>CM033032.1:142500-735000 GCA_019207045.1 Branchiostoma floridae x Branchiostoma belcheri
TTGTTTCCACTCCCTTTTCAACACGTTTTGAAATACATACATGTATTTTAGCATTTTCAAAAACTTTTGAAAAAATCTAGAACTATTGTGAGTAATTTGTGATTATCTGTTCTCGGCAGCTCCGACGGTGGGCGTTACTATGGCGACGGCCACTTTCAATATTTCTAGAAACACATTTTACAAGAGAGGAAGGTTGTCTAGCTGATTATCATGATTTTTCCTGTTCTCGGCAGCTCCGACGACGAGCCCTACTGTGGCGACGGCCGCTGTGACCGTGGCCGTGGCGAGGACGGCACCAGCTGCCCGTTCGACTGCTGCCCGTACGTTAACGACGCCGAGTGCCGTCACCCGCACCACTGCAGCAAGTGCCCGCCTGTCTGCTGCGCAGAGCCCGGCTGCTGTCTGGACTGACGACTTGCGGGGCTCACACTAGTGTCGACCTGTACCCTCCTTCGCGGCTTTTTCCCACACAGACACGAGACCTCCTCGTCCATGATTTTCCCTCCCCGACATAAGAAGAACCTTCCCGGCATAAAACCTGGTCGCGATATGGTGAAAATCCTGGATATGTCTCATCCCCAAATTACACAAACCCACAAAAATGCCGCGAATCAGTAGGCCTCCAGATTAACTTAATGACCAAGGATAGTACCACTTAGCTCCTAACCCCTGAACTTAGGGGCACCAGGAAAAGTCTCGGAGCACCAATAAGGCTACTCTACCTAACTCACATCGCTAGCCAAATCTCCCGTAGGAAGGCCTAAGTCAAAACTCCCGTAGGAAAGAACAGGAAGGCCTGGTGGAGGCTAGGCACACACGATGGACTGGTCTTGGGGTGAATCTAATAGTCGAGAATATAGAGATTTGTCAAGTGTGATGCAGAGACCACTTCTGCCGAAATATCAGGTCAAAACTTTTCTGTTAGACGGGTTGAACGACATTTCATTTTTAGGCCTGTAACGTTACTACAGATTGGGTACGCCATATAACGTTATATGTTGAGAATATGGAACTTTACTGCTCAAAAATTGTACGAGGTACAAAGCATAGCATCTACTGATTATAGCAACTCGGTTTAAGGCTAATCTACGTAATACAAGGGTACATAGTATGGGATGAAAATGGTATTTTATAATCATTGGAGGGATATCGATTTCTTTAATATATTTTCTTATGCAGGGTTTGTCACATGTCAAAATGTATTTAAATTGACTTTTGAAGTCCGTTGGGGTAAATCCCGTTGTATACAGTAAATTGCATGTACTATAGCAGAATAGTTGGGGCATATAATAAATAAAAGTGATATTCGTCTTCAATTAGCTCTGGACAGAATAGACAAACCCTCTGGTCGATATGTTGAGGATATACGAACTAACTGGTCCAACATCCTCCAATGATTCAGCGTTACAAGAAACGTTGAAGAGTGATAGATGTCACTCAAAACATCACTGATCCGGAAGCAAATTCCGGTTTTTATCCAGTTGTTGCGGAGATATTGATTGCCTTTAATTAAAGATACACTTTCTCTTGAATAAAGGATCTTCAAAGGAGCTTCGTGTACCATTAAAAACCGCCTGAATTTCATTCTAATTTGAAGTATTTTTATTCATTTGCAATCTCATGCTAACTGCTATTGTTAAATTAGATATTGATTATGATATCATTCCCTTTTATTTCATTCATTTTTAGCTTATCTATATGATTTATTTCATTTTCCTTCTCCGTTAAGTAGACAGCAAACTTATGTCTTTTTTTCATTTCCTTCGCTACTCTGTAACGTTAACGTTATATTGGTTTAGTTTGCAATGAGCGTTCGGGAATGGTCTTGCAATAAAGTTATCTAATCAATCATGAGTGATATATTGTTGGTTTTTTGCAGTCATTCCTGCGGGTGAAGTTTTCACAGTAAGCTGCTAGAAAGACTGTTGTGTTGTGTTGCCTGACTCCTTGTAGTGCTCTGTTGACTACGATTGAAGGCCAGGAGACACTTGATGAGCGGACCAGGGTTTAATCTACAAACTTCTAGCTCTGTACATGTGGTGGTGTAGTGATACAAAAGTAGGTCATGTGATTTGACTGAGAGTGATTCGTCCAAGGCCCCCTAAAGCATGCTGGGTCTTGCCTGATGAGATTATCTGGATATGTAACAAAGACCATAAATGTTGCAGAACTATGAGCTAGGTCCATATACATCTGCTTGTAGATTTCCTTTTGATCCTGTGATACCGTATGTACACAACAGGTGGCGCTGCTATTACATGTATAACCTTGATTGGCCAGACAAAGTCAGCTGATCAAGCGAACCGGTTCTATCCGGCCTGTGGCGTCCCAGGAAAGAATCAGCCCGCCATTTTTGAGTTCGTCTTCCATAATTTCTGTTCCTGTGTTCCTGTAAACAGTTTTACGTCAAACCGAGAACTCTTAAGTACCGTTAGTTAGTACCGTTAGTAGCACTCTTCAGCACCGTTAGTATGCCACTGCAAAGTAAAATCGACAAGTTCTGCCAGCCGAGTCCTGGCCCGAAACCAACCACATCACTCAGACGGTCGGCGGCGGGAGGCGAAGCAACGCCGGGTTCACGACCGCCATTACCAGGGCGCAGATTGAGCATGCCTCGCTCCTCGGGTTCAAGTACACCAACCGGGACCGACAACCCCGGCTCCACAGGTGTCAGTACACCAGCTGAGACCAGTAATGCACCCACAACAACAGCCCCTTCGCCGTCCGACAGCGGCACAACCCCTTCACGGAATGCTGGGCCCGACCCCTCTCCCCGGCCCCCAACAGTGGCCCCACCGATGGCGTCGGCGTCCAACCCTCGGGCAGGGTCGCCATCAGCCTCGAAGAGGAAACGCCGCCAGCCCGGCTCACCGAGAGGGCTGGGCTCGCCTACACCACGGCCGAAACAGAAACGTGAAGATTCAGCTGAAAATAACGACGATACTTTGCAGGTATTGTTTTTGTTTTGCTTAATTCAATTACTGCATGCAAACAGGAATTCCCCTTGGCTCCCTACTAGTATTGCTTGGTGATCATCATGCTGAACCATGGTCAAAGCAGTTATATATCATTTGTTCCTTCCTAGGAAATAACAAACCTGGTGCCCGAGAGAGACTGCGAAGAGGGACAACAGAGCACAGGTATGTTTGAGCAAGGAGGTTTAACCTCCTTGGTTTGAGTTTTCATGTTTCAAATTGAATAAGGCATGCCAACAATCGAGACATGTGTAATGATGTTGGTTATTTGGCACAACGTAAGGCCATCAATATTGCCATCAAGATTGATAAAAAAGTTATTAACTTAATGACATAAATGCATGATTCTATTTTGCCAAATAGCAAAACAAATCATCAAAATAAGTAATTAATGACATTTGATCCATGCTGTATTGTTCTTTTCAGTGGACGTGGGAGCTAACTGTCCCCCGGGTTCAAGCACACCTGCTGAGGACGGTGCAGGTTCCGCACACCCAACAACTGACCAACCAACGGCTTTGCCATCCACCGGAGTCACCACTGGGTCACCGTCACCTGCACGATCCTGTGTACTGGAAAATGACGAGAGTTTGCAGGTTAGGCATGTTTTTATTACCATGGTGACCTTAAGTATAAACTTCCCTCAAGGGAGTTTTGGGTGTGTATACAGTGTATGTGTGTGTGTGACTTTGTGTTTGTGTGTGTGTGTTTATGGGTGTACAGGTGTGTTTATGGGTGTGTGCATGTGTGTGTGTGAGTATGCATGTGTGCATGTGTGTATGTGCGACTGCCAGTGTGTGTGTGTGTGTGTGTGTTTATATGTGTGTGTGTGTGTATTTGTGTGTCTGTGTGTGTGTCATCTTACTTCAGAAGTAAAACACCATGCACTAGTCTTGAGTAAGACCATTAGAAATTGAAATTAGGGGAGCCATATGTCCCATAATCTTATTGTTGATGGGTGAAATGTTGTTGTCTGCTTGATTAGTATATATTACTAGTAGCTTACTCCTTGATTGACCTTGGTCAAAGTTATTTTACTGTTTTGTTCCTTCTTAGGAAATAACAAACAAAAGCAAACAAAATGACCGATCAGCGGAGGTAACTGGGGAAGAGGGACATCAAAGTGCAGGTATGTTTGATTTTTCATGTTTTAAATTGAATAAGAGTAAGACTAAAACTAAGAGGTGGGAACAGCTGAGACAAATGATGCTGGTTATTTGGGACAACTTAGCTTATCAATATCAATCTTAATTTGCACTAAGACCATACTGACTTGGTTTATGGATGACAGCCGTGCGAGCATTACTTTTCGCCTGTTCTAAAAAGGATACACCTCCTCCGAGGCTCCACGCAAGTCCAGAACTTGCCGACTTATATTGCCACACAAGAGGCCAGCATCTGCCGGCTTGTGTAAAACTCATTAGAAATAATATGTACTGCCACAAAACGTGCTAATGTTGTCAAACCCTTGATTTTTTTATGAATGCCTATTCACTTGATTTGATTCATGATGTATTGTTCTTTTCAGTGGACGTGGGAGCTAACTGTTTCCCGGGTTCAAGCACACCTGCTGAGGACGGTGCAGGTTCCGCACACCCAACAACTGACCAACCAGCGGCTTTGCCAGCCACCGGGGTCACCACTGGGTCACCGTCACCTGCACGATCCTGTGGACTGGAAAATGACGAGAGTTTGCAGGTGAGGGATGTTTTTCTAGACACTCTTTTTCAGTTTAAACTTCATCCCAAGGAATTTTGTTTTTGGTGTCACGTATATTTCTATTTTTTTTTACTTTATTTTAGCTAGCTCCTTGATTAATACAATACTGTAGTTCAAGTTCTTTACCAATAGTTTTATAAATGCCTTCCTTCATAGGTACCAGATAACAAAAGAAGCAACAAGGAGGAAAGTTCATCCCAGGTGCCTGATGAAAAGAAAGAAATCGCGGGTACGTTTGCTATTAATCATTATTTTTGTCTCCCAAAATGTCGGGAATTTCATCCTCCACTGTATACAGAAAAGAAATCAAACCCAATAGCATTTATTTTAGATTAGAAGTATCACTAGTTGATGACCCCTATTTCACTTAATGTCCACTGTGTTATTGTATCATTATCATCATTGTACTTTCATACATGTATTTTTGCAATTAGCCTTCGGGCCTGAGTTTGCAATAAAGATTATAATTAACATTGTTTATCACATTGTAACTTTTCATTTGAGAAGCTGCACTCTTGCCAGGGTGGCTCAACCCAGTGACAAATTAATGCAGTACATTGCAGTGAGGTATTCTGGCAAGACGGTTACAATATTTGTTTGGACTCCATTCTTTCCTACTTAATTAATGAGAAAATAATGATGATTTAGCCAGCCAGGAAACCATTAAGCTCCAGGACTGGTGTTACCTTTCTTTCAAATTTTGTATATGAAAAAATGAGCATGTCCTTTTATAGTGCAGCATGCAAATTTTTAATGTTGACACAACTATGAATTATAAGTCACATTAAGTATTATCTAATTAGTGATTTATTTTTTTCTAGCCTCAGTAGAGGTTAAGTTTCAGCTGAAGGTCGCCCTGACAGGGCTACAGGGAGATTTCCTGATAACAGCACCAGGAAACCAGCCCATCCGAGATGCTCTGCAGGGAGACACAAGACTGGAGAAGATCAAGAAGAGGTTGCCAAAGATTCACCTCCATCCATGTGGTAGGAAGAACCCAATTGAGGGGGAACCGAACTTGGGGAGCCCCTGTAGTGTTATAAAGGATGGAAAGTTTGAGGCAAAATTAGGAAAGGTTCAAATCCTCAACAAGTATAGTGATGATGAGCTGAAGTTCAGTGATACTGAAAGGCATAAGATCTACCTTAATGTCAGGGATCGAAAAAGTAAAGCCCCGTGGCTTACCAAGGAAAATCCGAACACGTTCGATTCACCCATTTTGATTGATTGCCTTCCCGGTGACACACTTCTATTGGCGCTGTGCAGAGATACAAGGATCAGGAAGGATAGAATGAGGTACACTCAACTCATTTGGAAAGGTAGTACTGGGGATGTTAATATTAATGTGACAGATAAGTGTCATTTCTATAAAGGCAAGACATTCGCATGTCATGTGCAGCTTAAAACCTCAAAAGACAGCAATGACGAATGGGAAAAAGTACAACATGACAGTAATAGCCAGACTATGTCTAAAATAGGTAGTAGTTCTGATGCAGCTGCTTCAGATACTGAGGGAAGTAAGGGGACCCCAGATCCACAGGAAGTAAAGATAAGTAAGGACATAGAGGACATGCTGCGTAGGAGCAGGGCTCGAGCCAAAGACTTGTTGAAGTTAGATTTCGAGAAGAAAAAGTCAAGGAAAGACGAAAAGAAGGAAGCTTTGATTAAGTTTTGCCAAAATGCTAGGAAGAAATACCACACCAGGCCAGGGACTAGAATCTTGTTGACAAGGATGATTACAAACCTTGCAAAGTCTGTAGGGATTGTTGTTAAGAATAACCATCCTTATGGAACTTGCTTTAGACTCGGTACAAGGTATGTGTTGACAAACAAGCACGTTGTACGAATGGCAATTATGCTGGAAATAGGAGGGGATGCTTTTGTGGAAATGGGAGGGGATGCTTTTGTGAAAATGGGAGGGGATGCTTTTGTGGAATTTAACTATGAGCAAAAGTTCACCCGGGATCAAGAGCGTATTTGGTTTAAAGTGAAACGTGTTGTGTGCACCAGTCAGAATGATGAGCTGGACTTTAGTCTGCTAGAGCTGGACGTTCCTGATGACCAGTCTGACAAGCTGCCTCCAGGGCTCGGGCATTTGATACAACCAACCAGTGAGGGGAAAAACGTAACGATTATCGGACATCCGAATGGTGGGCCCAAAGAAATGGATCCAAGTTGCCCAATAGTGAGTCCCGATGATACCCCACTGTCATTTTATGTTAACTTCTACCCTGCCCTGACAGGGAGTGATTATTTCCCAGAGGTGAACTACCCAGGCAGAGTCACATACAAGTCTGTGTTTGCCCATGGCTCCTCTGGATCCCCTGGGTTTACCAATGACGGAAAACTTGTGGTTATGCACACTTGTGGGTTCCCAGTGGATGGCGAGTCTGTATTGGAACAAGGTGCCAGTATGAAAGCCATAAAGGATTATTTCCAGCAACATGAGCCCGCTTTGTGTAATGATTTATTCTCTCCTCCACCAGAGAGTATGGAGGTTGAGTGAAATTGATGATTTGCAGATACAAAATTCACTAAGAAGTTATAAATTGGCTTGAAAAACATTTTTTGGAGCATTGGTCAAAATAAGGTTCATACAGCCATTCATGCTGGAATCCTTCTCCATTTCTCTAGCTTGTGGACTACAAAGGCCACTGTTCAACTCCTCTACTCTTCTTCATAAGTGTTAAGTTCTAAACACAGAGAGCGCAGTATGCACCAAACTATTTCTAATTTTTCTAGTTTGATTCGGGGGATTCATATGCAAGGCAGGCACTCTATCCTCTAGGCCACTGCAGTGGTAACTTTGTACAGTAGCGGGAAAGTGGGGTGGGGAATTCAATCGGTAGGAGAGAAATGGAAATTTCTAGGGGTGATCTTGGAAAGCCAGACTTCGGGCATATGTTGCCATGGTTACAGCATGATGGTCACTCCTGGGTGTTCCATGGGCGTGGGGCTTCATCACAATAATAGGGCAGAAGTTTCGTGACCAGCTGGTCCATTTTATTCCTCTGCAGATAGATACATGGCTTTAATAAAATGAGCAGAATATAAGGTGTTAAGGCTGGTGTCCACCGAGCATGGAGGCACTTTTTGTGTATCGTTGGGAAGGCAACCAATCGGAAGTGGATTGCTCTACACATTACTAGAGAGTACCAGAGTTCATTCCTTAAGAAGTTGCAGGGATTTCAAAACATTCCAGTAGAAGAGCAGACATTCATGTTGCTATTATAATAGTAGACACTGATACTAGTGACAACAAGAGGATAAGTCTTGTGTTAATGCTGTAGATATTCTGTTCTGTAGTTGCTATAAACCTACTTCTATTGTGTAACTACTGTTGTCTAATATCCTCTTTTGATAGTTTGAAACAGCTGTAGATATTTGAGCAGATATCACACTTGTCTGGTCCTTTTAATAAGCATGAGCATATGGTACCCATCCCCGTGAGATATAGTTGTAGAAAACAAACAAAAAACATCACAGATGTTGCTTAGATATCAATTAGTAAGTACAGTCAAACCTGCCCGAGCGACCACCTCTTCTCAGCGACCACCTGGCCATTTCGACCACTTTTTCTCGGTCCCGATTTATTTTCTCATTGACGTAAGCATTAAACGACCTTTTCTCAACGACCACCTGGCCAACGCGACCGGCCCAAATTGGGACCCATAATGACCGCATCATTTTCAAAATTGAGGTTTTCATCGATTTTTGATGATAACTAGCACGATTTTGTGCCGAAATCGGCCAGTTTTCGTCGGAATTTGGGGTTAAATTTACAGTTTACAGTGTGCCTGTTGTATTTGAGATTAAAGACCTCGCTTCTTTGCGTGCGTGCAGTGTGCTTGCTTTATGCCATTAAGCACAATGGAAACCATTTATACTTTCCATCGGGCATGTTTTGAGTCGATACTCTTCTCAGCGACCACCTGTCCAAATCGACCGCTTTTTTCCGGTCCCCCGGGTGGTCGTCTTGGGCAGGTTTGACTGTACATGACATATTTTGAACAACATGTCTTTGGAATACATTCCCTACAAAGGTATGTGCCTTGCTATGACTTTTACTCTATTTCTGTATATCGCTAAGATATCTTCCTCTGCGTGTATGCATGGACAGTTACTATTTTAAAGGTAAGGTTTGCAATATTTTAGAGCGTAATTTACAAGTAAAGCAATGCAAGCCAATGAAGTGCAATTATCTTAGACCAAATTTGTAACATTTTAGAAATGTTGTAGAAGCTTTATTGCATACAAAATGTTTATATATATATAAGATACTTTGTCAATGAAGGAATGCAATTTTTTATTCAGGGCTCAAAAGACCAACTTGAAACTTGAATTTAAAGGAAACTTACAAATATATTGCTTGCAGATGGGAAGCCAAAAGAGTATATACTTGGTATGATTATGAATCACATATCAGAGAAAGTATTTTGAGTCCTAATATTGTTCCGTCAATACAGAATGTTTTCTTGAGTAATTCTGTGTTAAGGCTGATTCTGTGTTAATGTTGATTTGATTTCATGGATGACATCCTGTGGGAACCCAAAACGTGCAAAAAAGTCCCCTCCCCCCTCAAAGTTGCTTTCATTATGAAATCTGAGAGGTCAGGAAGGTTGAACAAACTACAGTACTAAATATGCAGAAAATGGATACAAAATAGATTTTTAATTTTTGTTTTCACAATCCTCTTTGACTCTGGCATTCATTAATATGGTTTTCCAATATTTTTTTTTCTTAAGTTACAGCATGTTTTTGCTGATTTTGCAGCTGCTTCGTTTGATTTACAGCATGGTTGAATACTTTCTTTCATTTGGAAATGGGCAGAAATTGATGTGCCCAGGCCAAGGGATGTCATCCATATAATTGATTCAACATGGCCCAAGTGTAAAAGAAAATCTTGTTAAGGGAATCAGGTGTGCTACAGCTGGAATGTATCATTATTTTTGAAAGAACCATTATTATGCTGAATTCTTACTTTCACATCTTAGGCCACTCCAACGGAATTTGTTTTGACGTCGTATTTTGAAAAGAATAATGGTACATGTAAACTGGAAGAGAGTTTGTACTTGGTGCAGCCAAGTTCTGGTAGCGGATACAGTAAATCATTAAATGTTCTCCCCATTTCTAAGATACCCTCTTGCAAAATTCTTACTCAGAATGTCTGGGAACCAATGAGATTAATTGGACTGGCCTAAGTCTTATTTGTGTGTTCATTAACCAATTCACTTAGCTTACAACAATGTATGTCTGTACACAGTACAACTATAGAAAAAAGTAAAAATCTGTCACACCATGTTTTGAAAGTTAAAATAAAAGCACATTAGAGCCCAGACTGTGTGCATGTTTTTTTTTTCTTATTCATAATGCATCTGCATGTTATTACATGACAGTAGTATACTAGTAGATGAGATCACAAGGTTGGACAAAGAACTGACATGTATGCAGGTCTAATGCATGTTGGACATGTACCTGAAACTTGCAGCAGAATATCAAGCCTATGTCTATTCTCTTAAAAATCTATCTTAATCATAAGACTAATTATATATATATATCAAGGTCTAATGACAAATACATGTATGAGAAAGCTTGGTTGGATGTATACCTGAAACCTGCAGCAGAATATCAAGCATATCTATTTTCTTAAAAACTTATCTTCATCATAAGTATATTCATATATCAATTAAGTCCTTCAGTCGTAATTCACTGCTTTGCACAACACTTATATGATCCTTTCTTTAAATCATTCAGATTAAAACACCTCTGATACTGAAACATATTACTGTACATTAATTTTGCAACACATACTTACATTAAAAACATATTTATAAAATGACAACAGCTAGATGACTATCCTACTGACATACTTGTCTAAAAACAGATCTTGTGCTTAAAGGTTTCATATATTGGTTCATAAATAAGTAAATTATAAAAGGTTTTGGAATCAAAATCTATTAACATTCTTTATGTTATAATAATGTCCTCCTTTATGCAATGTTTAAGTCTCGCACATAATTCATGGTGGATGCTTGATTTGCACATTGATTAGATACAGTATTCTTAAACAAAAAACTGAAATGGACAAAAGATACAGTCACAAAGGACTCATGTATGTAAAATCTATAAGCATAAGTCGTATTATCATAATTTATCAGACACGAGTCACAATCAATATCTAGCCTATGTTGCAGACCCTGCAAACAATTTTTTTACTTTGATTATTTAGGAGATCCTGCCTACATACATGTTCTGCCTGTAAACTGATTTCTGGACAGAAATCAGACCTCAGTATAGTCTCCAAGCAGACCCTACGGTGCCTTAAAGCTGGCAAGGCACCAGGTGCCCGTTTGACTCCCTTAGCCGGCTATCTCCCTTTGGCCGGCTATACTCCTTTGCCAGCTTTGATATTGTTTCCAAGGCACCGTAGGGTCTGCTTGGAGACTAACCTCAGTAAGCAATCAGAAGCATGTAGTTAAAAATGACACCTAGCAGCAAGGGTCTGCAATGCAGGCTAATCAATAGTAATCGTGTTAACAGTCAATATGCAGCAATGGCAAGAGCAGCATCTTTTTCATAGAGAACAACATCCAGATGGAAACAACTAGCGCACAAGTTACAAACTGTCAGTACATCCAAGATGTTTAAACAGCAGCTAGTGAAACACGCGAAGCTCAACATATGGCACATGCTCAATAAGGCTCAATAAGGCACGTGTTGATCGTTAGTTATTATTGCTGTGTTATTTCCTTACTCCTGGAAGAGTAGCTGTCGCAGTTACATGTGACAACTAAAGCAGTTGATAAAACAATATGTTTGTTGGAAGAGAAGTTTGCAAAAGTTGGGGTACTTCACACAAGTGCAGTCCAATGTACTGTACAATGGGCCATATTTCTCAGATACTAGCAGACTTTCAATTGAAGAAAAGTTAGTGCAATTTGGTATTAAGGTTTGAAATCTTGGCATTGCCTATGACAGACCCAGGAAAAGTCTATCTGTGAACATTATTCCATGGCATTTAGAGCCTACAGTGCATGGTGCTACTGCGAAATTAAAACCACCGCGAAAAGTCCATTTTCCCGCTACCAAGAAATTAAATCTCCGCAAAATTAAATGCATTTACAGTATTAGGGACATGGCTCTCTTCAATTTTAATGTACATTCTATCCTCTGTCTCTAAAGATGTAGCAGATTTCACTTGTAACCAACTTTACAGTTTACTATCTAGTGGAGTTCATTGTTTTTTCTTTCATAAAAGTTGCATGGTTTTCTAGTACCAACCATGCACTCCCAATCTCTTTGCATAAACTTATTTTGCACATGTACGTCCAACAAATAAGTTGGAAGAAAAACACATGCTGTTAGCTACAATCAGTAAGCAATATAGAAAAAGTGTTGCAAAAAAAACGCAACTGCAACATGGTGAAGGCTGACCTGGTACTGCCACAACAGTACAATTATCTTTCATGATTTACTCCCTGGAATAAAATGTTGTTACGATAAGAGAAAATCCCGACAAATATATCTAAAAAGCTATCTAATATCCCACTTTCCTCTCTGTGATAGCCCTACTAGTATCCACTACCCATTCTAAAGTAGTTTTGCAACGGAAATTTTGATCAAATGGATGGACATCCGTCCAGACAACTACATGTATGGCAAAAAACCTCCCTGCTAAAAATATCATAAACTGCTCAAATGTACCATGAGCTACACTTATGATTACTCTAAAATTTGCTTGTCATTTCATCTAATGTCATCTATCCCTAAGCTAAAATTAGTTTAACTTTCATTGAATGTTGGGGCGCCACAGAATATCTGCCAAACCGTTTTCTCCACCCTTCTCAGTTTTCTTAGTGTTTCACTTAGTGACAAGCCTGTCCATTCTATGATATCTTCTTCCCATCTTTTGCGTTGCCAGTACCCATCTTTCTTTCTAGTTCCCTGTACCCGACACTGCAGGAAGACAGGAGCAGGCTAGACACGCGCCTCCTTGTATAAATCCTCGTCCTCACCGTCCCCTGCAGATGCAAATTTACAGAAGTTTGAAGTTAAGATGTTTTTAAGGCCGTAGCCGGAGTGGGTTTTTATCCACTGTGTCAGGGGCATGGTATCGGAAGGCGGAGTCAAATGATCTCCTCCCAGAAAACCTTCTTATAATTGTTAATATATATAATATTTATACAAGACACTCATTGCAAAAACATGCCACACTTTGTACTTTGTGCACCATCATGTTTAGACTACGTAGTTAGATCCCAGGAATTGTATGACTAGTATTTTAAGTTATTCTCCCACTCCAAAGTCTCACCAGATCTGCTTTTTGTTCACACATCATGCAGTTGTAGGAAGCATTGCAAAACTGTGCCTTATTTAATGCTAAAAGTAAAACCATGTCACAACTGAGTTGACTGCGTGTATTATGTAGTATGTAATTTGCAAATCTCACCTCTGTTAGTCCTGACAGTGACGTCCCCATCTGATGTCAGCTCTTGCAGTGCGTAAGTAGCATCCTCTGTGGACATTTGATAGGGTAGTAGGAGGCAATGTTAGGGTAGCGGCACCTCACCTTTGATACATTCATTGGTTAATCTGACTGGCTGTAAGCTTATAGCCCTTGGTATCAATTCCAGTCCTGTATGGTGAACCTTTCCTTGAGAGTTGAATTGCTATTCTTATCACTCAAGACTGGAAGATGCCTGCCATAGAGTAGAGAAGAGCTACAAGCTTTTGGCCCTTCCATGGTGAGATTTTGATAATGTAGAGTTAAAAGTTGGTACTCTGTAACATCATAGTCAATGATATCATCATTTTTCATTGTTTAGATATTGATAGACATTGTTGAACAAGCAAATGATGCAAAAGCACCACTACACTAGTTAAAAATTAGCGTAGTGGCCTTTATTTTAGCGTAGTAGTCACAAATTTTAGCGCAGTGGCCCACTTCGCTAAAATGCCCTAGCTAGAACCCTGATATAAAAAAATTGACCAAGCAGTTATATAGAGACAAGGGTTTTACTTGTGTGCAGGTCTCGCTCATTTCCCACAGGATCGTTGGTGTCCTTGACTGGAGCTCGAGCATCTGGAAGGACAGAAAACATGTGAAGACACTGAACAGAGACGAAGGGCCACACAGGTCATCTGGCACTCACCACCAATTGCTGCAAAAACTATTTCAGACCTACTCATGGACATCTAAATAGAGTAGACAAGTGTATCATCATTATGGATCATGTAACAATTATGTAAAACTCAGTTTTGCTGTATCATCTTAGTTAGAAACCTGTCGGTTACCTTTGATGGAAGTAGTTCCTTTTGCCCCATCTGGTATTTCCTCAAGACCATCGTTCGTTTCCTCTGGAAAGTACATAGATCAAAGGTCAGGACAAGGATTGCATTCAGTACAACATGAAGCCCCGACCTTGCTATTTGCTGGGTTTGAGGTTGTGCAGACAGCATCCTTGGTAGTCTGATCAAGAACTACAGATTGAACCAATGGCTAATAAGCTTTAGCAATACTGGTCAAGTTTAAAGATATAGCGACTACAATCAAAATGGTTCCCCGAGCATATGGACACACAGTAGATGTCTTTCCACATGGCCATTTGTCTAACGGACGACCATCTGCCATCTTTATAGTCCTTTCACATTGTCTATATTATATTCTGTCATATTACCATTTATGGCACAAGAAAGCACATTATGATTAAGGAAACAGATAATATTACAGTGGCAATGATAAAGGTATACAAAAGTGCTGTAAAAAGCTATAACAACATTTCTGGTCAGTCATCATCATCAATCCTGCACTTGAATTTTAATTTTCAATAGAGAATTCTCACAACACTCCATCTTCTAAAGCTCAAAACAACAACAGCTTTCTACAGCAAAATAAGGACCTACTCAGAGACAGGTCTCGCTCATTGTCTTTTGGATCATTGGTGTCTTGGATTGGGCGTCCAGCTGCTGTAAAAAATCAAATAAAAAAGACCACAATGGAATTGTTGTTTGACTACTTTCCTCAATGTTTACAATATTCCAAATCTGAACTTGACAGAAAGCGTATACACATTACTGTATGTGTCAAAGAAGGTTAGACATCAAGCATAATTAGATATGCCAAATGACAGTTACTCATTAAAGCTATAATTATTATAAAATCACATCCAGCTACTATTTATAATAGTAACTGCTATTTGGTGTATCATCTTACAGTGTACATTTTCAAATGAATTTCATGTAGTACCATATCACTACACTAATAGCGTTCACTTACGGTAAACTTTATTCTAAATCTTGACATTAAAAGCACAGAAACTGAAGCTAACCTGCAACAGCTTCTTTTGGGAAGGATTCTGAAACAAGGAAAAGGTAAGGATAAGGTTATTTAGTATTTACAGGTTCATTGTACCGGGTAAGTTCCCCTAGCTCTTTTCCACAAGCACAATGAACAGTAGACCCAGGCTTAACGTCCCGTCTTAAGGACTGCAACCCTTTCCGGTAGCGTGCATGTCGGGTGAGCGATAAGCCGGAATTGAACACACAACTTCTAGTTCCAGAGGCAGGGCCGCTAACCACTGGACTACACTCGATGAGATGGAGGCAGCTTACTCACCTTCATCATCTTCATCTTCCCCATTGTCCTCCTCAGCTCCAACATCCTCTCCACCACCTCCTGGTCCTGTCATCAGCTCCACCTGCTCAGGTCCCCCTGGGAGGAATCAAATGTACAGGGGTGGACTTTAGGAGTTAGCCCTATCTCACTATGGCTCAGAATCTCGCAAACCTTACAAAAAACTAGTCCTGAGTTTAGGTTTAGATATATCTTAAATTGGCTTGTTCTTCAGGCCATTATACATGAAAGAAAGAGTTAAAAACGATCAATTCAGTGATCATTCTGTTCATAAACCAACAAATTGTACATTTATACAAACAAACCTTCAGGGTCTGGTCTGTTGTTTGCTGCTTTCCGTTGCCTTTTCTTGCAGACACAGAAGATTGTGACAGCGATGATGGCTATGATGAGTACTATTCCTGCTACCGGTCCAGCTATCCTGGCTATCTGCGATGCAGGAGGAAGCACATGAGGAGATTTCGCTCCAGTGGTTTCTGCTGTTGTCACTGTGGCGTCTCCTTTGTCTGGCTCCTCTGGTGGCACACTGGAAGGTTCTTCTTTAGGGGGTGATGTGTTGTCTGAAGGAGATAGAGAATAAGGGTTTAATGAGATCAAGTGACTTTTACTGGCTCTGAACTCTCACAGTGCTAAGCCACTTATCTCTTCATGTCCAAAGAAAAAACAGAGTGTAACTGTAAGACCTAGTGATGGCCTTATTGTCAAAGAGTACAACACCATTATATGTCAGGTTACACTAAATGACCGTCAGGTGTTATATGTCAACAGCTTTATATTTCGTAAATTTTTGCGCTGCCATAATAAACTACACAAATACTATATCATAACCAAAACTTCTCAAGTAAATGCAAAAGATTGAATGTGCAGTATATACATTGGTTATACATCCACATCTTGTTGTTATAAGTTTTGACAATCTACCACGTCCCCTGTAAGTTTCCGAGAGCTATATGAGATATTAGCCAGCTCAGAGCAGTAAAAAATTTGCAAAGACTACAGGATGGCCATTCATAATTACTAACTTTGAGTTGATGAATATGACTTTTGTTTGGGGCTTTCCCCCAGGGCACATTGAAAAGCGCCATTATAGCAATCTGTTTATAATTTGTATGATAAATACACAAACAAACGTCTAGGTGCATAATTCTGCATCACATACAGACATCCCCAGGTTCTGTCTGTGTGATGAGAACGGCCCCACATACAGTGTCCTGCGCCGGTGTGCAGGGTTCCAGAGTTGTTCTGGATTCTGCCGTGCAGTCGGTACAGAGTGTACAGACTTGTGTGGCAGAAACCTCATCTGAAAACGTCCCGAGTCTGCATGGGGTGCACTCTGTGTTGTGCATGGGTGTAGCTGTGAACAACAATTATAAACCAAATATTACCATTATCTCATGTCCTTGCACAATTTCTGTCTAGGCCAATACATGATATATGATGGACACAACTTGGACTCGGTGTTGAACGTTGTTTCTTTGTTTGAACCTTTTTTTATTCATGGTTCAGTCGCTTTAAGCAATAACACCAAATATTACTATTCGGACTGTATGTGCAGAACAGTCTATCTACATTATAGATAATTCAATTCCTATGTACTCCAAATTTACACTGAAATTTTCCCTTGCCATTATATTTACATACAGTCCAGTCAAGTACTGTCTTAGAATACAAATGTTATGAATACCTCAAGTATCTATTTCCCTGTTCATTTCAAGTAAAATTTCAGCAAGACTCATTGATAGGTAAATAGATAACTAGAGGGCAGACTTTAATGTAACTACTGAACGTCTAAGTTCTCATACTACATTGACTCTGTTTCATGTTATCTTCCAATCTGCAATTTTCTTTAAAAATCCAAGAACATCAAACGGTAGCATAAGAAAACCCACCTATGTTGGCGACCCCCTCCCCTACTGCACACTTGGTGACCTCCCGACACCCCCGTTCCATCCAGTACTTCCCGGCTTCACACTCGCACGCCGTATCCTGGGGGCAACAAAATCATTTAACAATGCCATTATTAGGTTCGGAATCAAGTTCACAAGACACACGATCTAGATATGGGTGCATTTTATTATTATTCTCTCGTCACATGGCCAACTTTCACATCACTCCTTCCAGGAGTGCCTCTCGTCTCTCTGGATCCCTCACCCAGACTCCTGTCTGACCTCCTTTCCTTCTCTCTCTTTGACCCCTCTGGATCCTACCATTCTACATACTTGTGGGGGGGTTCCACACAACATTGATGTACAAATCTGAAACGCTGTTTATGTCATCTTTTCAATTAGCTATTTTTCCTAAAATCACAATAAGCCTTCAAACGTACATGCACACAATATACTGCAGATGTATCATCAACATTATAATCTGTCATGGACAGGCTTTTCTAATAAGAAACCAGTCTTACATGTGTCCTGTTGCCCTCCCTGATGACTCTTCCTGTCCTCCCATCCTGATCATCATGGTCCAGTGGTGATACTGTACACACGCTGTGCTGAATGCACCTCTCCACGAGGTGCTGGGATTGGGGCTGGTAGGTACCGGCTGGGCAGGGGAAGCAGTGGGACGTTTGGGAATCACAGAAGGTACCTGTGTTGTTACATAACAATGGAGAAGAATAGTCAGTTATTGATAAATCTGTAAAAGGAACACAGACACATGTGCTGCCTGCACCTGTATAAAGTTGTATACTAGTGTACTGGGGCAGGGCATTGCAGAAGGTACCTACCTGAGTGGGGAACAATGTTGGTTTTATCTTCACTTTAGCCTTCAATATGCAGGAAATGGTGTTTCTGAGGGTTAGGAATTAAAAAAATGAGGATTCCCCAGACCCCTACTGCACCTTGAAGAGGCCATGGGCTATGAAGAAAAAAATCCAGGTGAGAACATTACCAGTAATGTCAGCAATTATCTACAGGAAACCTACAAGCCTACAGAAAATCATAATCATAACTTTATTGCACATCAATAGTATAATAACTACGCACAGGAAGTTCTAGTACTTAGTTCCAGATAAATCTGCATACTAAAAGTTATATAATAAGAACTTAGAGTAGAGTACAAACAGCTGTAACAGTGGTGTTCAAGTACTGCATATCGTCCTTTCCCATGGGATTTAGTGCTTTTGTGGTGACAGCGATAGCGGTCATGACTTGTAATCTGCCCTGATCTGTTCGATCCCTGGTAGAGGGCATGTTGCTTCTTTCTGTTTTTACTCGCCCCTCTGATTGTTTCACAGCCAAAGACTTTATGCAAGCTGGATGAAAAATGGTTCTGTCTGTTATCATTCTATAGATGTCTGTGTTGACATTACCTGTAGGGCACGGCTTGTAAAAGTCACAGTGTTGCCGTACATGTAGTTTGGGTGCAGCATCGTGGACGGGTTCAGATGAACAGAAATGACATGCAGCAATCTAGCAAATGAAAAAGAAAATGACATACAATATAGACAAGTAAGTTCCATGGAGGTACTCAACAGACATGGAAGCTGGTGTGTTACGCCGAAGGGCGGTTATACCGGCTATATAGATACAGATACAGATACAGACATTCCAGAACACAGCACGACATACTAAGTCATCAAACCAGCACATCTAGCAGGCTAGGATCGGAGGGAAAACCTTCAGGATTTTCTCCAGATCTGTCCATCACACCTGACAGCCCCCCTCCCCCTTTTCTTCCGCCAACTTTCCTCGGCCACCTGTTTGCTAACCTGATTTAGACCAAAACATATACTTACCAGGATGGCAGCGGTAATTATATTCATCATGGCACAGATTAGACGCACCAACACCACAAAGAAAGTCGAAATGGCGGAATATTTCGTGTGTCTCAAAACGAAAAAAGACCACTCGTGACGCAAGTCCCGAAAGGAAAGGGCGCGCATGCGCTTTGACCTTTGCCTTGACTTTGAATATTTTTTCTAAGGAGGTGAGTTGAGTGCAGTTTTCATTAGCATCCAGTCACATAAATTAAAGGGAAGACAACACAGCATAGAGAATTTCATTAATATTTTCTGCTGAAAAATTTAATTGTGGGTTACAATCGAACGATTGATTGATTGATTTCCCTTTGACGTTGCGCCAGTGACGCAGCAGCTATTGTTTGTTAGCATTACTCAGGGGATTCCCCTGTATGCAAATGAGTTAACCTCATGCGAAAACAGAAGGAAGGGCGGCAAGCAGTGAAATATACCTAAAGTCGTATTGAAATCATTGGCAAGTTAAGGAGTAAAAATTTGGAATACATAGCTACAGTAACATTCACGTCTTGACCAGATTTGTTATAATTATCTAAACTAACAAACCTATACTCGTGGCCCTTTATCCCGGTTGGAGAAAAGTAAGAATTCACGGCACGGTACACTATTATAAGTAAAGGGCGGGAAGAGCTGAACAGAAACAAGCCGTTTTAAAACGTAAAACTGTACGGAAGGAGAATAAGAATAAAAACAAGCCGAGCATTTGGCATGGGACATAATTTCTGACTAACCGACACCAAGCAATCTACTGGGCGGTTTTTGCAAGCTGATCAGTAGCATTGCAGCTGTTAACAACAGCTGAACCTTGATCGAGAGTTATACTCTCATTTAATGCTAACAAAACTAGTTTAATACTTACTGTACAAACTGTTATCTACCGGTCTGCCTGATGATCTGAACCCAATATTGAAGAACTCAGACTGTTGAGAAAAGAATAAAAGCTGGGAATCGGCTTCTTCGGAGCACACACCAGTCGAGCTACCGTTAAAGATGGAAGCGGGCGGAAGTGAAAGTGAAACGGCTATGTATGCGCTGCGCAGCTTCGTTCCGCTTTACGTCAAATAGAAGTCACGTCACCATATAGGCCAGGGGGTGTTCATGTCTTCCTGACATATATCGCAGTTCTACTACCATCGTCAGGACGAGATATGGTAATATAGATGTGACAGTGGCTACAACTGACCGTCCAAATTCGCGGAGAAACTCAGAAAGGGTTAATCGTAAAAACCGCGGAAAAAAAAAACTGCGTCTATATACGCGATAAAGATATACAGTATACAGTATAAGGAAATCTTGAATCAAAGTGACTGTTAAAATACGCGGTAGCTTTGGTCGACAGGTATAGCTTCTGAAGAAAGCGGCACTGATTCACGGGGTAACTTACGTTTATCGGCCTACATCCGTGGTCCCCAAGACGCAACACTTTAATTTTATGACTTGAAACTTATGTACGTTCGTGAGAGTTCGTCTTTCAGTTAAGACATTAAAATGTATAGATTTGGTGGAATGGATGCAAAGGACAACGCCAAGGACGCTGCCTTCTAACAGTCATGCCCTCCGGCGCATTGATACATGGCGATAAACTTAACCATGTAAAGCGTCACACCGAAAGTGAAAGTTAGTTTTCCCAAGTTGAAGGATAAGAGGCTTGACTGAACTTTCTTGGTCTTCAAATTTGCTTCAGTTAAGTTTGTAGCGCCCGTCCCAGTTCCCAACCGGAGCGATGCCACCGCTAGGTTCGATTATTCTGTTTCTGGCGGCTTCTGTCCTGTTGGTCCGCTCGTCGGGCCAGGAGACCGGGCTAGTCCGTCATAGCTCCCGCCAGGCTCGCGCAGTCGGGTCGCTGGAGACCGGGCTTGTGAGGGATAACTCCCGCCAGGCTCGCGCAGTCGGGCCGCCTCCCCTGGGCAAATGTGTGCACATCACGTTGGGAGGGACTTCTAAGGTTCACTTCTACGTCTGCTGTAACAACTGTGGCGAGCAGGGCGGGAACCCCACCTGTGACAGGGTGAGTGGGAAACCTTTTTTTAGTTGCCAGCTGCTTTTAGATCGTCAGAAGTCCGCAACTTTCATAGTAAAAGCTAATAAAAGAAAGCCCTGTCGCGCGCGTATGTTTGGAGTACCGGGTACCGCTGCGCTTCGTTGGCCCTGGCGCCATTGTTCTGGATGTAAGCTACACCGTTTCGTGCGTGACAAAACTTGGACTGCGGCATTTATTTGATGTAAGTTTATCACAACGTGGTGGACAGGTGGCCTGCTATATGTAAACACCTTTAGAAGTTGCCCTGAATGTAAAGTGGATATCTCACGGAAGCTGCCGCAGCGCAATGTGACAGAGCGCTCATCAACAAATTTCATAGGTAAAAAACAAATATTTTTGCGCTTCGTAAGTTTTCTGGCCTTTTAGCCATTCATAAAAAACAAATCTTTTTGCGCTTTTTGTGTTTTGTTGTCTTTTTAGCCATTCATTTCGCGAAATGTTCCCACCATCAAGTCAAAGATAACACATATTCAATTTAGGACGCTGTGAGGCCGCAAACGTGCCGCAGTCCACCAACTAAAAGCTCCTATCTCACTAGGCTGTGGCACGTCTGTAATTAGATTTATTGAAATTGCAGACAATGCAATGGAATTATGCAGATTCTACATGTCAGGTTAAGTGTTGGACAGCGTCACTATAGGAGAACTACCTTTTTGCTCTTGGTCTGGGTAATATTTTCGTCCATCTAAGCGACACCTTTGGCGTCAAAGGTGATACGACCATGCTTACTTACTTACTTACTTACTCCGGCGAGCTCGCTCGGAGTCTCCACATAACCAGTTTCCTCCACCCCTCTTTGTCATCCATCGCTGCGGGAAGTTGTTGCAGGTCCAGACCGGTGTCTTCAGCAAGCTGCTTAGTGTACGACTTCCACGGTCTTCCCCTGCCCCTGTTTCCGTGGTTAGGATTCCACAGTAACAGTTTGTGCACTACTTCATCCTTTTTCCTCCAGCAGTGACCTGCAAAACGCAGTCTCCTTTGCCGAATAGTTTCGGCTATCGGCGGTATATCCTTGTAAAGGACTTTGTTTTTTGGCGACGCCTCAGGGGCGGAGGCATTTTCTACAGTATTACGATCGCTTTGAAGGAATTTAGAAAATTCCACGAATGCATTCCCTTGGGAATTGATTTTTGGCTAAACCATAGGGGTGTCGTCTATACAGTGGCAATTGAGGATTATTCTAGCTGTTATTTTTCTTTGTTAAGGCATTCTTTGCTTTCAGGATTAATGATTTAAGGAACGGTCTTTTTACATAGCCGGGAATGACTACGCTCCTTGCATATCATAAGCCATACACACAGATTATTACGATGTTTTGCATGCTTTATGAATTTGCAATGAAGACCAATATGTCCCAGCTTTTTGCCGTTATGTCTTCTATAAGCCTGCGCTTTTTACAATATGGAATGAAATGCTGTCAAGTGGTTAATAAATCGTTCAGAGTAATAGAGAGCCTGATTTTTAGTGGTAGGAAAATAAGATGTTTTAAAGAAGACAAGACCAATGTAGCACAACTTTTGCCAGCATCTTTTGAGCTTTGCTTTTACAATGTGGGATGATATGCTTTCACGAGATGAAAGAAATAATGAAGACCAATGTGTCACAGATTTTTGTCGATATCTTTTTATGAAATATGAAATGATGTGCTTTCAGGTGGTTGTCGTTTGGAATTGAAGCTGGTGTGTTACGCCGAATGGCGGTTATACCGGCTATATAGATACAGATTACGTAAAGCCTGATTTTGAAAACTTAATAAGTCACATGTTTCAAACAAGCCATGAAACCAATGGGTTTCAAGTTGTTTAGATTCTGCTTTGAAGACTAGCACAGCTAGAATAAAGGAAGGGCGCAGAGACAAGGTTTTCCGTACACTGGGCACGGGAGACTGTTAAGGTGGTTTGACGTTACTATATACTAGTAATGCTGACCTCGCTAACCTCGGTCTTAGCTGAGGATCTTTATTTCTCTTCTGATCTCTACTCTCTGACTATCTGTCATACACATACATTATATCTCGTGGTCACATTTTGGCGTATCAAACAGACAGGTCTTGTCAAACCACAAAACAACGGTTATTTCATCTACGGTCCATTCATATACATGTAAAATCAACTACTACAATGTATACACTAAAATACATATTCGTGATATAAACAGTCAGTCAATCCGTGAATTCTATAACTGGAGTCATGTCGAGAGAAGAAGCGAGAAGAAGCCGAACTTCTGTGTTAGACTAGATTTGTGATACTTTTATATGTATATTTATATTTCCGGTCATGTCAGGTTTTCTATACATGGACAAGTATGATCACAACTATCGGCTGTACGTCTTGGCTCTGCTACTGGCCTCTACTTCCCTCATGTTGCCTTCCTTCTGTCGATGGCGCTGTTCTGGATGTTGTGTGGCTCCCTTCTGTTAAGAATGTTCAAGCCGCTCAAACGTATATTCTGGCTCCTCTCAGCGATGGCCATTAGTCGTGAAGGGACTCGACTTACTTCCCTTGTGCCGGTAAGAGTCTCTATGTTGGGTGTGGCGGGAATGTGTCGTTCTGATGGACATAATATATGTCTGTCAGGAACACCTCGTCGTCGTCGCTCTTGTCCGGTAGGTTGGCCTGTGCGTTAGATCACGAGAGAACACAGTTTTACCCGTTTTATATACTATAATAATAGTGATGCTAGCAATAATGGATTATTGTAAAGTCACCCTCATAAATTTGCTACTATCGCTGCACGTCTGTTGGTGTTCTACATGGACTAAGTCACCACATGGATGGTCGTCACAGTTAGCTAATGTTCATCTCAGGAGCTGCTGTACGTAGGGAGAACGTCCGCAAAGAAGTACAAGAACAATTCTCTTCTCTTTCTTGTCAATTCGTAACAACCAGAAAACACTGTAGAAATTGGAACTTCGGCATTCATGAGTCAGGTAAGCCTATCTATGCCTTGTTAGCTGAAATGCAGTGTACAGATTTTGACTTAGTTGCCTAAAGTTGTGCTAAGTTGAACTCTGGTTACTCGACGCATTGGAACATCGTGCTTACTTACCTTGACGACATACCGAAAGACGTTTACCCGCAGCTGCTTCGAACATTGACCTACTGGAACCGCCATCGTCTGACGTAATCGTCAAGTACGTACCCCTGCGGCGTTGTAACTGGACGAAGAGGGAACAGCTGACCGTTACTGGAATATTCAACTGGAGAGTATATTTGGAAAGGCCAGAAAATCCGCACAGTACAATGTAGACAACTACAAAAATAGAAAGAATAAAATTGAAATCCTTATGAATGTGGGCTAGCATATAGCATGGATGTCAGACTTATGAGACTCTGCCTGCATTCAAGAGACATTATTCATAGCTGTGCTGCCTGTACATAGCTTGTAGATATGATATTTAATTATTAGTAGTATCACATTGTATAATAATTGTATTCATTCAATCTCAACTCCCTATTAAAAACATAATTGCTCCAGACGACTCAATTAGACAGACAATTACATCAAAACGAAGACATAAGAGTGGGGTAGACATAATTCAAAGTACTCCATAAGATGGGGCAACCTAACTATGGTATCTCATGGGACTCATGGGACATAGGAGATATGTAGACATAATTCAAAAGACTTAATAAGATTGAGTAAATAAGTATTTTCAGCACTTCTAAAGAAATCATAACACCACAACTTCTGTCAATCCTACTACCGCAAAAACTTGAATGTTAAAACAATGTTTATGTCTGAGTTAATCCTACATTTTCACGTTATCCTACACAAGAAGCGAGAAGAAGCCGAACTTCTGTGTTAGACCAGATTTGTGATACTTTATATGAATATTTATATTTCCGCAGCCACTTCTGAAACTGACTGTCATGACTCAAGTACATGTAGACATTTCCGAGTTAATAAAAGTCATTGTCATCACATAGACTCTTACTCCATTTGGAAGACTGTGAGGGAGGACCGATTCTCACGACCGGACCGAATCCCATAGAAGGGCCGTGAAAATCGGTCCGGCCTGAAGAAAAGCGCAAAAACTTTCCCAAACCACCTCTGAAACTGACTGTCATGACTCAAATAGACATTTTCGAGTTAATAAAAGTCATTGTCATCACATAGTTTACTCCATTTGGAAGACTGTGAGGGAGGACCGATTCTCACGACCGGACCGAATCCCATAGAAGGGCCGTGAAAATCGGTCCGGCAGTTGAGTTCAACTTCGCCAATCTGACCAGCTCCACGCCAAACGCCCGATGGCCCGGACCTTTTCGGCGTAGCGGTTAGCGCTTGTTTTGTAATCTGGCGGCCCGGATTCGAATCCCGGACTGGGAGCCAGGAGTTTTGTTTCTACTCGACTCTCACAGTTGTCCAGAAGGAGAAGGCACGGACCAAATATGACGAGAATGGTTAGAGATTTGCGCCATTGAATTGCTCTCTTCAACCAGCTGTGTATTTCCTTCATGAAATCTAACTGAAACAAAAGCTAGAACAAACAAGCGGGACCTCGAGCGAACTGTCACCTGACAAGTTTGGAAAGCTCCTGAGGCGTTTTTTCATCAAAACATTGCTGTATAGCAGAGGGTACCTCACAGAACAGACGTGTTAGACGTTCTCGTATACAAGAACGAGATCCCGTCTGTATTTCCCAGTTGCCGTTATATCAGAAGAAAACTAAATCACATCCAGTATTCAGAATATGTATAGACTGGCTGGCATCTCTCTATTGTATTAATTCGCTAAAACAATTCGTCACCATGGTCTTGGGCGGCTATAGTGAGACCTTCTTTTGGTATGCAATCACTCGACACATCACATATCGGTATCAAAGGGAAATGCCGGTGTTATAACGTTGAGAGATCTTTTGTCGGCCTAACATCAGAAGGTCATTTGTTTTGCATATAGATTAATCGCCTTCGAGAGAACTGTTATACGACATAGTGTGAATGAACATCTCCCGCGAGGCATTTCTACCACCCTCTTGTTAGCCACATTTATAAGAAGGAGGCTTTATCATTGATTTATAAATAGGTAACGGCGGAATTTCGATATCGCAACGTTGACCAAACACCCAACGAAAGCCGTAATGATTTCAGACAATTCACTATGCGGATTTCTCGCTCACTGCATAGGTCACAAAACAATCCAAAGAAGACAAGTGGCAGGAAGAAAAATACACAACCGTTTACGCAGTGAACAGATATATAAACATGAACTTGACTTGAGCATAAACTATGGTAGTACAAAAAGTTAACGCTAACGTTACGTAACCCAAACCTGTTTTCAAAATGGTGGATCGCTGCCCGATTCAGACCTCCGGGTCACAATCACATGTCGACAAATTTAAGACTACAATAAAGTACAGTACAGGACGATACCGGTATCCACAACACGGTCCACCAATAATTTATATGGGAGCCTACCCACCTTTCCTTCTGACGAGTAGTCTTGAGATCCCTTTCCCGCCTTATGCCACCGCCCGTACCAGCCGCATCTTGCCCCGCTCCCCGAGTGTCAATACAGTAGTATGGAAGACTTCTCCGGGCTGGCGTTCTCTTCAGGGTCAGGGATCGGCGGGCATCTTTATGTGTTCTTTCTTCCTCCCTGCCCCGCGCGCCACCCATCACAGGCCCAGTAGCCTTGCCACGTCCTCAGTTCTCTCGATCTCTCTGTTCCCGTCTCTATCTTGGTTGAACTCCAGCCCAGCAGTACTTGTAACCAGAATGTCACGTGCGCGTTCAAATACGGGTGACAGCCATATACTTGTTAAACTGATCAACGTCATTCTGTTTCCCAGCCCTCTGTACTCTACGCAGTACATTACTCTGTAAACATCCGCGTCGATCCTCTCTCGCGTCGTGTCCTGTCTTGCCTGCCACGTCACACGGCCAGACCAACCCGACCCCTGTCCATATGGTTATAATTACAGCGGCGACCTGGTCCTCACGATGTTATCTCGTGACACACGTTAGAACACGGCCATCTTTCCTCAGCCAATCAGGAGCGAGTATTTCTTGTGACTATATCCACATAGTATGGTGTCCGTAGGGGTAGGGGTGTACTAAGTAACGAATAAATTGACTAAGTTGGAGACGCCCACCATTCAACTGAATGGTCTCCCTTGGGGTAGGGGTGTACCAACCAACGAATAAATGAATGAATGAATGACCTTTATTGTACATTTGTGCTCAAACAAGCTAAGTACAGGTCGTAGCGCTAGTGATAAGGTACAATTTTGACAAAAAAGGTGTCTTATCATCTCTACATATGCTAATACATTCAAGTATGTACAAGTTCAACTTCTTCTCGCTTCTTAAAACAGTTATAAACATAAGGACAAATGGAATCAATAATATATGGCTTATCTAATTGCATGAGAAATATAAATTTTTCCGTGGTATTCAAGTATCGGAAATTTGGGAACATAAGTTGTATATTTTCAAAAAGGACGTTGTTGGAGATGCCCACCTTTCTCATGCAAATAAAAGCAATTAAAGAATTAACAAAAAGGGAAACAGCAAATCAACCTATGTTACTGAACATCTTTATTCATAACATAAACAAAGGAAATTCTTACGATCATGAAAGAAAGTCAGAAAACGAACAAGACAATAATAAAGAGTTTCTTGTAACAAGAAAATACACACAAACAGCGTTACATCAAACTTTCAAAGACATGAAAAATATAACCTCCTTGGTAACATCAAGCTAGGGAACAGGCTCCAAGATAGTAAAGAAAAACTAGTAGAGATGCTACATAAAAACATGCGAGTTAAATTGATCAAAACGATCAATACTTCCATAAACGAGAAACAAACTAAAAATGCAGGAAGATAAACTGCATGTTTCTATTGACTAAAAAAGTGTATTTTGCTTCGGAAAGATGGCCATGTTCTAAGTCAGATAGATCCTGGTAGTGTCCTGACTATGTGGATTTGGTACTGCTCCGCCACCCTTGGAGTTTGTTGGGGTCCCTCGGGCTATCTATTACGTGGTACGGTTGCTATGCTTTTGTCCGCGTTGTCAGGGGAATTTGCCCCGCCCAAGGCACGGCGGGGTGCCGACCGCGGTCCTGTATTCATGTCTACACACTGATAGTACACATTGCTGAATATTTGTCAAGATAACGCATGGATGGTGGTCATGTCAAGAAACAGCAAAAATCACTTACAGAGAGGATGCGTATATTTTTCAAATTCATACAAGTATAAAAGTGACACTTATACACTGCTTTCAAAATACCCTATTAAATCAGACGAACGTAAGAAAGGTTAAAAAGCAGATAACTCGTTTCCTAACTGAGTGATACATCAATTTATTGTCGATACAAGAAAGGAAGACATACACACAGAGCAAATAATTGGTCTTTAGTATACATCTTCTTGAACGGGGTGTTAAGTTTTTCCCGCCTTTTGACCGGGCCAACAGCGACATTGTAGTAGAAAGGGGTGAAAGACCTTTTCGGCCTATGGGTTAACGCTTGTTTTGTAATCTGGCGGCCGGGATTCGAATCTCGGGAGCCAGGAGTTTTCTCTCACAGTTGTCCAGAAGGACATATCGCTATCACAGGAAAAGGCCGGTGTCATAACGTTGAGAGATCTTTTGTCGGCCTAACATCAGAAGGCCATTTGTTTTGCATATAGATTGATCGCCTTCGAGAGAACTGTTATACGACATGGTGTGAATGAATACCTCCCGCGAGGCATTTATACCACCCTCTTGTAAGGCCACATTTCTAACAAGGAGGCTTTATCCTTGATTGTATAAATAGGTAACGGCGGAATTTTGATATCGCAACGTTGACCAAACACCCAACGAAAGCAGTAATGATTTCAGACTTCAACCCCCGTACACGCCCGACAACACGTAGAAACTAAGTTTTCTATGCTGATCATGGGTTAAAAGGGTGTCTAGTCACTGCCACGGTTTTAATAATAGCGCAGCAGATATTACATAGGTGGGGAGTTGCATGGATTTATGATCCCAAAATGAGGAGTTTTTGATGCCCCAAATTTATAAAAGAAAACACAAGCAATCTGCAAGAAGTGAATGAGTGGGCTTTCGCATATACATTTTATAGTTAGGTTGACTTGATCTTTGTTACTAGTACTTGTACGAGTCACGATTACCACCTTGAGTGTTTTACTTGCTCAGCTAGTGACATTCACATTTGGGGAGAATAACGACAATACGAATGAAGATTCGCAGATCTATGACAAACGGAAAAAATGGCGTCGGTTGTAATACAAGGATCCCGGGCTGCAAACAACAACAACACTCTCTTTAACCAACTAAATTACTTCTGTGTGTTTTAGTAAAATTCAAATCTTTTGTGTAATGTATCATTTTCAAGCAGAAGGACACCAAAAGTTTACCACGTATTAAAAGCCGATACTATATTCCTTTTTTCAACACATTGATTCAAACATGGCGTCGGTTTGTAAACAAACTGGAGGGCCGGCCGACCGATCTAATCCAGCTCCCTCGCCAATTCCCCCTTCTTCCCCAGACTTTGCTTTACATTGTGTGCTTCATTACAAGTTGCGTTTTTATTTACATAGATGTGGCTTTTTTTTTCAATTTCAATTTTCCTATCAAGGACGGCGAGAGCTAGTCGAACACATGCCGACGCATCAAACAGCGGCTTGTGCAGAGTTTGTTACCGGTCGTATTGTATCAGGAACTGTAGTTCATTAGAGAAATACATAGGTGTAATGAGTTATTGGAAAGAATACATTATTAAATCGGAAAGCGAGGGTTGATATTTCCGAGGCGTTGTCGATTATTGATAGAACAGGACAGGGCCAGAGTCAAGTTCTCAATCAAGGGCGGAAATATGTAGCAAGGCGGTCAGTGTTGACGTTGCTTTCATGGATGTGTTTTGAAAACAAGTTATATATAGAAAGTCGACTTCATCGACGAACTATCCGTACTCTGCCGGTTAAATTTGTGTGTGTCTAGCGCAGATATAATGTACGTAGGAAAGAACGGAAATGGCGACGGGTTTCGCGCGTCACCGGCCCCGCGCGGGGAATGCCCCGGGGGAATGTCGGAAACTGATATTTCCTTGCATCTTAGCTTCGGTATTTTATAAATATTGGTGACAGAATAGACGAGAATATAGCAAAGAAGGGACAGAGAGGGCTGTGTCAGTATTAAAGATGCGTCATCGTAGGAATGAAAGCTTGGGTATTGTTTACTGTGCAAACGGAAACAATTGGGGCGGAGACAGGCGTGCATTTGAAAGGGTAAGTTCCCGTTAAAAATTCAGCTCGTCTAGGTGAAACAAAAACATTTCAAGCTTCCGCCCTCAAAGGTGAGGAACCAATCAGCTACCGTTGCCATTAGTGAAATGGATGATTGACATTGATTTTCAGGGCCTTTTTAGACCATCGTGACACATATTCTCCAAGCAGAGGTTTGGTCCGGCAGAGATAGTATCATGGTAGTAGTCGGAATTTGTATTATTTAGATATCTCTTTTGGAGTGGGGGAGTCCCAACAAAGCTTTGCACTGAATACAGAACCCAAGCGTAATACGTTAAAACGTAACTTTGTCCATTAAAGGTTATGTGTTCGGTGCCGTTTATCTCCATGTGTGTCTGTTTGTAGCCTGCATAACTCGCAAAGTATGGATTCTGATGAATCTTGAGTGAACTTTCGGTTTTGATATCTAGTGTTCTGGCCATGCATTGGTCAAGATTCCTAAGTCTAACATAGATCTTGTAACTTGTGTGTACAGGTGAACACAAGGTGGGAAAAGTTTAAACTATGAAAATCTTATCTTAGTATGAAAATCTTATCTTATAGCAAAGAAGGCTGTTGTAGCGTATAGAATTATAGTATCCTGTCATTAATTATGCAAAAAAGGTATCTATTTGCATAATTGATATCCAAAGAATTTCGGTCTTTCTCAGTTACATATGTGAGAAGTTAGATGGAATGTAGGGATTTATAACATTTTGCCATTACTTATGCAAATTAGACATTACAAAACCTAAAAAAGCATGACGATCCATCAAAACGTTCTTGATTTATTCTCTTCTAAACTTTGAAACAATTTCCGAAAATAAAGGTGCTAGGGGACCCAAACTTACAGCACTAACTCTCTGCCCCAAGAGATACCCACCTTTAAAAAATCAAGACCGTGAAATGTCAGGAAACAGGAAATATAACGTTAAAGACAGTAGTTCCGCTGCAGTACCTTAGGGAGTAGATAGGGGATCCATTATCGAACTTGACCTTCGATTTCCCTGACTACCAAATACCACTAAAGATCCATCCAAGACTTAATCAAGTTTTACTGTTCACAGACACACACAAATATTTGTATGGAGTATAGGGGGTTATGGATAAAGTTGTCACCTGGCGGCTAAACACGCCCAAATATAACATTTTGGCAAAGGTAAATATAGATTTTCAGAATTTACTCAGAATGAGGCAAGCTTAACTTTTTTTGCAGAGTTGATAAAATGTTTGCGAGGCTTCTCGCAAGATGGAATCATTGCATGGAAATGTGTGCGTGCAAGACTGTGTTGTGAGCATGGCTAGCTAATAAACATCTTTTTCATATAGAGACTCATAAATCCATTAGACCCAGCGTCGCCAGGGTGCTTTTAACACCATTCTTGTTAATTTTTTTTCTCCATGAGATCTTTAGGACAGTTCTCAGCATTCTCGTATATGTGCCGTTGAGTCTTCTCTCTAGGGCTTTTGTCAGAGTCCAACATTCTGACCCATAGAGGAGAATTGACTCTACTGCTGCTCTAAAGAAACTGATTTTAGTTGTTGGACTTAAATCGGTTTTCCATATAACTGACATTTTACTCATGGCTCCCCAAGCTAGAGCAATTCTGACATCCACATCTTTACTAGAGTTTCTTATCCATGAACCCAAGTACTTGAAGTCTTTCACACAGGCAAGTGCCTGACCTTTTGTTGAGATCAGGGTTCCTTCAGGTTGATTGAACACCATATACTCAGTTTTTGTATCGTTGGCATGTAGGCCAACAATTTTGGAGGCATTTTCAACCTTGTGCAACAATGACTGTGCTTCTAGTACTATGTTCGAAGTAAGGGCTATATCATCTGCAAAGTCTGTGTCAGTTAGTAACTCAGCTGGGTGTCTACTGCTCTTTCTTGGTTTAAGTACAAAACCCGTGAGCTCAGGTTGCTCTGTGGCCTGTCTCATTGCATAATCCAGAGCCACTATAAAAAGGAAGGGAGCTAAGGTATCACCTTGTAGGACACCAGCGGTTATTTGGAAAAACTCTGTTTCACCGTCTGGTGAGAGCACTTTAGCTTTTGTATCTACATAAAGAATATTTATAGCCTCAACGATTATGTCTGGTATACCATACCCTCTCAAAATTTCCATTAGCTTCTGACGGTGAATGGAATCGAAAGCCTTACTGAAGTCGATAAATGTTATAACTGCTTTCAGATGACCATGCTACGACATCATTATCAACATCAATCTTAAACGTTTACTTAACGAAGGGGTACTGTGAGTGTCAGCCCGCTTCCCCAGGCCCTACCTGAAATGATGAACATAAGAATAGCAATCCCGGTGAAACTTTTTGAAAACCATGATTAGTAAACGTCCAATTTAATGTAACAGCTTTTCTTGCGTATATTTCCAGACCACGTACCAGGGTGCGAGTTCCGGACAGTACTGCGGTCACTGCGGCGCTGACGAGGGGAACGGCAAGTGGGACCTCAACTACTTCAGGTGTGGAGGCTGCGCCGGGCAACGTCAGGTGGAGGACAAGTGAGTAGAAGAGAAAGTAAAAGTTTCTTTCTTTCACTTTCACTTTCAGTAAAAGAAAAAAAAGAAAGAGCGACTGACATCCTTCCGTGCTTGGTAGCACATAGGGCAGCAAGATTTCCTGGCCTGACTAAAATCGCGCTCCTAGCGGCCGGCCCTAAAAGCGCAAAGATGTTCTGTCTTCTTCGTGATAATAAGATGGTCCAATGTATGTAACCAACGCAACAACCTCTTTACTATAACTGCTCACATTTTTTCCAAATCCATACATTGGCAAATGTGAAACATCCGGGTAGATAATACATAATACAAAATAAACATCTGGAAAAGCATACGATCTCGAACATAGTTACGAGTTACAGACAGCAACTTCTGTCTTTAATCATTGAACTGTGAGATCCGCACGTACTACACTCATGAAGCCAGCCAGCGAGAGATTGTGTAAACACTGGCTACAAGAGTTCACCACTCGGCGCGTTTCCGCTCCGATATGATAAGAATGACAGTTGTACCACTACATTGATTCATATTAGACAACGTTTATTCCTCAAATCATAACCGAGGTTGAGGCTGTTATGGCATTGAATATCTGACAGTCGCTTTCCTCTAGGTTGAATAAAAGACTAATACAGTATACAGATCATGACAATCTAGGCCATCAAAATCAAATACCATCCGCCTAGAACCGTGAATGCTACCTACCTACCTGCCTAGCCCCTTGACCTCCTGGTCGTTGGGGGTGGGTGTTGGGGGATAGAGGGGCAAGGTAGACATGAAGATGGAGAGATCAGCTATGTGTAACGTGTCGTGAAACTTGCAATTGTGGTTTGGGATAAACTCCGGTATCAGACCTGACGCCGTTTCCTTGTCGTGGCCTCAGGTGCAACAAGAAGTACCCGTGGGTTTTCCCCGGCACGTGCTGGGTGTGGAGCTCCTGCTTCCAGCACCGCTGTAAGAAACTCGCCCAGCTGAAGGCCAGGTAATCAACTATTCACACCTTTCTGTGTGACATTCCATCCACTTGCTTTAAAACTGCGTTTCCATCAATCCGTACATCGTCCGTAATCTTTGTCATACTCCAAAAAACTGGGTTTGTTTGTCATCCAATAAAAGCCAAATGGCCTGAAATTTGAGGTGGCATGAGATATTGGGAGGGGTAATTTGGAAGAGTCTATTTATGTATGGGGTAAAACATATTCCATTTTGAAGTTGGGTGAGTTTGGAATAGTCCATTCTTGTGCAGATGTTATCTTGTAATAGTCAAATTTAGCACAGAGGTAATTTTGGAATAAACAATGTGGAATGGTTAGGGAGGGAAAATCGCTTTGTTTACTCTCAAGTATATATAAACACTGCCTTCTTTCTTATCATTACCTGAGAGAAGAGAACTGGATGGAGATGGAGAAGACTTTGCTTTTCTCATTAGGTTTCTGTATGATGAAGATGCTCTCTTTTCTCAGGAGGAGCCTTGACTCCGAAGAAGACCCGTTCTGCGGTGACGGCATCTGCGGCCCGGATGAGAATCCGGACACCTGCCCGTTCGACTGCTGCCCGGAAAGAAACCCGGGGACCTGCGGGAGGACCAACGGCACCTGCCCGCCCGCGTGCTGCGGCCAGCCCGGCTGCTGTGTCACATCGGGCAGCCCGGCTGTGGAGAGCGGACGGGCGGCCGTCCTTGCCGCTATCAGCCTGCTGGCTTATGCCTTCCGCTGGCCTTTTGGTTGAAGAATAAGCACAAGATCTTTGAGTTTCACATTGTGATGTTCTCAATGTTCTTTTCCCTCTTTTCTCACACGAATGTATCTTATCAAGTCAACATATTTTTTTTTTTACTTTTCTTTTATATCATATCATAGGATAGAAATAAGATCTTGTAATATGCGCAAAGATTATGATGAACTGAAAATGACAGACAGTCACCGAAACGTCGGTGGAAATGAAGCAACGGTTGTGAAAAAGAGTCTCTTTACTCAGTGATGTACCAACCTGATAAAACTATTCACAGAAGATACACTCAGTAACTGACGTGGATGCAGATATCTCTGTTCCTGTCATTACAGGCCATTCATGAATCCGAATTTCAATAGTCTTTCAGGATTATGTGGATTAAATTCTTCAAGTGATTAACTCGTGTGTTTGAAGATACAGCTTGACACAGTTACAAGGACGTTAGACTTCGTTCATCTTGTGTGATACGTGCAAATGGCGATTTTAATGCTAAGTCAACACTCTCTGGTCAGGTTACGGGTCAAACGTGTTCCTAATCACCAGAAGAAAAGCAGAAACTTGCCTCAGAACTCAGACGTACAAAGCGTAGAAACAAACAATTAGTACATTGTGTAGAAAACGAGCTAATCATCGTCTTCCGAGACTGACGAATGCCTCCCACTGCCCGAGGTACCGGCCTGACCGCGATTATAATCGCCATATCATAATTATGACATAAATAAGATAATCTATGCCATGTCCACCTTAAAACAAACACGTTTCTATGCGGAATGCACAAGACGTTAAGAAAATGTGGTGTTCTTGAACAAAAAAAAATTGTTACAACAGCGAAGTCATGACGTCAGAATCCAGTATTCGAATTTTCTGTGTGATACGGCTTTTTATCACCCGGTCCGGAACACCTGTATCAAACATTATGCCATACCTGGGGCCGCGATAACGTTCGATACGGGTGTTCCGGACCGGGTGATAATAAAAAGCCGTATCACACAGGCTTCAAAGTTTTATCACAAAGGCTTTCTTCGAATGATTCGAACGTACAAATAAAATACAACACAGTGTATTCCGCATCTCCCCCGGCCTTCCGCCGATCCGACCCGCGGGAGGGCTGGGACCGAGGGTGATACGGAATACACCGTGTTTTATTCTATATGTATTGCGGCCAAAGCTAAGTATGGCTACTGACTCACATATAATACTATAGGGTACTGGTCTTTCCACTTTTCAAGGTTTCAGGTTGGGGGGGGGGGGGGGGTTGACGCAGCACTCGAAGCAGTTTTTGAAACTGTCCGCATCACATTACGCTTTATGAAGGTCGCGGTACGTTTCTTTGGGTTCGTGGAACACACATAAGGTTTTGGATCTAGTCCAATGTGCCTTGCGCTTACTTTTGGCAGGATTGTAATTTTAGAACTGTGCTTCGTGCCGCAATCTTGTTGGAGAGGCTCCCAGTGGAGAGATTTGAAAGGGTCACACGCGCAGCAAGCTTTGGAACTGTGACTGGAGACGGCTGGCGCATCCCCGTCTCGTATTCAGCTAGAACAAAGGGTGAGCCACCCTGTATGGGGCGGTATAACCCCAACGGTGCTGTAACACACCGTATGACTATGTCTGACTGACTGCCTGCCTGAAAGCAAGTCTTTGGATTGCTGTACTAAGCAGCAGGTCGTGACTCTGCTGCAAAGGAAGGTCTCAGTAAGATTTGGGATTGTGTATCGCAGCATGTTTTGTGGTAGTCTCGCCCTTGCCCTTGCATCGCTGCAGGCTCTTGTACGCCGGGCACAAGATGTCTAGTTTTTCAGCGGTCTATGGTGAACCTTTTGTTCCGTCAACATTTAAGCTTCTGCATCCTTTTACACCAAATACAGCTATTGTTGCAAGTCAATGTTGGGTCAAAAACGAAGTGTATAAAGTTTCCTCTTGCCTTTGTTTTCTGAGCTAAGCGCCCAAAGTCAAGATCATGAACCAAAGAAAATGATATACCTGCTGACATTTATCCATTCAAGTGGAAAGCTATAGCATAAAGGTGTATGAGTGAGAGGAGAGCGTTAAGGTCTCATTGTGTTTATGTTCATTGTTTCAGGGCTCAAACTTGGCAGGGTTGTAATTTTGCCGCAATCCTGAGTCCGAGAGGCACACGCAGTTTTGGGATTGCTGCACTCATAGCAAACCTCCTGCGAAGGAAGGTCCTGCCGAGGGTCTGGAACTGTGAATCAAACTCAGCATGTTTTGTGGTCGTCGCGTCGCAGCAACGTTTGTGACTGTACATCGCTGGAGGCTCTTGAAGGGTCCGAGCAGTTTTGTACGTGTGGACCACGGCAGGACCCTTACAATGGATGCAACAACTGCTGACCACTACTCCCGGAACCGCTCCTTCCAGCAGAGTGTGGGGGTGAAGGTGCTGCAGCAGTACCTGAGGTGGGAGGGGGGCGACACCGTTCTGGACGCGGGGTGTGGCACCGGCGAGATCTGCACATACATCTCCCAACAGCCAGGGGTCGCTTCTGTGCTGGGGTTTGATGTGTCAGCTGAGTTCGTCAGGTTAGTGTACTATCAATAAGTCATGACTTTTGTGATAGACCCGTAGGTATTTATCACGTCGGAAGAAAAACACATTTTTCAAACATATTTGCAGGAAAAGAAGTTAATTTTGTTCAATTTGCTTCCAAAATTTCTTGATGTAAAAGTGTTCACAGACGTTTTAAAATATTTTTCATTTCTGCAGCTTTGCCAGTCAGAATAACTCAGCCCCAAACGTCCGCTATGACGTTGCGGACGTCTCTGACGTATCCACTTATAAGTCAGAATGGGAAGGTGCCTTCAGCAAGGCGGTCTGTCTGTATGTGCTGCACTGGGTCCGGGATAAGGCTGCAGCACTGAGGGCGATACACTCCTGTCTGACGTCACGAGGAGAAATCCTGCTACTTTGCGACACTGAGGAAAGCAGCTTCAATCAAACCTCGCTCATCATGGCTTCGCACCCCAAGTGGCAGCCCTACTTGGGAGAATTTGTGCCGATTGTGTTTCCGTGGCCCTCCGGTGATCTCGGGAAGAACCGTAGCCGCCTGCTGCAGGAGTGCGGGTTTGAGGTATGGATACTTCAGATACTTTATATTTGTTCGCAGCCAATCGTCCTGGACATAAAACCCACAAACATATGAAATACTACTTAAAAGTCTTTACATCTAGAATTTACATGGTACATCTCTTCAAATCTCTTCCTATACATCATCCGTTTCTAATACTGACTGATTGAACACTACAAGGCAAACCGTTACGTTCCATATGGTTATGGCCTTGTACATGGAAGTCTTTTTCATGTTTCGTTTTAGGTCCTCTCATGTCACATCGAGCAAAATCATCAGCACTTCGAGTCTAAGGCCAAGCTGAAGGAATGGCTCCGCGCTGTTTTCCCGCACCTGAACTACATCCCGCAGGACAGGCAGGAAGAGTTCTTCCATGACCTGTTGGAGGTGGCGAGAGACACACGTTTGGCTTCTACGGATGCACTTTACATAGAGGTTACTGCCACTCTAGTCCTTCATGCCCGAAAGCTGTGAATTCACTCAGACTGGCTCTACAATATTATGGTAGAGATCACGTCTGTCTTTGGCTTACTTAAATGGATTTACTTCCGGGTTTTGTATATTTTGTTCTGGATATGCTATCATACAGGTATTGATTTGTTTATGGCAGATGTAGGGATATAAGTGGTGAAGGTTTGGGCCCCCTAACAACTTGCTCCGGAACTGCAGGAGCGGTTGTGTTAAAATATTTAACGGAGGAAAAGTGAACAAAGAAACGGCAGATTTTCATGGTATTCGGTATGCAGGTAGCTAAGACGAAGGCGGGTGGCGTTGGGACAAGGAACAACAAGGCGTTCGTGCCAACTGTAAAGCTCCGCGTGGAATCTTGTGGGTTTAATCTAATCTTTAATTGTATGTGTGTGTGTGTGTGTGTGTGTGTGTGTGTGTGTGTGTGTGTGTGTGATAGTACAATATTACAGATGTACCTGTAACGCTGAGATACCATACTTTTGAATATCATTGATCCTAATACTAATACTAAGAACCAAGCGTCACTTCATTGTTACAGATGCAGCTGTATTGTACACGGTGTTGGCTGAGTTCTTTTTGCTCAGTACTAGTATAGAAACGAGCATAACAGTTATAGGAATAGTCTAACACAGGTGTATGTATAGCTTTGGCTTGTTTACTTAATTTGCGGGGAATTGAATGCGCACAGTAAAAAGGCATACCGCTAAATGGCGTACAAGCGCATTAAACGTCCAAACACAAAATAAAACTGCTTGGATATCACGAAAAGCGACATCCGTTATATCTCTGAGTCACCCTTTTGTGTCTGTTTATCTGTAACGTTACATTACGATGTTGGTGCAGTGTAATGTTTATGGGTTAAAAGTAAATTTATGTGTGCACCTTCGGTCTCGAACCCTTTTTGTCACACTGTGTGTGCTTCTTGTGTGCGCATTACTATGTCGTATCTGGACACAAATTAAACCATTTTTAGTATTTCATAATTTCGTGTCGTGCGTTCATTTATGGCTAGACGTTTATTGTTTTTATTATTGCATATAAACGGCCAGACCACTATGTCTTTAACTGTTTCTACATTTGAACAATAAAATAAGAAATGAGAAAAGCATTTTTAAGACTTAATCCAGCGCAGTGACGTCACCCTAACCTCTCGGCGAGTCCTTGACAAGACCAGGTCAAGACGTGATAAAGAAACAAACGTTTCCTTAGAAGAACTATAAGACGTTGCGCAACCGCTTTCAACTCTGACCCACTGAAGCTGCTCTAAATAATTCAGTTTGCGCTCTCAATGATCGGTTTTCCCGTTTCTAAAGGACACTTCTCCCCACCTGCTTGGAAATTTACAAAGAAAACAGACCCGGTACGTCCCATTGTCCCATATATGGGACACGCATTCACGGCACATCGACGGGAATTTAGAACCATAAAACAAAGATTAACCCTTATCCAGCGGAGGTAGCTGTCTGGTACCACATTTGTGTTGGTTCCGGGGTTAGGCAGCAGGGTGAGGGTTAACTGGTCACACCTCTGCCGTTAGAGGTGATGAGCCAGGGATTGTTGCCCCGGCAACCGTTGGGCGGGCCAAGCAGAACCAAACACGGGCCTATCTACCGTGGAGAAGCTCACAGCTGTTCTTTTTCTAACAACGTATAGAGAGCCACAGCTCTGACATCGACTCTGGCCCTCTTCGCACCCAATATGATCACCACCACCTCTTAGCACCAACATGTTTGGGTTTCAATCTGCCAATTGTGATCCATTTCCACTTGAGTTGAAATTCATCTACTCTGCCCTCCGTTGATTGTCTTCTCCAGCATATTTTCCCATGGACGAAGCACTTTTGCGCTGGGACAAACAGTTCTAGTATTGGATATCCTTTTACATAAAAGGACTAACAAGTGTGGCGTCACCGTGGAGTTCTGAAGACAAACCAGGACCATAATGAGCGCGGTGATGTCAGCCATATCGAGTCGCCGTGGGAGCAGAGTGTCCACCCCGGCTGGGTCAGGTGAGTGTGCTGTCACCAATGCAATATCAAATATTCCTTGGCGTTTTATTATAACTATATATGTTGCCGCTAACGACTCTTTATAATTCAATAATCCTACCTGTAGCGAAGTGCCATTCCATTGTAAACCGTTATAGATGCTGCTAATAGATGATCTTAAGATGTTAGCATACTGCCTTTTCTCTTGCTACTTTGAGCCAAGCTACACGTATATCATCAGATGTATCGTGTTTTAGTGGTGGATACTGGAGACCATGTCATGTTTCCGTCAGGAAAGCCACGCGTACGTTAACGATGTGGAAGTTGAAGGGTCTACATGATGACAAAAGTACGTAATACAATCCACTTTCACGGTGCAACAAAAAAGAGAACTAATGTGTAGGATGAATACAATATAATTGTACCTCCTAAAACAGTTCCTAATCTAACGTTGGTTCCTATCGTTCCAGTTACCGGGTAAGTGACGGTGTTTTTTACTCGGCCACGGCGGCAAGCGAGGCCTAACGTGCCCCTTCTCCGATGGACGGTACCCCGAAAATGGCTCCCATACTAATCTAACAGTTACCTTGCCGTTTCAGTTACCGGGTCGGTGGCAGGGATCTCCTCGGACACGGAGGCGAGGCAAGCCGAGCAGATCCACCACCTTATGTCGGTAACCACTAGCGGTTCATGATCTCTAACAGTTACCTTGCCGTTTCAGTGACCGGGTCGGTGGCCGGGATCTCCTCGGACACGGAGGCGAGGCAAGCCGAGCAGATTCACCACCTTATGTCGGTATCCCCTATAGTCTAACGGTTGTTCCGTGCCGTTCCAGTGACCGGGTCGGTGGCAGGGATCTCCTCGGACACAGAGGCGAGGCAGGCCGAGCAGATCCACCACCTGATGGTCGCGGCCCGGAAATGGCGGCAGAAGTACGAGAACGCGAGTCTGGAGCTGAAGGCGGCCGCCAAGAAGCGGAAGGAGATGGAGGAAGACTTCTTAAGGAAGCAGCTGAAGATGCAGGAAGAGCACATGTAAGAATTGTGTTTCTCTAGTCTTATGGGCATATTCATATTATATTTTATCCAGTTTTTTTAGTTTATATTAGCATAACGTTATTTGGTTATTACGTTTATTTGTCAATGGCACAGCATTCAATATAAAACATTGACCTTATTGGCATATCTATTCCTGAATGCTAATTGAAACTGAACAAATTAGTGCATCAGCAGACTCTATTTTACGGATCTAAGTTGAATGGTTTTGTAAAATGGCCTACAGGATGCACAATACACTAAATGCTAACAACTAACAGTGATCCGGTCACTTATCAAAGGCAACGTCTCGCCGTTTACAACACTTATCCAGTTGCTCCAGTAGATTTTGTATTGTGTACCTTTCATGTCATTTTTTGACGCGTCTAAGCTTCTTCGAGCTAGGCATATAGAAGATACAGGTCATGTTCTAAAGTGGCATAATAGACAGATTATTATCTAGGTCTTATGATGCATGTTACTAATGTATGTATTCTACCCAGTTTCAAATATAAGACAAAAGATGGACTGGCATATATGTAGTCTGGATAAGTGGACGCGAAGCAGATAACAATGGTGTATCACGCTCATATTGTCTAGTATAATACGAGTTTTCGTAACAAATCCTTCATTTCCTCGTTACTGCAGACAGCACGAGAAGGAAAAAAAAGCGAGAATAGTGTAAAGAATGTCAGCATGAAACAACGGTGTATCACGCTCATATTGTCTAGTACAATAAGAGTCTTAGTAACGAATCATTCCCTTCCTCCTTCCTGCAGACAACACGAGAAGGCGAGCCTGAAGACGCAGACTGAGAAGTACGAGGCGAAGATCACCAAGCTGAAGGAGCTGATCAGCGGGCTGAAGAAGGCGCTGTGGCCGACAAAGAAACTCGCCGAGCTGAACTTTCAGGTCGACTACGAGCGAGCGATGCGGAAAAAGGACACGGACAACTTCACTAAGGACAAGCAGAAGCTTGAGGATACCCTGAAGGAGGAGAGCGAACAGAAACGTTCTCTGATGGACAAGCGGAGGAGAAGAGTGTGCCAGCTCTGGCGAGTGTCAGTCATGGCCGCAACCATGAAAGAACAGCAATCCAAGCTTGCAGAGGAAGAAGGCACGCAGAACCGGACCAGGAGAAAGTTTATTGAGAAACAGACGCAGAGGTACGAGTCCAGGTGGAACGAGGAGAGGGAACGCGTGAAGCGCTTACACGATGCCTTCATGGCGGATGTGGAGGAGAAAGTCCTGGAGGACGCGAAGCTGGAAGCGTTGCGGCAATCCTTCCAGGCGGAGCTGAAGGATCTGCAGAGGCAGGTGCAGATGGACAACATGAAGCTGAAGGCGGAGTTCGCCTGGCAAGAGATGGACCTGGTCAAACTGTACGAGAAGGGGCACCAGGACAACACAAACATGGTGTCAGAAGTGGAGGGGAAGGTCGGGGACCTGAAGGGGGAGTTCTGTACTGTGTTGGAGCAGATACGTGACGTGCAGCAGACTGTGGCGTACATGGACGAGAAGCTGTACCCTGTTCACCTGATCGTGCAGAAACTGAACGCGGAGAAAGTAACACCTGGCGGAGACATGGCGAAGATAAACGTCGCGCAAACCGCCAGACGGATCTGCTTGGATGTGTCCAAACAGCGCAAGGAACTGGCTGAGACGTTACAAGATGTTGAAGACTCCCTGACGGCAGGTGGTTCTCCGCAAGCGCAGCAGGCACTCTTGGACAGCCTGACTCACCTGCAGGTTCTTGTAGACTTGAACAGCCGGGAGCTTGGGGAACTGAGAAAACTTCTCAAATGTCGTAAAGCCTCACAGTTTTACGACAGGTCAAAGGGCACGTCAATAACGCAAAGCGGTCTACAGAAGCACCTGCCATCTCCCAAACAGCCCAAGCGATCCGGCAAAGGGAAAAGGTCTAGGATGTTTCCTCGGACTTTAGCGAGACTGTCCACTGAGAAATCTATTCCAACAATTTGGATGGACGTCTAGTGTTGTACAACAATGTGTAGGAGAAGAATGATAAAAATGTCGTTGACTTCAGACTACCGAAGATGATAGACGCTATCTGAAATGCCTTTACTATGTACAAAATTGTAATTCTGTTAGAGTTTGGTGTATCTTATTATCTGGACGTCAAACCTTCATCAACGTATTTGAAGTTACTCTTTATTTCGTTCGTGACTTAAGTTCCTATTTTGAAAGTCATTATTTTTTATATGGTTAAAACTAACCCGTACGCTGTTAAAACAGATACTAGAAGCAATTATAAAAGGAATATTCTAATTAAGGCAGCTCATGCAAATTTATGAGTCAGGACATGAATTCTAAGTTGTATGAAAATCTCCATGGCTACCTGTGTATTTTCCCAGCGGAGATGAATAAAACCAAGTGCTCTGGTTTTTCCAACCATTCTTGTCGTTGCAGTATTTCTGTATTTTTCACATCACGCATTAAAGATAATCTACTGACGTTTATACACAAGCAACGATGTAAAATTGTATTTTATTGTTGTATTTATCTAATCGCCGTCTCCCGAGACGAAAAGAGCCGAAGACAATATCTAATCACAGAAAACATATGTCCTACTTGAGATTTCAAGGGGAAATCCATAATAAGTTATGAACATCGAATGAAGGAGACAAAACAATCTCTGCAGAATACAAAGCAAATCAAGTCCATAGAGTAATAAGATAGAACAAGATTACTCTACAAGCAGAGGTTAAGATCAGGATGTGTTTTTAAGGTTTTTTAGTGGTTTTTATTGGGCTTTCTATTTTGTATTGTTTCTTGTATTGTCAAAATCTAACTTTGGCTGGCGGACTTCAAGAAACAATACCATAAAAGTCCGATTAAACACTATAAAAAGTTAAAAAAAAAACAGCTGGAGCCTAACCTCTGCTTGGAGAGTAGACCAAGATAGAATAAGAAAAAACGAACGGAACAAAATATATGAAATTGGAGTTAATTTACATCCTGTTAATCTCATTAACATGTTTACTGGCTGACTGTAGTATCTATGGTGCACTATCCTTTCAAAATCTTGATATTCTTATTCTTTTTTCTGGCATACGTTTTTATCACTATTTACACACACATCCAATTCTTTGTTATTGTCACTTCTTGGAAACGCGTGTTGCTGGGATACCATCGGCTTGAATCCGTTTGAATAGAGATGAAATATTTATACACGACGTGTTGCGGAAAAGGCGAGCGCTGTTGTCAGTCCGGAATACGGTGGATGAGACTGTATTCTGCCAGTATTAACCATAATACCTGCATCCATGCCTTTTACTTCTATTCAAAAACTCTATAAAGAGCTGAATCCAATACCAAATTGGCAGCGAAGCGCACATCTTCGGGTACGCTTTATAATGCAAATGAAGAATCGAATGTTTACCTCCATAATTAATTCATGAAGAGGATGCACGCTGCAGGTGTGTTTGTGAATAGGAGAGATTTGCCAAACGTGTTAAGTGCCACTTACGGTTTCTCTTGTCTGTGTGGTTTTCAGGTGTACACACAAGGTAGCTTATAGATACTATCGGCACCAAAGTTCACATCTTGCCTTGGATATCTCCGTGCAGTCGTGTTAAACAAGCCAAAAACCATGGACGACTCTACTGACCCTTCAGACTCCCACATCCCAGACCAAGAGGACGAGAACTACGCACAGCTGAAGGGTTTATCGAAGGAATGGCGTAAGAGGTGAGTAGGTGTAGTTGAAATAATTTCACGATCGGGAGACAGTTTGAAGTGTTACCTTTGGAATATGCTGCGTCGTCGATGTATCAGTTGTTTTTTGACACCGTGAATTTGTTATGGACCTACAAATAATATGTTCACAGTTCTTCATGTATCTCTGTGGCCAATGATTAACTAGTTTGTTCTGTATTCCGAATTCCATGAATCCCTTGTAGCGAGGGGAACTGGAGACATTCTAGTCAACATAGATAATTATATCTCTTTCTGTTCTTAAAACCTTTCTGATAATTGATTCGTCTAGTCCACTTTTGTGGACGTTTGACAGCGAAAATCTAGTTTTGCTAGTTTTATTCATCTTTTTCACCGACACCTATCCATCTTAAGTTTTATGTTCACATGCACAGACACACAGACACAGACGCACAGACACACACAAACACACACAAACACACAAACACACACACACACACACACACACTCACACACACACACACACACACACACATACATACACACACACACACACACACACACACATACACAAACACACACACACACACACACATACACACACACACACATACATACACACACACACACATACATAGACATACATACACATACACACACACACACATACACACACACACACACATACATATACACACACACACATACACACACACACACACACACACACACACACACATACATACACACACACACACATACATACACACACACACACACAAACACACACATCCCATGTTTATAGATACTGGCTGAAGGAGGGGTGGCAGATGATAAATAATGATAAATAATGATAATTATTCCATGGTTACAGATACCGGTACGCCCATCAGCAGCGGGAGGAGCTGGAGACCCTGCTGACGAGGCTGGAGGAGGGGTGGCAGATGATAAATGATGATAACTAATGATAATTATCCCATGTTTATAGATACCGGCACGCCCATCAGCAGCGGGAGGAGCTGGAGACCCTGCTGACCCGGCTGGAGGAGGAGAGACAGGTGATAAATAATGATAAATGATGATAAATAATGATAATTATCTCATGTTTATAGGTACCGGCACGCCCATCAGCAGCGGGAGGAGCTGGAGACCTTGCTGACCCGGCTGGAGGAGGAGAGACAGGTGGCAAAGATGGAGAAGGAGGAGATGGAAGAGAAGTGCCGAATAGAACTAGAGCAGGAGAAGAAAGAGCTGGACCTACAGGTTTGTTTATTCATTTTACCAGCAGATGGTATGTCACCTGGCAAATTGTTTCTTTTAGCTATCCACCTGTGTATGAAAGTATAGCTCACGGCATTAGTTTTCGATTTCATCAGTCTGAATGCGTATCTACTGGTGTGGCGTGTATGGTAACTATACTGCACAGGACACAACAGGTTATGGAGCGCTGCTGTTATGCGTTTAACAAATTTACGAGTATACATTCATTTATTTGCCACGTAACAGTGAGACATCCTCCCGTATTTTAGCTATCCCCCCTCCCACCCTGCAGACAGGCCAGGCTATCACCAGAGGGCGTTTTCTTCAGACCATGCATTTCGCCATTGCTTAAGCGTACAATGTTAATTGTGTGTAATCGTGCCAACATTTGTGTGAAAATGCAATTTCAGTACATCCTCGCAATCTTAGTGGCATTCCAGAAGATTTGATGTTTGTTTGCACTGATGAAACATCAATAATGGGACAATAGTGTGGCCATTAGCTATCATGTGGCAAAGGATAAGGCAGCAAACTAATGACGGTTTAGGTACAGGCCATGTTACAGTCAATGTGGAGGTTTATACAAGTACTTACAACTTGCTTCTGTCACCATTTTACACTCACCACTATCTAATGGTTGCATATCAAAGCACTACCTTTTTACTTTCAAATGCATTATTCAATTCCAACGCTGATACGTAGTAACACATCATAAATGTTAGCAACAATAAAATATTGATGATGGGAACCCTTGGAGTATCACAATGCTGTCTTCTAAACTATTGAAAAATTACTTAAAGATATTTATTTATTTATTTATTTATTCAATTTGCAACAAGGTCAATACAGTGTGGACACATAGGCAGCATGCTGATATCGTGACCACATACATACATATACAATACAAATCATAACGCTACACAACAATGGCATAATCAAGAACTAACAACATATCTAACATGTTCATCTAAAATCAGTCTACAATCTTATTTACAATATACAATTCAAGTCATAATTGCTTCATATCACAAAAATAGTTTGTTCACAAGTTCGGAGATCAGAGGTCATCTGAAGGAAAGGCTATATACAAACAATGTTGGAACTTCCACGGGCGACATCGCATATCTAAATAGCAAAGTACAGGGGGAACGACTGGAAGTAGCTAAAACCGTTTTGTTGACAAGATAACTTAAAACTTAAAGATAACTTAAAACTAAGTAAGGTAACAGTAGCATTGACATTTAACGTTAACTCCACTTTACATTTTAAATGTAACCTAAAAGTTGCTGTCCATACTTGGTCACCCAGAGCACTGTGTTGACAACTGGGACCCTGTAGGAAAATAAATTGTAATTGATTTATCTTAAATGCATGGCAGTTATGCTACAAACCAATATTTCAAGTTGTTACTTTTGGTGAGGGAAAATTATGGATAAATTACCTAGATACTTACTCCTCAGCCCATCCACAACAGTCGCCAGACCCAGCTCCCCCAAGGCTAGCATCAGGGTATCCGTGGTGGCGGCTTCTCCTTCGCGTTTGCGCCACTCCTGCAGCGCGTCCCAACAGCGAGACTTGTCGTCCCTGTTTCTGCCGTCAATGTTGGTGATATCAGCCCAGCTCAGTCCCAGCCTGTCCGCCAGGTCCTTCCATTCTGTGATCACATTTTCCTTGATGTAATAGAAGTACCTGCTGACATCTGCGATCATTTAATGACGAATGGTATAGGTTACAAAAGGTCTGGTAGATTTTTTTCAGATTATCAAAACATACGACCTACTATCTATCTAATGATTAAAGCTATCTACCTATTTACACATGTAGCTATTTATCCATACATATATATCCTACCATAGTCCCCGACCCTCAGACATGAGGACGGGACTAGGTAAAGGTATCCTTCAATTTATTTTCTGATATCAAATCATTCCAACCTGTATCTCCGTCTGCCCCATCGCGGTCAGCCATGCCCTCAAAGTGGATGTTGTCGATGATGTACGAACCGCCGTCTTCAGACAAGGAGGCGATCTGTTCCTTCTGTCGGTCACTCTCCGTCTTGATAGCTTCTACCTGCTTCTTCAGATGAGCGATGTCTTCTTCTAGCTTCTGACACTGCCGGGCAAGTGCGCTTTCTCTCGCTTGTTTTTCACGCACGAGCTCATTCTCCAGGCGTTCGTTTTCCGTCGTCACAAGAAGAAGCTGCTCTTCTTGGCTCCTCAAGGCCTGCTTGGCGTCTTCATGTTGTTGCTGAACCTGACAAAGCTGTCTCTCTGAGGTGATCAAGGCGTCTTTGTAATCGAAGTGTTCACCAACACGGACGTATGATGCGCCAGCTGCACGAATTGGAACACCGCTATTGGCTGGAGTGGCTGCAACGACAGCTGGTAAGGCTGCACCACCGGTGACGATGGTGATGGCAGCTTTTGCTAAGCCGGCGGCAGAAAATATGTCCATCTTGCTTTGCTTTGGATACACCTGAAGCTGAAGAAACGGGAAGACCGATTCGAACAAGTCCGACTAAAACAATGCCCGAAACAGATACAGGAGTGTCGACGTCAGTCACAGGAGCTTCGAACGTCCTCCAGCAGATGCATCGTCCTGTAAAACCTGGATCTTCAGTCTTCCCTGTGAAACCCAAATTTTGTCCTGTCTGCGGCCCGGGGCTGTTGGGGATTCCCCGCGACCTTTGAACTTGCTTTGTATTTGTCCATGTTTTTTACTCGCAATTTATGCAAAACACACAACGCGCTGCAGTGAGTAGTATCATGCAATCCTTACAACGCCACAACTAAGAGCTATCTGAGGTATTACTGACTTAAGACTGAAGCGTGTTGTCGAATGTTGAACTGCGCCACAGCTCCAAATCAGCTGAAGTCATGGAACCCCCCTTGGCCACACCTTGGCTGGTTGTTAACGGAGGGATCAAAGGTTATGTGTACACCTGGTTGGCGTTCTATGTGTACACAAAGCCGCAGTGCTGTACGATACTTGCTGGTATGCTTGGGTTCATGATGTAATCACGCTTCACGTCGTACATTTGCTGTGGTCCAATCTTTACTATATGTGTGCATTGTACATAGAGGTAAAGTAGCCATGGATGTATGCGAATGCAAAAGAAAATTACCTGTGATAAGACATTGGATTTGATTTATTTGACTGTATAGAGAGAAATACAGCCAGGGCTACCCAACTAGCCGGACGCTATCATCAAGGGCTAGCCCTGGTAATAACATTCTATTCCAGAATGCATCAGCAAAACGTTACCACCAAACTATGTGCAAGATTGGGCGTGTGTCTAGGCTGACTGTGGCTGTGTCTATGTTGGGTAGATGGACTTCAATCAAGCCGAAGTTGTCCAAGTTTCCGTGATCTTGCCTTTTTTGTGTGCTCTCTGAACAGCTTGGATAAGACTGTCGATCTGTTCCAGTGTTGACCGACAAATTTTACCAACACAACAGAACCTCCTCTAACTCAGTGTTGCCCAGTTCTTTACCGATTGGGTACAAAATCTTGTAAAGCAGCACTAGCGGCCTGTTGCTATCACTGGCTAGTCTCTACCAGAAATGGAACAAATAGAGGAGTAAGCAGGCCAGCAAGGGAACAGCTTGCGACATAGCCGGCTACACTCCTCTGGCCCGCGTACTCCTCTATATGTTCCATTTTGACGGTTTTCTAGCGACCAGGAGTCTGGTAGAGTCTAACCGCAAATTTCCTGGTTTCAGGAGGCTACCCGAGGGGGAATCCCATCACAGAGAAAGTGCAGGATGATGCAATCGACGGCTGGAACTTCAGTCACCCGATTGCATAGCTACTTCACAAATAGCTGGTCGTGATTAAAGCATTTTTCAAGGTGGTAAACTCACTCCACAAATTAGAAAATATAATCTGCCATGCAAAAAAGGTACTAATGGACGTTGAACATATTAGTGCAAGAATGGACAACACCGTAAAGCATACGAATGTAAAAGTTACCCTGGGCACAAAAACATTTGCAGATAATGATGTAACTTATTTCTGTCCCAAAAATCTCTCTGTATGGAAGCTGATCACGAAGAATTTATGGAATGAGTATATAAATGCGGCTTGGGTGCGTGTACCGAACGCCCTGCTTGGACCGGTGTCAAGGTCACGTGAACGTTACAGGCCGCGACATACTTTAGTATTTACCCATTCAAGCGGAAACCTGGCATAATACTGTACGTGTGCGAGGGGAGGTATGGGGTTTCAGGTGGCTGTTGTTTCTTTTTAGGTTGTTGTTTAATCCCTTTGTGGGTGACTTTACTATCAGTTACATAGTTGACAGAAATACCTTACGATGGCGGTGGAACGACACAGCGTACTAACATGACCCTAAATCATGTATCTTATGTAGGACAGGCAGTAGGTCACAGAGCAGAAAATAAATAGCAATAAAAAGTCAAATATAATACATATAGTCAAATATGAACATGACTTTAACCGATGACCACAATAGGACTGTGTATACATACACTAAGAAGTAGGTACAAAAAAAAAAGACAGACGTTTTAAGCATAAGATAAAAGTAACTTCCATTGGTTTATTACTGTAAATACAATGGCACACTATTATTCGTAAGCCAGCACAGAGTATTACAGTCACTGACATTTCTTTTACTTCTACGTAACAACATAAGGCAATTAGTAAGGTATTTTGAGAAGTATAATAAAATTCTGTACATAAAAGATAAACCTTTAGAGAAGCATAGCATAAAATCTATTATGCAATCAATCCAAGTCATTCCAATACAAATCTTGTTATCGTATTGTGAACTACACCACAGCTCGATGTAGGCTGACGTCATGGGAACCCCCTTTATCAAGCAACGGATGTTTGTATGCAAACAGAGGGGCCATAGATTATGTTTACACATGGCTTGTTCACTCTATAGATTCAATATACAAAAAATATAGATAACAACACATTTGCAGTATGCAGTAGGTTACCATCTATGTATGTGTGCTTTGATTGAGTTATGTGTCTATGGACGAAAACATTGTCAATGACCATTCTTTCATTTTTACATATTTGAACAGAACGTCATCACCAACACAACAACACTTTAGCTGAGATACAACTATAGGCAACTGTTATTATTTACCAGAAAGTACGAAGTTAACCATCGGTAAACACAACAACAACAATCATGGTGTTAAGTATTTACAAGTGTTAATCGAAAATATGTAATCCATAAATAACAAGTCATAACAATCAAATGAAGTATATTCAATAAACGCCATAAACGCCACACATGCTCATGGTGCATTTCACATTCCTTTACATACTATTAGGTACTACTACAACTATCATATTCTCATTGTGATAACTTCACTCTTCACCAGAATATGCAGCTCTGAGACATTAAAAGGTAATGTAATCATTCATATTAACTAACCATGACTGATAACCCCAGTTATACAAAGATATATATATGTACAATGCAAGTTTAGTTTCAAATCTTAAGACATAGAAATACCTGTGTCTCATGCTCCTGGACCAAATCAATGCCAAGAAAGAAAGTTCCAGAAACCAAACCAAACCAACGTTCTGATGTCACAACTACTTAGATCAGAAATGAATTATTTTGCAGTGAAGACGACCTTTTTGCGCAAAGTGCTGTGGTTTGAGGAGATCCACCCAAACTTGTCATCATTGATGTCGTTCATTTTGTCGCACACCATGGCCATGATGGCGGACAGATCGTGAGTTGGGCCGAAATCTTTCAGCAGTTTTGCCAAATGGTGCACATAGGGAGCCCCGTCCTGGTCCCGCCTAGCCACATAGCCTGGGACCGTGGCCAGGCCCAGGAAGAAATCGGCTTCGTGGCAGATGAAGGGGACAGGTTTGGCGTCATACTCGCCATGATCAAAGCCTTCTTTTCTTTGTGTTTTCTCTCCCTGACAGGCCTGAATGAAGAACAGCTTTGGTTTGCCTTTAAGAGAGGGGCATTTCTTAGCATTGACGGGCTTCATGAGCTCACAGATATCTATGCCTACGTCATCGGAGGAGTAGACCTTTCCCATGGTGCCGTGCGACATGATGACGCAGACGAAACAGTCGTAGTTGGAGTGGTCGGCCTTTCCCTGGTCCTTCATAGTAGCCACCATCTTGGCATGGTCAAGGTCGATGAAGGTCACAACGGTGAAACCAAGGCTTTCAAAGACTTCTCGAAGGCGATCTGTATGAAAAGAAGATGTGAAAATGAGGTTTATATTTTATCTACGTTTGTATTCATTCATCCATCCATCCATCCATCCATCCATCCATCTATCCATCCATCCATCCATCCATCCATCCATCCATCCATCCATCCATCCATCCATCCATCCATCCATCCATCCATCCATCCATCCATCCATCCATCCATCCATCCATCCATCCATCCATCCATCCATCCATCCATCCATCCTTTTTTCCCAATTCCAAACCCTCACCTGTATCTCCCTCAGCCCCATCGCGGTCCGCCATGTCCTCAAAGTGGATGTTGTTGATGATGACGCAGACTCCGCGGGAGTCTCGGCTCATGTCGTAAGAACTGCTGGCGTTGGTGGATAAGAAGGCGATCTGATCCTTCAGTCGTGCTTTCTCCTTACTGTCAATTTCGGTCTGGTTCTTTAGATGAGCGTTTTCTTCCTCTAGCTTCCGACACAGCTCGAGTGCACATCCGTTTGCTTGTTTCTCACGCAAGAGCTCCTTTTTTAGGCTCATCTGCACAGTCTTGAGGTGTTCATTTTCTGTCGTCAAACGCTGAAGCTGCTGTTGATTGATCGTCATATTCTCCTCGGTTTCATGATTTTGCTGAAGCTGTTTCTTTGACCTAGTCACGTCGTCTTCTGGAGAAAACTTTTGCAGGAGCTGTTTTATAGGCTCGGCGATAAGAAAACTGACCAAAGCTACAACTGCAGGCGGGGGCCCATTGCCTTGCTCTTGGGCTTGACGTACAACTTCGAGTACAAAAATGATGCTCATTATAGCTATAAGAAACAATAAAAATTTGGCAACTTCTATAGCTAAATGAACGATGGCTTTGGCAGCACCTCTAGCTAAATGAGCGGCGGCAGCACCTATAGCTACAACTTCCATGATGTTTTGGGTTCTCATGGCACCTAAAACCGAAGAAATAGGAAGACCGATTCAACTAGTTGTGACGTCAAACAATGTCAAATGCACGGGAGTGTCAGCGTCAGTCAAAGAAGCTTCAACTGTCAGCAGTGGAAGTCGCGACCACCACAGCTAATGTCCTCCGCAGGATATAGCGTTCTGCAAAACCTGGATATTCAGTTTCTTCCCGTGAAACCAAAATGGCGTCCTGTCTGCACCCCAGATAGTCGCAGGGGATTACCCTACTCTGATGACCTTTGAACTTGCTTTGTATGCCTTGTTTTTTTTACTCGCAATTTCTGGAAAACACACAACGTATTACAGTGAGTTATATCATGCAATGCAAACAACCCCCCCAGCTAAAAGCTATCTGAGACATTGCTGACTTAAGACTTAAGAATTGTGTTGCATAATTTTGAGCTGAGTCACAGCTGCAAATCAGTTGACGTCATGGAATCTTCCATTGCCACACCTTGGATATATTCACCTGACGCAAAGTGCACTGTGGAGTTATTTGACCCAGTCTTCGACTTGAACAGTATAGCTAATAAAAAACATGTGAAACTCTGTCAATAGAACTAGAGAAAGAGGATCACCATTACCTTTCAGATCATACGGTAGCAGCTCGTCTTATTTCGTCCTACCGCTTTACTACAACCGCAGCAGGGGAGCTGTGGTTGCACCTGGTATACGCTAGGCACAAGATGTTTAGGGTTTCTGCGGTATTTTTTGACTCTTTTGTTCCGACGAAATTCGTGCTTCTTGTTTCCTTTTCCCTAAATACAGCCTTTGTTGCACGTCAATTGTGAACTGGTCAATAACGAAGTATATAGTTTCCTCTTGTCTTTGTTACCTGGGCTAAGCGTCCAAACTTCATGAAGGAAACTGATAGAAGAAGAATAACTTTATTGCACGACAATTGTAAAAGATGCAATGTATGGCAACTTGTACATTAAAAAAAAACTGTACATGTCTTGCTAATATCTAACAATTCTAGTGAACTAATACCCAGAACCCGTGCGTCTGCTACTGAGTCACGTTACTCCCTCAGGAACAGCGACCACCTGACATCTGAACTCACTAAGTCCACCAGAGGCCAGAAAACACTCATCTACAGAGCAACAGCACTCTGGAACACTCTCCCTACTGCTACTCGCACAGCCACCTCCACTGCTTCTTTCAAAAGAAAACTGTGGGAATGTCTAGGCAACCCTTACGCATGGTAAATTAGTCATACACGTGTATATACTGACCCTGACCTCTCATTGCAAATATTGTTGTCGATGATATGATGTTATATACTCTATTTTAGATGATATGTAAGTTATCCTACACCATGTACATACAAATGTTCTTTTTTTAAATTTGTATTGTTTATGTGTTTGTCAGCAGGGCTAGCCCTTTGTAATAGCCATAGGCTAGTTGGGCAGCCCTGGCTGTGTGTTCGGTGCAGCCAAACCAATAAATAAATAAATAAACTAATGGACGATAATAGTAGAAATGATAAAGCTAGCGATATGTATGTTACGTGCTGGGATATTATGCTTCCTTTTTATATATTTAGACTCATTCAAGCGGAAAGCTAGCACAAAGGTATATGTTTGAGAAAGGACGTCTAAGGTTTAAGTTGGCTGGTGTTTCTGCTCATAGTGTTGTTCCACCAGTTCATATCGCTTACTTACTGGTACGGGACAACGTATCTCAGAACATGAAGTAACCAAACGTGACGACATGACGGGATGTTCTGGCATGTTTGTACTTTATAGCCTGGTTACTGGGTGATGGAGGTGGGAGGGCTGCAAGAGGTGACAATGTTTGCTGGCGGTGTGTGTGTGTGTGTGTGTGTGTCTATTGTTGACGAAGGTTTATATAACTAAAGAATGACAAAAGTCTCGTTCGTAGGTTCATTGCTGTAACTAAAGCCACACGCTTTTATTTGGAAACAGCTCAGAAAAAGGTAGTCACTGGTTTTTCCTTCGGAAAAGAAGGTAAGGAAAATATTTATTTTGATTAAGTATAACAAAATTCTTCAAACAATGAATGAACCTTTGAAGAAGCATAGCATAAAATCTATCATTCCGAAAATCTCAGACAAATCTTGTTACCATGAACTGTGCCTCCTGCTGCAATGACGTCATTGGGAACCCCCTTCGTCACACCTTTGCTGCTTTGGTCCAAACAAAGGGTTCTCTCATTACATAAACACAATCACCGCTGCACTGCGTCCTTGCTGTTGTATTAGTGTTGGCACATATAGAGTTTGGCACATATAAACTTTGGCACATACAAAGTTTGGCACATATAATAAAGGCTGCTCTTTTTCACGTTGCGAACAATAGAATGAACTACATATTGTACCTTTGGTTTGTACCTTATTCACAATCAAAATACCTGTGATATAGAAATGCCATTTTAAAGCTTATTTTCAGCATGCATTGGCAGTAGGCTGTCACCAAAAACTATGTACAAGAATGGACGTGTGTTTGGGTTGACTTAAGCCTGCATTAAAGGAAGTACTGTTTATGACCATACCTTAAGTTAGATATAGACAGAATGTCAAACAACAACATAACAACACTTCAGCTAGAAACTATTATCGTTTACCACAAAGTGACCAGTGATATAAAAACCATCTACAATCACAGTCGACGTCTTTGCTTTAAGTACATGTGCATCTTTTACAATGTGTTGATATATTGTAAAGTATAATCCAATGCTTACATATAATACACAACTCACAATTCGAATCAAGTGAAGCATGAAGACGTATATAGAGATTGTGTGTTCTTGGTGTATTTCACATTCTATTCAATATAACAAGTTTATTGCAAATTCTTGCCCGTGGGCTAATTGCAGGTAACATAAAAGATTCAAACAGTGTAAAATACAATATCACAAGTGTCTACTCTAGTCTAAAAAACTAGTAAAAGCTAACTCTAGAGCCTGGGCTATTGGGTTCGACTCCTTTTTTGAAGACAGTGGAAGACGAAAGATCCCACCTTTTCTATTATGTGTGGGTTTTGTGATGTTAAAAGGAGAACTGTTTTCTTTTTGTCAGTGAAAGTGAGGAAGTTTGGGTGGAATTTAATGGCCTCTTTGAACAGCTCTTTTCTTTCTTGATTATAGAAAGAACAGTTAGACATAAAATGTGTTTCGTCTTCCACCACGTTTGACGTTCAATATATGTACTATAAGCTACCAGTCACCTCGTGACATTCACAGTACACTTCTGAGACACAAAGCTCCCTTCTGTACCATCTTGGGCGTAGTAAAAGAACAACATGACTGATATAACAGACATCTTAGCCAGGCTATGTAACAATATCTACAATCTAAATGTAAATCTAAGACAAGGAAATATCTGTGTCTCATGCCCCTGGAGCAAACCAATGCCAGGAGAGAAAGTTAAACTGAAGCGAAAGCCAAGTTCTGTTGTTACATCTACTTTGATCGGAAGTGGATCACTTTGTGTTGAAGACGACCTTTTTACGCAAAGTGCTGTGGTTTGAGGAGATCCACCCAAACTTGTCGTCATTGATGTCGTTCATTTTGTCGCACACCATGGCCATGATGGCGGACAGATCGTGAGTTGGGCCGAAATCTTTCAGCAGTTTTGCCAAATGGTGCACATAGGGAGCCCCGTCCTGGTCCCGCCTAGCCACATAGCCTGGGACCGTGGCCAGGCCCAGGAAGAAGTCGGCTTCGTGGCAGATGAAGGGGACAGGTTTGGCGTCATGCTCGCCATAATCAAAGCCTTCTTTTCTTTGGGTTTTCTCTCCCTGACAAGCCTGAATGAAGAACAGCTTTGGTTTGCCTTTGAGAGAGGGGCATTTCTTAGCATTGACGGGCTTCATGAGCTCACAGATATCTATGCCTACGTCATCGGAGGAGTAGACCTTTCCCATGGTGCCGTGCGACATGATGACGCAGACGAAACAGTCGTAGTTGGAGTGGTCGGCCTTTCCTTGGTCCTTCATAGTAGCCACCATCTTGGCATGGTCAAGGTCGCTGAAGGTCACGACGGTGAAGCCAAGGCCTTCAATGACTTCTCGGAGACGATCTGTGATAAAATATATACATGAATTACTTCTAATCTCTGTTATATCTCCCTGCTTCCTCCCTCCCTCCCTGGCTTTCTCCACTCTCTATCCCTTTCTCTATGCGTCCGTCCTCCCTCCTACCTATATCCCTTCCTCTCTCCCTCCCTCTATTTCCCTGCCTCCCCTATATCATTCCCTATATCCCTCTCTCCCTATATCACTCCCTCTCTCCCTATCTCCCTACCCCCTATGTATATCATTCCTTTTAACCTTCCCTCTCTCCCTTCCTCCCTCCTTTCCTCATTTTCCTAATTCCAGACCCTTACCTGTATCCCCCTCAGCCCCATCCCTGTCCGCCATGTCCTCAAAGTGGATGTTGTTGATGATGACGCAGACTCCGCGGGGGGCTCGGCTCATGTCGTAGGAACTGTTTTCGTTGGACGAAGATGCGATCTGCTCTTTCAGTCGCTCTATTTCTCTCTTGTCAGCTTCTCTCTGGTTCTTTAGATGAACGGTTTCCTGTTCCAGTCTCCGACACGACTCGGCAAATTGTGCTTTAGCTTCTCTTTCATGCCTTAGTTCAGTCTTTAGGCGTTCTCTTTCAGTCAGTTCTGCTCCGTCGCATCCAAGCAGTTCTAAGGGGCCTGGTTCGGTTCGGGACTCGTCAATCAGGTCTTCTAGAAAGTCATGCAGGTCTGGTCCGTCTTCATACCCGTCAACTTGGTCTAGATAGTCAGACGGGTCTGGTTCGACTTCGAAATGGTCAACGTAGTCTAGATAGTCAGAAGGGTCTGGTTCGACTTCGAAATGACCAGCGTAGTCTAGATAGTCAGAAGGGTCTGGTTCGACTTCGTAATCATAATCATGATCCTGCCAGTCAAACGACATGTTTATTCTGGTCAACGTAGCTTCAAATATTACCTACCGGATTTAGCTTCCCATGGAACTTAGAAGGATGTACAACACAAAGTACCTCCCACTTGTGAAACCAAGATGGCGGCCATCCAGGTACGTCAGGGGATTCCCCTGGTCTCACGAACTTTGAACATGTTTTCTAAAAATGCCATGGTTAGTTGCACGCACTTTCTGCAGAATACACACCGTGCTGCAGTGAGTAACACCATGCAATACACCCAATGTTACAAATAAGAGCTATCATAGGTAGTTCTGATTTATGAATTGTCATTTGCAGCAGCATGTTATTTTCACACTTGCACTTTTGCAGGTTGAAACGCTAAGGAAGGGGATACAGGGCGTGGTTGAGCAGAACAGCGACACCCAGCGACAGGTAGAGGAAAGGCACAAGGCGCTGACAGAGGAGTTTCAAAACGTGGTGATAAACCTACAGGAAGTGATGTCGGCCTCTCTACTGGTACGTTAACGTCTGTTTCATCTTTCTGATGCACTTGTTTCGATTCATCAATGAGGTTAAACTCCTTGAATATATTCAGTGTTTAGTCACACTTCTCTGGTGGCTGGATGAGAATGGGAGTACTGTTAATCTACTACTTTGATTTCTGGCGTGCCAGAACCTGTCATATATATATATATTTAAAATAGTCCAAGAAATAATCCTAGATCCTCTTTCTAACTGTATATTCTAACGAAACCTCACAGAAACATATCTGATAAAATACAAAGGATACCATGGCTCAATACCCCTATTCTCCATCTCCAGGAGCAGGAAGCCCAGAAGGAAAGTGCGGAGGCGACCCTGAGGGAAGTGGCTGAGAACGAGGCTGAAGTGCGGACCTGGGAGGAGCAGCAGGAGAAGCGAGTTGCGCAGTTGAGAGCGGAGTACGACAGCATGCTGGGTAAAATGGCGGAGGCGCTGCAGAACAAGAAAACAGAAGAGCGGGAAAGGTACGAGAACATTAACATATCTGAGGGGGCCATGTGAGTACGTGTGGTTGGTGGGCAAAGATGGACATGTGAGGCTGGGGTTCCTGCATGGAAATTTAATACTTACCTTTACAATAGGAAACATAATGTTCTTGCTCCTTTTTTTCTTCTGCCTTTTTTTTCTTATTCCATTCCAAACAAATAATTTCAATGTCCTGGACCAGATGGCTGTCACCATGGTTACTCGTAAAGTAGAAAACACTGAGGTGTCATCGCCAAGGTCGCAGTCCAGGTATTCATTCCTGATCCCCGTAGGGCCTTTAATTTTGAAATATCACCCACAATGCATAATGCTGATCATACGCAGTTGGAACCAAAAAGACGTTGAAATATACGGGTAAATTTCAAATTCGTGGACTTGCTTATTGCTGCAGATATGAAGAATTCCGCCAGGGGGTGCAGGTGAGCTGCCAGCAGTTGCGGGCGGACATGAAGGACCGCTATGACAGGATGCGGTTCGAACTGGACGAGCGGCAGGGCAGGATGACCGCCAAGCATGTAAGGAAGATGAAAATTATTTCAAGTCTCAGATATGTGTGATATGGGTTTTGTATTACATACATGTCAGTCCTGAATTTCTCTCAGTGGATAAAAGAACCAGATTGAAGTATATATTGACACATGTCTACAAAAAACATCAACATTGTAGATGTAGAGTAGGGTGAAGTAATTTACTGTTCTAAATGGTTTTAAAACGCTGGAATTTAGTGTAGCCTCCTGGCGGGTTCCTTGTTAACTGCAGAGTGCACGAAGGGTGCAATGGTGCCTTGGCGAAACTCTGCGCTCTCATTTTGTTGTGCGTTCTACTTGACAAAAAACACAATTCAATTCCGATTCTTTCGTTTCTTCCTAACTCTGAGCGTTATTAACTCTTACCTGAATATGTAGTGATATATGTTGATAGATTTATTAGGACTCGATGTAATCTGTATCCCTGTTATATTTCATCTGACCCTTACCTCCCATCGTGACCTCAATGAAAAGCGACCTGCAGGCCGATTTGAGCTTCTCATGCCTGAATAAAGGTGCAAACAAACAAACAAACAAACTTGAATACTTTACGATTTCTTTATCCTTTTGATTAAACAAACAAACAAACAATCAAACACACAAACAAACACCCCCAGGTTAAGGAGTCCCGGGAGCTGCAGCGGCTGACTGACCTGGCGCGACTGCGCGTGCGCGAGGCGGAGCAGGAGCTGGCCATGGTGCTGATGCGGACGGAGCACGCCAAACACGAACTGCGCATGCTCAGGAGGAAGTTCTTCCCGTCAGAGGATCCCAAGAAGTAAGATTTCAGGATGAGTCTTTAGATGGAGTCAAAATAGCCAAAATTTTGATTCGTGTTTCCATAGATGGAGGTTATCTGTCTTCATGTCTACTATGTCCCCCCCCCCCCCCAACGACCTGGAGGTCAGGGGGCTAGGTAGGTAGGTAGGTAAGATGAAAGTTGATGTTCACCAAGAATGTTCAGGACTTTTGTATGTGACATATTCTTTTACTTCTTGTGTGACCTGTGCTTCTCCTCATACAAGTGTAGCTAAGGACCACAAGGGAACGCCATAAAATAGACCCAAGAAGTAACAAGGGGCCCGTATTGAAAAGTCGTGGACGACATGCAAAATTTTATTGTGGAGTTTGGGGATAACACGCTCGCCCTCCTCTGACTAAATATGAATGCCAAAAGCCCGCTCCTTTTTTAAACAACCCTCACTGCATAAAAAGCCTCATTTCCAGGATGGAAACTGACTTACACATTCCTTGAAATTATACATGTCCTTCAAAATCCGTAGGTTTCATGCCTGCGAACGAGACGTGTACAGTCCTTTACATGTCCTAGAATCTCGCGGAAACGAACCATTTCTGTGTGCAGGACGTGTAAAGGGCTTGAAATACCCTTACAGATTGCCTTGAAACAACCTTACACGACAGGACATGAGCCGTGTGTTGCATTGTGTGTTGGCGGAATATGCATACATTAGCGGCCAATTATCACCTAATTATATTTCCCCGGTCTGCCTCACCCAGTTCATCCCTTTTGTCATGGAAAGTGGCGTCGAGAGTACTGACGTCACCCACCCCCCACCCCTTCTGGATTTTGCCCCCCTCCCCATTTATTTGCCAGTTTCTTGCTCGCATTTTTTATTCTGTAGCAGCACCATATATTTATTCATATTGAAACAGGACAATTTTTATTAGTGTTTGTTCGTGTGTATGATAGGTTGAAGTCGCGAGTGTCTTTTGTATGTCTGCTGGCTGGTCGCTTGTTGTCTTCTAGTCTTCGTAGGCTACTAGTATGCAATTCTTGACGGCATGCAGGGTAGTATATGGACTCCCTTGCAGTTTTTGGAACGGGGCTGGGGTTTTTTTGGCAGGGGGGGGGGCGTTGGTCCGCGACTTTTAACGTTGACTATGTTTTCTTGTGCCGGGAAAGGGAGTTTGCCGTGGAAAGGAGTTTGCCGTGGAAGGGAGTTTGCTGTGGAAAGGAGTTTGTCGTGATAGCGAGTCTTTGGACGGGGCAAAGACTCGCCTATCAGTATCACGGCAAACTCAGAAGTTCCACAGCAAACTCCCTTCCTGACGGCAAACTCCCTTTCCCGAAAGAAAAAAACTTAGTCAACGTTGAAAATCGCGGAACAACGCCCCCCTCCCTAAAATACAGCCCCGTTCCGAAGACTGCAAGGGAGTCTAGGTAATACAGTTGTCGTTCCTAGATGAGGGTTGTTTCACTACCCAAACATGAGAGCCGTTTCGATATCCCTCCACATTGTTTCCGTCGAAAGCAAAGTCAGATGCCGACTGCAATATCATCGCTACAGTTGCATACGGAAGCTCCTTGATCCATGAAGCCATAGGAGAGAACTTTGGCCCGACAGCGATCCTGTTATTATTAGTTGCAGCTGACGTCCTGTCCACGATCTTGAGTAGAAACTCCTTGCTGATGTAAAATAATGACCAATGTTCCTCGGTACCCTTAGATAACGCACCCTGGTATCTAGACACACTTAGAAGACAAGAACGCACATCCACCCGCAAAGACGCGGACTTCACAATACCAACTCAACTGAAGAATTTGAAAATTGTGACTGTTGCGTTGATTGGCCGAAGGGTTGACCCTATAATTGTGTGAGAAGAAATTTTATTGGCTTTTTCTGAACAATTTGCATGGGCACGGACACAAAGAGCTGTGAACTACCGCTAGTACCAGCCATGTCTATTGTTACAATTACGTCAAGGAAGTAGTTTGAGCTGCCTGATTACCCGTATTTCACAGTAAAACAATACCTGCCTGTAGCTAGAAAGATGTGAAACATGCCGCTGTTTTTATCAACAGCTTGAAACATCGGTATAAATTTAACGTTCAACGTTCTCATTTATTTTGTACAATCAAGAACATAATCCGGGACAAAAATTTAGTACATCGAGTCAAGGAAGTTATATCTTGACATCATTTCACGTATATTGTGCGTCGACAGTAGCCAATGAAAGTTACAGACGGTAACCAAGAAAATGGACAGTATTTTGTCCCGTGTTCTCTCCATTCTTTTGACAAAAAGCTGCCCATAAATCAGAAGGCAGTCCTATGTTTTCCCTATGCCCAACGTCGTTTCAGTTCAACTTCCTCGCTATGACGCGACAGGCACTCTGTATTTGCAGCTATAAAAACATCGTACATCACTAGTTTACGAATTTCCAAATTATAACTTCTTTGGTTATTTTATTTTCCTAGCCCTTCATACAAAGGGGGCTGATCACGTAACTGATTATCGTGATACACGCAGAAGTCTATTACAGCGATTCAGATTTATTATGTTGAAACAGAATCTCAGTGTGAGTGCAAAATAATGAAAGAAGAAAATAAGAATTATTCAATGAACGCTGGGCGTTTGTGGTCTTTGTCTGTGCTAGACAATGCAATACACATCCGGCTAACGAACTGCTGTTTATGTAATGAAAATGACGCGTTTGTTTAAACAAGGAAGTTGAAGCCTCCTTGATTTAAGACATACTTTCCTATTTATAAACCAAGATCTATCCCTAGCATATTTTTTCCGACATGTAGAAATGAATATGAATGGCCCGTGTGGGCCCCCAGAGTAAATACTGCCTTTGGCGTTCAATACTTGCCGACCGTAGGATTTCCAAATAAGTTGGAAATATCGGACCAAACAAATCACAGCTTCATTAATTATGATTGTTCTTTCTTTTGTATTCTGTAGACCTTTCTTTCTGACCTTGATGGTATTCCTAAAAATGGGGATGCCGTTTCTTTTTTTAGTTGTATTTTGTTCCACTTTGTTCTGTCAGACGATGTCACGGGTAGACATACCAACCATTCAATACCCCCTACACTCCCCCTTATTTTGTGTTTAAAATGTAAACCTCATTGCTTATTAATTGTCCAAGCATAGCCTAGGCTGGGTTGCAGGGGTAGTAGTTGCCGGTAAACAGTAATAACCCGCGACCCAAGCTTGGCTTTGAGAATAGGCGCCGCCAAGCCTTTGTCTTCTTTGTTCCGCCTATTTCCCCTACACGTCTGGTGAAATTCCTGTACAAGCGCGTGTCCAGGTATGTAAGAAAAAAACAGGGACATTACACGCCGAACCAGGAAAGTCATGTACACAGCCAGGACACAGAACATTTCACAGGTGTGTAAGTCCCTTGAAACACCTGGAAATTAGAGTTTTTGTGCAGTGTCACATAATTATGGTTATGTCTGCAACACATTTAACACATTAAAAAGTCGTTTCAATGATCGTAAAGAGAGCAATTATCTTTGATACTCAAAATAAACCTTCATGATTGTGAGTTTATGTTGACAGAAAGAAGACCAAGGTGCCCCGGCAGGAAGTCGCCGAAGACGTGAACTCTGAACTTAGCCGGCTGGCCAAGGAACTGGGCATGCGCGTGCAGGAGTTCAACCAGATCGAGGTGCAGATCGAGCTTCACCTGGCGGGAGAAGCAGGAGGTGCAGGTGAAGAAACCTGTGTGGAAGACGGTGAGGAAAAGTCGCATTGTGTTGGTGGGAAAAATTAAACGAAGACATATCATACGCCACAGAAGACCAGAGACAATTCTGTTTACTTATTAATAAGAAGGAAGGACCAGAAAAATATTTTAGGACGCCAATGGTCATTTTTGTTTGCACAGCTGTGTGGCCCATGGGATAAGGAAACGGAGATTGGCGTTGCCCTATATACTTAATAGTGCAGGAAGGCTTTCACTTAACTTTTAACTTAATCACTTTGTAGGTGCGCGCGCCCCTAGTTTAGCAGAGGCTGTTTGTCTTTCACAGCCTAACCTAAGAAATGGCAATTGGTAAGAAGAATGAATGGGTGAGAAAAGTTAACTACATGTTTGTACCATGTATATGTAATGATAAATGTTGATAGATTTGATAAGCACTTAAATGATGTAATTTGTAATCATGACCCCAATAAAAAGCGGCCAACAGGTCGATTTGAAGTTTCATGAATGAACAAAGTTTAAAACAAACAAACAAACATACGTCATCCCGTTTCCCAGGCGACCTGAGCCGTGAGGAGGAGATGGCGCGTCTGGAAGCCGCCCTCGACTTCAAACTGCGCGAGATCGAGGCTCTCCAGCGACGTCTGCGCGACAAACAGATCCAGACGTCATACGGTCAGAGGTCAGTGATGTAGCAGGCGCAGAGGCTCCATTTTCCAGTCATTTTGCTAAATTACGTGTTAATGTATGAAGTCCTGTTTTTCCTTTATTTCTGCAGCATCGTTATATATCGTATGTATTTTAGTGTGATTATTCTGCAGTTTTCCTGTTTTCCATGTAATATTAAGAAATGTCAGGGTGATTGACTTTGACTTTATTGACGATGAAACAAGTCATTACAAGGGTCTGCCTAGCTAGCTAGGATTGGTAGCGGCAGAACCTACAAAAATGCGGACTAACATACAAAAAATTCATAACAAGAAACAATTGTAGCTCCAAGTAAAGTCAAAGTTAAAGACATGATTCCATTTCTTCACCCGTACAGCAGGAGCAACAGCAAGTCGCACAGCTTCGGCAGTCGTCGATCAGCTCTCGGGACTGGAAGTGGGCCGCCAGCCACATCCGGTGGGAGGTCTGACGTCACCTGGGATTCTGAAGCGAGCGCCGTTCCGCTCAGGTCTGACGAGAGCCTGTCTCCATGGCGACAGAGGTCGCTGACCCCACTGTCTCCCACTTCGTCACCGCAAAGAGAGGAGATGGGCAGGTAATCGTGAAGGAAGTTAACTCGCTAAGCGGCGTTACAGCCGAAGCTGGCTGGGTAAAAGAAAGGCTTTGATCAATGAACTAAACTTTAGAGTGTAGAATTTTTTTTCTCATCGATGCTATTTTTCAATAATCTCCAAGCAGATTCTACGAAGGCATAAGATAGTACCAAAATTAAACTGGCCATAGAGTGTAGTCAGCCAAGAGATTTGCATTTGCCAGTAGCGGAACACACTCCCAAGCCGGCTTCACTCTTCTGCCAGCTTTTGATACTATCTTATGCTACCGTAGGATCTGCTTGGAGATTAGTTTTTCAATTCGGAAATTGTCTGCCATATGTATATCACTTAACACCGAATCAAATAAAATTGATTGACAGGTCTCCGTCAGAAGTGACGCCTGCGTCCTCCCGTGCGGGACAGTCCAGTGGGATCGGCAGCCTGAGTCACAGTTGGGGCTCGGCAATCTCCGTGGATCATCGGAGACGCCTCGCGCCTCTTCGGGCTCCCGGCAGCGCGCCCGAAGTCTCCCGGAAAGAGCCGATCGGGCCCGAGAGACCCCCTCGCTGTTCGTCGTCTCCTTCCGTTAGGACTAAGGCGGAACATTAGTGCAAGTCTTACATGTTAGGCCATGTTGATTTGATTAAATGGATGACATCAACCCCAAAAGTGACGCGAGCATGCGAATTAAAAAGATAAAGTTGCCTTTATCATGAAATCAAAGTGTCCAGAAAAGTTAAACAAATGAAAGAACACAAAATCTATGCTATAGCGAACGATTAGATTGAATTTCCTCGTTTTGGCACTTTCATATCTTCTTATTTGACCTTGGAAATGACCTTGAAATTCCATGACAATTAGCATACAGTTTACGTTTTTGACATTTTTTTTTCAATTTACAGTATATATATTTGCTCATTTCGCAGCATCTTTGTACGGTTAATGGTATGGTTGAAATCGTTGATACGCGCCTAATGTTATCCATATACAGTGATCAAATTAACATGTCAAATTTTTACGAGGAAGGAGTTTCAGCAGCGTGGTAGTCCTCACACTCACTGTCTGTTACGGATGAAATCACGTCTAATGACATGGAAATGATATGAAAGTTATAAAGTTTACCTAGCCAAGCTCGTGGCGTTTTGTATATATTCACCTTGTTTACGTCAAGATTGACTGCAATATGTCACTGATATTATATTTGTTAGAAGGCTGTTCTTTTCGCACGTACATAGTTTACCTGTAATGCTATTGATAAATTGTATTACTCAACAATCCTTGTAAACAGTTTTGTAGATAATTTATCTGCATGATACTGAAAATAACGATAACGAGTAGGAAACATTATCAACAAAATAACTTGGAACGTTTTCTGAGTACAAACTGACCCCATAAGGTCCTGCAGCACGTTACCATGCGGTATGTGCTGTATAAAGTATGCTGTGTTGTGACGTTATCTGCCATGCCTGAGAACAAAACAGTTAAACCCTGACCTAGATATCTCACTATAACAGGATTCGCTTCATCCATTATTAAAGTATTTCCAATCTTCCGCCTGACTAAACAGAAAAAAAATGTGTGTTTGTTTCCATAAGGCTTGTTGACATTTTTTTAGCATTGTTCGCCACTTGATACTTTACAAAAGTTTAATGCAGTTTTTGTAATACGCATTACAATATCATAAAGCCGGCAACCTGTTTTGTTCAAGTTTCTAAGCAACGGTTTTACGGGCAGTGTTTAGTGGATGCCTGGTTGTCCCCGAATGCATTTCTCTGGTCAGTGTGGGTGGTTGATGTTCGGTTTGTTTGTCGGTGGTTCTCAACGTTATGGAGAAAGAATTGCTGCGTTTAAAAGATTTCGAAACGGACGTTACCATTGGGAGATCTGAAGACGCTGTGTTCTTGTAAAAAAGGAGGATTTACCGACGTGCCTTTGGACAACTTGTAGCTGCATGACACAAGACGAGTGTGCGTCGTACTGGTGGAAGAACAAGTTAACGCGTGTTTTTGTCGCTGTTTCTCAACGTTTATGTTATCAAATAGCTCAGCCTTTCCAGTTTCCGAGCATGCAGATTGTGATCCTGATGTATTCTGATTATATGTAAGATTGCCACCAAACGGACAAGAGATGTCGTCAACAAACATCGTCCCCAGAAAGGTGCCGTCAGCAACACGTTCCTCCATGTCCATGGCTGAGAAGATCGCCTATCACGAGTCTGTCATCACCCAGTGCAGACAGTACTACTACAAACAAACTCTCGGCAACCACCTGCTGAAGAAGAGGGTCAGAAGTACGTGGAAAGAACTGAACAAACTGCGACAGAGCACGAGAGAGGCTTGCCAGAGATCGGCGGATGCCAAACGACAGTTGTACAAAGTCAATGCTGAAACGATCGCTCAGTTAAAAGAGGAGTTACGGGCTACACAAGCTGCCACAGTAGACACCGTGAGCACATCACTGAGCAACGAGGCTCTGATGTTAGCACAACTGGATGTATACAAAATGTCGTCCTCAAAGCAAATTCGGCAGGCGAAAACCACGTTTGGACACCTTCAGGAAGTTTGGAACAAGATCCGCGAAAACAGCAAAGTGTTGGTGGCAAGAGTTGCCGATAGAAACCGGCAAATTGATGACTTGGTGGGACTTAGAACTGCTATTCTGGACCTTAATGAGAAGCTTCTAAACCAGAATATTGACCACTGCTACAGAGAGTGTTACGAAGATTTCATTTCCGTTGTTCGGGACTTGGCAACAGAAATGAAGGAAAAAGATAAAACGTTGTTAGATCTTTATTCGGCTAAACAACTGTCCGTAAATACGAATGCTGCTATGACGTACCCTCTACGGAAAGAGAAAGCGCTCTACCAACACAGCCAGGAAAAAGTCGACTGCAAGTTAAAGGAAGCGCGATCAAATCTCGCGAGACTTCAGAGCGAGATTCGCGAGCTGACAGGCGAGGAGAAGCGGTGTATGACCTTGGGACAGGCAATGTCACGGCTCACTAAGGAATGTCAGGCCAAGAACGCGACCCTTGGAAGTCTCAGGGACAAAATTGAAGTATCTGAGAGAAAAGAGCGGAAGGAACAACAGCAGCATCACCGAAAGAAAACATCCGGCAAAGATAGACAACTTCGCAGAGAAACAAAAGACCTAAAGGACAAGCGCAGAACGTTGCGCAGCTATCAAGTGGTTGTAGCCTACTGCGGGACCAGTTCGTACAGAATACGCCCGTAACTTGTATGTAACTCAACAAAACGGTGTGAAGCAAATCTAGAATATTATTGGAAAACAGGGCGTGACGTTTGCAACGCTAATTCAGTATGACAACAAGGGGTAAACTATATTTTTGTATACGTTACTTCACAGCTGATCGACCTATGTAGAGTCAAACCTGTACTAGTGATCACCTCTACGTAAAGAACACCTGGTCAATGGTATAAAGTCAAATCTGTGCTAGTGACCACATCTACATGTAAGGACTACCTGGTCAATGTTGTCCCATTGCCACAAGTACTATGTAGTGACTGCCTGTCTATATGTACATAGGCCATATTATATCGGTTCCCTGGGTGGTCGTCTTGGGCAGGTTTGGTTATATTTAACAGGAAGACTCACCTGTATAATTGTATAAAGACGTCGATGGCTCAGGGATTCTTTTAACGGATCTTGTTGTGAAATGTTTATCATATTGATGTATATGTCACATGATCTTGTATGGGCTAAAATTGTGTTTTGACTCACTATAAAAACAATAGCAGAAAAAGTGGACCCGACTTTGTTTAGATTGACGTGTTGTCATGCTTCCACCCATCATGAATTATTCAGTAGGGATTAAAGCATGGTGCCTCTCAAAAAGGGGATTCGGTGTTTCAGTTGTTGTTCTGATGTCACATACAAAGGCTTAGTAAGAAGAGCTAACGTTAGTAGAAATCAAATATACAGAATATCATTTTAAACTGCCCTGAGAGAGATTTTTTTTCGTGTGTGTGCATAGAGTGTGTGTGTATGTCATGTGCATGTGCGTGTGTGTGTCCGTGTGTATGTGTGTGTGTGAATGTGTGTGTGTGTTTGTCCGTGCGTGCGTGCTTTGCATGTAGTACATGATACGGCCGCATGAGGGCTGACAGCATCAGGACTATCCTGGGAAGAAGAGCGTTCCCCGCGAAGCATGCTGGGCCTCGGAGACCGGATGTAGCTGTCGGACATGTTTCCTCTGCGTCATGAAGAGTTCCAAGGTCATCAACAGCTCCACAACAACTTAGTACAAGGTCACTAACAGCCCCATGACACCACCGAACCAGGTACATTCTACATCTTCTCTTCTCACGATGTAACGTTGTGTCAAAGTTGTAACTCCTCCAAAACTACTGCATCTGCGCCATGCTTGTATAAACGTGAGGTGTTTGAAGTTTGTCAACAATCAAGAGTGGACAGGAACCCTTCTGAGCTGAGCAATCTTCGTCAGCGAAGCCAAGTACAAATAATATAAACGTTGGCCGAAATACTCGTGAACTACTGCTGATAGCACACACACCACTACCAGTGGAGTAACCCCCTGCTTTAGTGATTGCGTTGTGTGGCCCAAGGGCTACTGAAACGGAGATGGGCGCCACCCTATGCGCCATCAGGCGCGGGACGGAACTTTGACTTTGACTGCTGATAGCAAATAAAACAGTGGTTGGGAGTTTCCAATGATTGTCACTACCAGCACATACAAGTCTCACAACACCACTGCGGCAGGTCCAGAATATTTATTTCTATATGTCAGCGTGTGCCGCTGTAATATCACAAAAATGTTAAACAGGTGGACATGATATTTTCTATATTTCTATTACAAAATGTATCATTTTCCAGAGGTGAAATAAAAGCGTATCCATACGAAAATAAACATCTGAATGATAAACAAATATCGTTCGAGAAATATCATGTAATCTTACCCAAACTTTATTTAAAAACAGCTATAATCTTCATCAAAAGACAGTAACTGCTCTGAGGTTTGTTAAGTTTTTAACTGGTGTTATCTTTTAAGTCGTAAAATAAATGTATGATTCAGCGTATGATAAAATTAACATACCACCATACGTCTATTTACCCCAGATGTATTGTGGGGCATTGGTATTTAGACCTTTGAACTATCAAGGTCAATTCTAACTCTTTGACTTCTCATTTTAATACAATATTCCTTATAGAGGTATATACATCGAATAAGCGTATATAATAAACTCAATACAAACATATCTGACAAACGATAGACTGTATACGCAGCCGAACGTACATATATCTAGCATCACGTACGAAATAATATGTGTTATTTCTAACAAATCTGTATAATTCAGCTCGAATGGACTGAAAGACGTTCACCTGTCCATCCATGGACTCTCATTAAGCAATGGCATACTGTAGTACTGGTCCATCTTGTTGTAGTCTCAGCACTACCTGGTCAATTTCCAAACCTTGATATCCTAAATTACCGTTTTATACACAAGGGATATAGGTTACTCCACAGATAAAGGTGAACTAGTGTTGCTGCACCATAATGCTATAATCTCCACCTTGTCAATTTTAAAATCTCTAGGTAATTTTGCTCAAATCCATCGACCGTTTCATTTTTTGGGGAGTGTTTATCCCAGTACAGATTTGCAGAACCACTTTGTCCAGGAATAGCCCTGTAAGTTCTCTGTGGTCAACGTCAAGAGAAGGCAGGCCGATAATAGTAACCTACTGTCCGACGAAGTTCGCTGTGAAATCGGAGCCACTCTGGACCGTGATTGGTTTCTTGGAGCTGTTGTCCATGAAGATGGAGGTGTACTGTCCGCTCTGGAACGAAAAGGGGGGTGGGGGGGGGGGGGAGTGTCAGCGTTAAACATATGTCTGGATTTTTTAACGACCTTTAACGACCACATGCAACCGTTATTGACACTGAACTGATGCTCACTGTTGCAGCATCTATTCTTCCATAAGTCAGAAACATTAGGCTTTAGGCAAGATCGACTTATTCAATCGAGATAAAAACAGTGGATGCTATCTAAAACGGCTAGCTCTGTTAGTCGACTCTCGACAAGAATCTGCAACACTGTCCCTCACAAGACTGCTGAATGCTGTGCAACATGTTAACGACTGTCCTCGATCAGCTGGCGCTGTCGTAAACCTGTCGCACGACGTATGTCACCGAACCTTTACCGACTAACGCCAGTACCCACCTGTAGCTCCAACATCCCGCTGACTGAGATGGTGAACACTCGACTGTTGCTCTCTATGCCTGTCACGACCTCTAGCGACCTGTGGTGGAACAGCAGCAAGGAATTAGATTCTGTTTGCATGTAGGGTAAAAATGAACAAAACATAAAGTTATTGGTGGATATCAGGAATATTTACATCAAACTAATCACACATTATTCAACACCTATAAATGCCAATTCAACACTTATAGATGTCAATTCTAGAACATTCAAATCTCAAAGCAGATGCAGGGTTCGGCTCTGTTCTTTACGCGTGTCTCTGAATTATTCTATGCCCGTTTCTAAAGATCATCATTTTGTATCTTTTCTTACCATTAAAAACAGGTAGAAATGTGTTCAAAACAATTGTTAAACACTGCTCTGAACCCGACCTGTATCTGCTTGGAGATGAACAAACGTCGAGAAGCATTTCTGCATTTCTGCGTCCTTGGTTGAACTAGTGCAACGGTGTTGTTGTAATTGTTTGAGTTTCAGAGTGACATATCTCCCTACAAATCGTGTACAGTCGACACGCCACCACAACGGCTCAATGACACACAGTGCCTTAAGAAAACGTTTCCATCCGGTCGCCTTTCTCGTGTTGAAATGTTTTCCTTTCGAGGTCTTTTAGCGACAAGCCGCCACATTTCGCGCCAAGGGAACTACAACAAACACTCCGAACCAGGAGCTCGGAGTTTGAAGTTCTGTTTGTGGGCCTGGTGTGGCGTTGGGGGGAGACAATATTGTGGAGTTTTCTTTTAGAACTAGATACGACAAAAAACCTTGAGAAGAAAGACGATCTGCAAACAACTTCAGAATCTTTTCTGTCAGTTGAATTTTGTACGACCTATATCTAGGACTGTCTCCTAAACTATCCTCTACTTGCAGTCGTGAAATTAAGTCAGCGCAAACGCCACAGGGTCTAACCATCCTCCACCAGGCCGTCCTACGGGGGTACGGAGATAGTAGAATTCGGCAAAAAATCGACCCTATGGTTAACGTTCCCCCTCCGGCCGGCTAATTCCACTGATAGTAAAACTCCCCCTGCAAATCATTCTCCCTGTAACAGCCTAGTCTCCAAGCAGACCCTACGGTGCCTTAGAAATAGTATCAAAGCTGGCAAGGCACCAGGTGCCCGTTTGACTCCCTTAGCCAGCTATCTCCCTTTGGCCGGCTATACTCCTTTGCCAGCTTTGATATTGTTTCCAAGGCACCGTAGGGTCTGCTTGGAGACTAGTAACAGCCAGCGTAGTCAGTCTGGTAGAGACTACGTAGGTCTAGCCTGGTCTGCAAACAGAAAGCGCGGTTCTATCACTGACGGTAAACCTAGAAAGAACACAGCACGTCAGAGAACAGGATGGTCCCACTCTGAGTACCCAATCCTCTCGCCTCGCACATAAACGTACACATCGACAACACTAGTTTCGTACAACGGGCAGCAATTTGTTAGTGGCGTGTAAAGACTCCACAACGTAAACAGTGATCAAACCCACGGCCTTAATCTGTTCAATGTGCGTTTGTGCTAGTCTTTTGTGCAATACACCATACAGCCGCATGAGGGCTACTGGCGCACAGGTCCCGGGAAAGAGAACGCACTTCCTGCGCAAAGTACTTTTAGTATACTGGGACAAGGTACAGTATTCTGGGGACGACCGGTACGAATGCTGCAGGGCAAAGAATGGGGAGCTAGACTAGCTATTAGGATTATCAGGAGTCCTCGTTTTCATCGGTCGATAATTAAAGGTCAGACGGTCAACTTCATGAATCGACCACCTCGGTGGGAACCGCACCGCAGGCCGCTAATTGAATGACATTTAGAACCCTGATCTTCTCCTCGTAATTTATCTCGTAAACGCTGAGCTACATTTTTGTGGGATGGGGGTTTTCTTTTATCGTAAAGAGGTTACTTACGCGTGTTTCTGACGAAGCGAGCTGATGCAGATAACGTATTACGTACGTGTGTCTGACGTGTTTCTTACGCATGTTATGCGTTACTTACGTGTTCCTGATGCGTTACTTACGCATGTGTCCCTGGCAGAGCGAGTTGATGCAGATGACGCGTTAGTTACGTGTGTCTAACCTGCTACTTACGTGTGTCTCTGACAGAGCGAGTTGTTGCAGATGAGCGCCCTGACGCGTTACTTACGTGTGTCTAACGCGTTAATTGTGTGTGACGCGTTATTTACGTGTGTCTCTGACAGATCGAGTTGATGCAGATGACGCGTTACTTACGCGTTACTTACGTGTGTGTGGCGCGTTACTTACGTGTATCTGACGCGTTACTTACGTGTGTCTCTGACAGAGCGAGTTGATGCAGATGAGCGCCCTGACGCTGTCCCGCGGTCTGAGGCGCTTCTGCCGCGGGTGGCCGATGTGCAGGGTTGCCGAGAAGTGGTAGACGCCGGGCCGGTGCGCCGTGAAGCGGCCCTCCCGCAGGTTCAGCCCGGTCCCCCGCACAAACGCGCCGCCACCGAACGGCTGCAGGGGCGAGGAGGGACATTTAGCACCAAATAAGTTAAATACATAGGTAAAGAATGGAGTGTTTGCCTTTCATGAGTACAAGCATTGTCAAGTCTTACCAAATAGCTTTTGTGTAAAAAGTATGAAAGTTGAACACAAAACAATACTACCAGTAAATTAAGTCCATGTTGCCAAGGGCTATGGAAAGCAGATATAGGCGTCGCACTATGGAGCACCTGGTGCGGGAAGGACATTGATATAAAAATTACCAAGTTCTTGAATTCTGTCAGGGTTTTCTTAGGAATTAGCCTGGTATCCAGTCGTACTATTATAGCTCCCGAGTCTCTTCTGTCATCTCCGCAAATAGAAGAGACTCGGGAGCTACAATACGCACATGGATACCAGGCTACCAAGGATATACCGTGCCAGGGCTTTCAACTTTGATATATTACCCACAATGCATACACTGATGATGATGATGATGCATTCACTCCGCATGCGCATATTCCTTATGAACTAGCTTATGGCGCCCTTACCGTCTGGAAGTTCTTGAGCTCCATGAGCGTTTTCCGAGGAATGACGACGTTTCCCCGAAGCCTGCAGTGAAAGGCGTCGTGAAGCTTCGGCGGGGAGTTCGTGTCGTCCCAGTACGGCCAGATGCCGAGGTGCTGGGACACGTTCAGGCACTTAGGGCACTGTAACATAGAAAACATATGATTATACAGGTGTGTGTGTGTGTGTGTGTGTTAGGGGTACATGGGACATGTGTGTGTGAACATGTACAGTAAGGCTAGATGCTGGCTAAAGTTCAGGCACTTAGGGCACTGTAACATATCATAAAACATATCATTATACATTTGTGTGTGTGTGTGTGTACGGGTGGAGTGTGGGGGGTATATGTGGGTGTGGGTGTGGGGGTACATGGGACATGTTTGTGCGTGTGTGTACATGTACAGTAAGGCCAGATGCCGAGGTGCTGGGACACGTTCAGGCACTTAGGGCACTGTAACATGTAAAACATATCATTATACATGTGTGTGTGTGTGTGTGGGGGGGGGGGGTACATGTGTGTGTGTGTGTGTGTGTGTGTGTGTGCGCGCGTGCGTGTTTGTGCATGTACAGTATGGCGTGCTGGCCCACGTTCAGGCATTAGGGCACTGTACGGGGAAATACACATGCCACATGTGTGCGTGTATGTGTGTGTATATGTGCGCGTGTGTGTATGTGTGTGTGTGTGTGTGTGTGTGTGGTGTGTCTCTCTCTCTCTGTGTGTGTGTGTTTCAAATATGAAGGCCAAGGTCGCTTCCTAGTGACAGAAGGTGAGCTCCAGGCATCAGTTCCTGACCAAAGCGTGAGTGAGGAATGCGGAGAACCTTGTCGTGTTGCTGTGAGATGTCGTGCTTTGGTGTGAGCTGATCTGTAGGCGGAGACTAGAACCGGTTCTACACCTCACAAGTACGTGCGACAACATGAACCTCAACTCAGGACTGACAGGGGCGGACGGGATATGACAACATGAACCTCAACCCTTATCTGATAAGCACATCTATCGCATGCGTCACTCCTGTCCATCACATAACTAGATGGATTTGAACCTTCCGTTAACAGCCTTATCTTGTTTTTACGTCATCCTTATAACATTGTTGTTGCTGGATCCCACCATACCTGGAAGTGTTGCTTACAAAAACTGCAACGTGCATAGATGGTAAGAGGTCCTTTAATATACTTCAAGTCATTATTTTGTTTCAGTTCACTTCATACTGTATCATTCTAAATGTGACTTAAGTTCATCACCTTGAATTTCAAATCTTTGTAAGTTGAATGTCAAATGGAAGAATAAGAGATCTCCACTAAATAAAGATCAGTCCTAGGTTATATTTGTAACCCCTTTGATGGACAAATCGTTTTTTCTCGTTGCCATTATCTCTTACCTTCTCTTGTAGCAACCTGAGCGCTCTTCTCTCGGCAGCCTCTGGAGAAATAACAACATAGTAATTAGGGATTTGTATTAGGCATATGAATAGCACAGGCAAACTCTTATTCCTCATGCGTTTTGACAAACCGACTATTGCTAAACCCATACAGTCGTACACTGTTCATTATTATCAAGAAGTTAGAAGAAGCTGAACTTAAGATCTTGATACTTTTGTATGCATGATTTGTCTTTGTTGTGACCAGTACTTAGCTCGGTTGGGCAAAAATGTACATTAAAGGTCTTTCATGCATTTACCCTAGCCGTAAGTCAAGATCTCCTGTTAAAGACACGGGTCATCGGAAGCCCCTGAAATGCCCTTAAGGATTTGGCCAAGTCTAAGTGTGTTTCGTTCTTTAACGCGTAAAAGTTTGGCGCCGGAGCTCCATTACATGCGGAACCGAAGGCTTAGCGTCCAGTAAAACAGAAATAGTTAGCAGCACATTTAAGTAACTGACGGTTTTCGGTAGGATTTACGTCCTAGCTAGACTATCTGCCACAGGCGTCTTTTTATAGAGGAAAGTTGGCAGAAGCGACGGTGATCAAATATGGCGCTGAAGGTCAAGGCTAGCTTTGCCGTAATTCGGCTGAAGCCGCAAAACGTGCGGATATCGCGAACGTTGTAAACCTTACCTCTGACCATTTCCTTGAATTCCCGGAACATCTCGTCCTTTGTGATGACGGCACCGGGCGGGCCAGCTGGGCCCCGGGGACCCGGGGGGCCTTGTGGGCCGGGCGGGCCATGCTGGGGCAACAAACGGGCAGAGATGGGTCTTAAGAATGATGGTACATTTGTTCGATCTATTCTAAAGGAAACTAGGAAGTGGAACATATACTGGAACATGTTGTGCAAATATTCGACTAAACCATGTGGCAACATGCTACGTTTGGACTGAATAGTATATCGAAAAAAAAAACAGTCAAAAAATCTACTCGAGTTGTCATGTCTTGCATTGTATGCAGAGTATGTGCGCTAAGGAGCACTAACAGCAGTCGACTGAGATGAAGCATGGTGCTTTACACGTAGCCAGCAGCGGTGCGATATGAGTAATATGGGGGTTGAAAACACATAGCAGCAACTAACGGACAGTGGAAGAATCTTAAAATAACAAACATGAATATGCCCTATAGGAGTCATTGTCTACAGGCATTCCGAACAACCGGCCGCCATCTTGGATCTACTCACTCTACCAACATGGCGGCCATTACATGCAAAGACTGGATCACAAGTTTGAGGTCAAGTAGTGGTGTAATCTCCAAGCAGAGGTAATAAAAGGTGTAAATATCCAGGAAAATGAAACAGTTACGAAGACTAACATTTGTTTGGTGAGAGGCTTTTAAAACCCTCAAACCACCGTATGGGGTCAAAACTGACCCCAGGCGTATATGAATGTGTGCTATTATGTCATTTCTGGGCGAAAACAACTTTCCTTCTAGGAGTTTGTTTGTACATCTGTCCTATAACTTCTTATACGTTTTTACCGAGATTGACTCATTGTTGATTAAGTTATCCTCGAAAGTTTATGCATGGTCCAGTGGGGTCAAAACTGACCCCAGCATTATTTTAAACAAACTTTTGCAACCCACTCCTAAACTACTTTTTGTAGGATCACGAAATTTTCAGAGAATGATGTACATGTAAGACAAAATTATTGTAACAACTTTTGTGCCATTATCATGTCATATGACGACATTATGACGTCATCTAGGTAATATCGGCCGTCATCTTGGATTTTGACTGATGACGTCATCAAATTAGCATAAATTACGAATATTGAGTCATGAAATTTATGTTGAATTCTATAAGATTTGATAAACAATTGTTATTTGCCAAGAAAACCTTAAAACTTAAATGTTTAATACAAAATTAGAAAATTTCATAATAAATATGTCTGTCAGACTTCCGTTGCCATGGCAACATAAAAAATGATGAACATACTTTGTTCACTGAAAATGTTTGCTATCAACATTTTCTCAAAAGTTACTAAGTTTGGTGGCCTTAGCATAAGCCATTCAGGCGCTATATGGCATTGAAGCTGGTACAGGCATCAAAAACCTCCTTCCCGGTCTGAATAGCGTTGGTGCAAAATGTGGTCCTCGTGATCTTTTGCATAAATTATGATAATGAGCTAAATTATTCTCACCTAATCATGTCAGACTGTCCCACATAGATTAATGAAACTATACATATATACAAATCACAAAAAGATTCACACAAAGAAACTGTATTTGTACAAAACGTTTTGGGGTCAGTTTTGACCCCATACGGTAATCTACGTTACAAAAAAGGTACGGTGGTTTGAGGGTTAAATGACATTCGCCATCTTTTTTTAGCTCTGAATATGCAGTCACATAACCTTCAGCTTGAGTCAAGTGACCTTGACGTGGGTCAAAAGTCACGGAGGTCACATGAGACATGGTTTACCTTACTGCTAAAAATGTAGCGATTTCCCTCAAACCTCTGCTTGGAGAAAGGGAAAAGTGGACAACATGCGGATAGGAAGGAGTGAGTAAGTGAGTGAGTGAGTGAGTGAAGGAGTGATTGAGGAAAGACGGGGTTCCTAACCTTTCTAGCCGCCCCTTTCCGCGCGCCAGGGTTGGTTGTGGGCGGATCGGACAGTAAGCCCTGCAGGCGTTACACAAAACCATGGCAACCAGTCATAATCACTCTAAACCATCAAATATTACCAGTTCCCCCCAGGATGAACTGATTTTGTACAGCGTTTTAGAGCATCTTAATATGCAACATCTTTTGGTCTTTCCTGTACCTTGTTGGACGAATGTTAACGTTAGTGAATGTTAGAGGAACTTGTCGTTGAGTCACGCACATGCTCCTAAGTTATTCGACTGTTCCTTGTCATAACAACAGTGTATCTGATGTACATGAGAAATTTTCGACAAAAGTGGAGAAACCCTTGCAATGCACAGGAAATTCAATCTAAACAGAGAATTTGACTTTTCTGTGTACATTTTTGGTATCTCTCAAAACGTATCTATAGTAATGGCGCTGTGTGTGGTTTTGTTTCTCCGAAACTCACCAGAGATTTTTCCTGCTCTTTCCGCTTTTTCCTGCCGTTGTTTTTGTTCCCGTTGTTGGAATGTTTGACGAAGGACATCCAGCTGCCACGTGGGTCCACCTGCACCGGCTTGTCTACCTCGTGACTTCCCGGTAACACCTGTGGGAACAAAGGACAGGTAAGTCCACCTGTACAGGTTTGTATACCTCGTGACTTCCCGGAAACACCTGTGGGAACAAAGGACAGGTGAGTCCACCTGTACAGGCTTGTCTACCTCGTGACTTCCAGGAAACACCTGTGGTAACAAAGGACAGGTGAGTCCAACTGTACCGGCTTGTCTACCTCGTGACTTCCCGGAAACACCTGTGAGAATAAAGGACAGGCGAGTACACATGTACCGGTTTGTCTACCTAGTGACTTCCAGGGAACACCTGTGGGAACAATGGAATCGGTGAGATCCAAATGTAGACATGGACCCGCGTGTCCATCTCCCTTCCCCTCCATTCTTCCCGACACAGGTGCACATGCATTACGGGGAGATGACGACAGTCCCCACAGCTGTAGTTCCCGGTCACGTCACGGTGTTCCCACGGGTCATTACACACGTCACATAGGCGGCTGGTTACCTGGCCTCGCCGGGTCATAATCAGACGGTTTGTTCATTCCTAAAATGACACCCTTAGTCACTCACTCCTACTTTTTGCTACAACGTTATGTTAATGGAAATATTTCAACTTCAATATTGAAAAAGCGTCCATAGCAGACAATGTTATACAGTGCGACCTTGTCCGCCACATGTTCTCCCCTCTAAGCCTTGTCAGTATTTTGTAAACACCTCAGCTACAACGGGAGGTTAATGAAGCTGTGAAAGTGAACGGCTTTTTCACATTTCATAACAGGAACTGGCGGTGTCATTTTCTGGGAACACTCGACCCAGGTGGCAGGGGCGAGGGCCAAGAAAAATAACTTTTCTGGAGCGAGTTCTTCCTACGCATTCCGACTGTTAATCAATGTATGGCATGGTACCGGGTCCAGAATTCACCGTACCTCGCAACCATGATTGCAACACAGTCACTTCAGCAGGGGGCTAGTACACTGGCAGTGAATTTGACTTTATCTGTACCCACAATTAGATTGACATTTCTGTTACCTATTCTCCCTTTTAAGCTGTATATCACTTCAATATCACATGGCAGACAGGGGGACTACAAAACAATAGTAGTGGTGTGTGTTCAACTTCCATACTCTTTATTTAAGCAGAGACAGCAGAGTGGGTTGTCTTAAAATCCGTCGGCTAAGAAGCAAACGTTACAAACCAATCAAAACGCGACGAAACTAAGTGTCGTGTTCCTGGCCTTCATCTGCTATTACTGTCGACTTGCTGGCAACTCAGTTGCTAGTGTCTTGCGTAATGATAGAAAAATGTATGAAGTAGCAATTACTTTCACTTTATTTATTTAACCAGGAGTAATACATTAAACAATTTCTATAAACAGTTTCGTTTATTCTAAAAGTGAATTTGACATTTTTTTTCTTCCGCCATCCTGAGAGACGTCCATCTCATTGCGGTAGAAGACTTTAGATGCCCAGCGTATATATAATATTTTAATATCCTGTCTGTAAGACCATCGCACATTGAGGTCATTGACCCGGCTACTAGACATGTTGAAACACATCGTTAAAGCGAGCTGCCTCGCTGACATCCATGGCCAGGTCTCCACCTCTCTATCAACTCTTCACCCTTGTGGCCGTCCTAACCTGGAGACCAGACTGTTCCTAGCTCCTCCGGGCTCCAGGCCTACACAGGCTAACAACCTTTTTATCAATATATGCCAGGAAGCTTCTAGTCCGCGGAATACAAGCTTCCCGCATATATTCCTTTCCGGACATATTTTTCTTTCCCGGCGTATTCCCGGTTAAAAATCGCGAAACGAGGGAGGCTACACACAGGCCAGCTCCTCGGCTCCAGCGCTTACACATACCAGCTCCTCGGCTCAACATGCCCCTAAGGAAATATTACCTTTTTTTCAGCGCAAATTGGTCTGGCGGAGACATAGTCTATCTCTCCCGTACGTGTGACGGCAGGCGGCGCTCCGTTTTGATTGGCACACGTCCAGAACCATCAGCCGAAGGTGTCAGCCCGGGCCGGCTCTGCGCGTGCGCCGTCGCGAACTCCCGACAACCCAAACAAATAAACACGGCTCGGCTAGCTCGGCACGGGCGCGGGAAAGCTTTTCCTGCAAACCGATACTCAATTAGTTCGGGGTGATGACAGCAGTCGGCAGAAAACACGCGCGAACCCGGCTGGGGATGACGTGATGTTTCGGCGGTTACCATGGCAACGATATGTCCGCACCGACTCTTAAATCAAGATGACGGGTGTTGTTGAGAGACGTCACCCCTTCTTGGACCGCCTTCAAACACACAGCCTATGGTTAATAGAATAATCCTTCAACAGGTCACACTTGAAATCACATAAAACACGTACGTCCGAACTTCTGATGTCTGCTCAGTATACCTTGATCGCGGAATAATCTAGTCTCGCGAGGTCACGAGACTAGGTCCGAGACATCGGAAATTTGGACGTACACGTGTTTCAAAGAGTCATTCAAGAATTCTATCACTTAGTAACACGTGACTGATGAACCTCTTCAACGACACAGCCTGTGATTTTCTTTTACATTGTGATAAGTTGCGCAACATGACACAGTCTTATTGGCCAAAATCGCGAACAGTAACAACGCTAGGTTCTGACTTCGGTTGGGGAGGTACAAGGCGGTGGGAAGAGGGGACAGGCTTCGTCTCCTAATACCGTGCCCGAGACACGGTGGAATACAACCAAGTGCCCCCATGGCCTCAAAAAGCCCATGGTACTCTCTTTTACGTGGCTTCAGACCCGATTAATTCGATAAGAAACATGGCAGGCTTAAACGACTATATTGTGTTTGCATGGGCATTTATGATTAATGAATAGATCAAAACACTGCTACAGAAACCACACGTAGACTTACGAGATATGACTTAGAAATATTGCAGACAAAATCGAGCATGGCGTTGAGAACTAATCCGATGATATCCACAAGAACGCCGAATGGAGGAGTTTATCAAGACGGGCTCTGTGCTTGGCGACAAGGGCTCAAGATCTAAACAAAAATTCAATTGCATTATTTTTCAGGCACTGGCAAATATCATGGGGCAACAATAGATATAAGAACAATCTAATGCAACAGAATGTTGAGTAGAATTAGCCAGGATGCAATGTTCCTAGAATGTGCTGTGATAAAAGGTATCTGAATGAGAAAAAAAAAAACGACTAGGATGTTATTTTCAGAGGTGTGATAATCGGTTCTTGTATTGAGAGTACCGCTGATCACATGTAGCCTGGTATCCAGCCGTAATATAGCTCCCGAGTCTCTTCTCTCCTCTTCGTAATTGCGAAGAGGAGAGAAGAGACTCGGGAGCTATATTACGACTGGATACCAGGCTAGACCACATGTGACATCCGATGTTACTCCGTCGCAAAACCGCAACGTAGAAGCGTTTATCGGGACGTGCTCTTGCCTTGGTGACGTTGCGGAAAGATCCTGCCGTGTTCCCGGCTCGTTTGTTTTCATTTGTAATGCGGCGTCCCGTACCAGCTTAAGACTAATCCGTGTTCAGGTCAGAGGTCAGAACCACGTGACTGACAGGATTGCTGACGTGTTGAGGTCAGAGGCCAGAGGTCACGCGGCGGGGTTACAGACGACCGTGGCCGTGACGACAGGTAGTTGATGAGGAGCGTGCTCAGTTCCGGCGGTGTGAGCTAAATTGGGAAGGCGGGTCGGCAGGGCCGTCGGGAAGTATGTAATACTGTTTGTCTGAATAGAGACATGCAGCCAGGATATGTTCATTTTTCACCGCAGACCGGTGGCAGCGAAGGAGGGAATGACCGGGCAATGGATTTGGTTCAGTTTCACACAGTATAAGCCACCTATAGCTACTGTTCAGCTTTCATTCGTCAAGAGTTAAAAATAGAAAATCCCTTTAACTGTTAAAATACCAGCAGACAATAGGAAAACAAGAAGGAAGAAAAGAAAAAGAAAGCCAAGCCGATGTTACCGCTTGATTGGAAGCATTTTATATACATGTTTCTCCAGATGTCATAAGTTTAGATTCCCTGAAAATCAACGTGATCAAATATCAATCTCAGAACTTTGCAATCACGGCATTGACCTTCCAAACTTTGTCATATTTACATTCCGATGCTTCCTGGTACGATTCACTAGTAACAACAAACTCGGCGCAAGTTATTACAGCTGAATCAATCACCATGGTAACCTGCACCGAAGCGCCACGTGACGCAGTACTACGTGCCTCCTACAGCTCATAACGCTTCTGACATCATCCTCTGTGGCAAACGCGATGACTCGAGTTCGTACCAGGCTTGTACCAGATTCTTCGTCGCACAAGGGTTTCGTTATTTACTGAAAATTTTATTAGATACTTCTTTCCAATCCCTGAATGGTATCTGGTTCTTTAGACTCCTCCAGCTGTCATTGTCCCTGGCATCATCCTCTATAAGAACCTTGATAACTCGAGTTCGTAGCATGCCAGTTTCGACGTTCTCGGAAGATGTTGTTATTATATGTACATCCCTGAAAAACAGCATGTTACGTTCTTAGCTCGGTGTACGTAAATATTGATGGACTCTTGATTGTGACAAGCCCAGTTCGTACTAGGCTCTCCCATGAGTCCCATGTGATGAATTTCCTTCTCCTTCTTATAGTCATGTTGTTATTTCCTGCACTTGCTGATCACTCCATCCGCTAAACAATAACACGTTAGACCCAGCAGTACGGCAATATTGATGGAGTACGAGGCTGTGACAGACACGGACCGCCGGCTCGGCAAACACGGGGAGAAAGAGCTGACTGTGACCGTGGGGCCGGGGACTTCACGGGCTGCTGTCGGGCACGTGTCCGCATCTCGGTGGAAACAAGCACCGTTTATCATCGTTTCCCACGAGTCGACAGGGGCCTGTAGCAGAATCCGTGTTGTGCTCGATGGAATGGTCAAAATATGCAGAATAACTGCCAAAGGAGTTAGCGGACCAAGAAGCTTTATCTACAGAAAAGATGCCATTCAGGCATAAATAATAAAGTTGGGAATTTTCTGATCAGCCTTCCCTTGCTTCGGTAATTGAGTCTGTAAGTTGAGCTTGTTTGTAAGCTCGATGTTGCTGAATTAGGGAGAAGACATGCTGGTACAGTACAGGGTAGTTCAGTGGGCCTAGAGTAGAAGTGGTTGATGTGGCCTCTCGAAAGTATTGTTTGAGTCTTAAATTAACCTTCCAGTTAACAGGAAAATGTTATAGACTTAGTGTTACCCACAGTTTAAGAGCAGTGTCATTTGAATAAGAAGGAAGTGGTCAACCGTAAAGAGAGGTACTTCCCACTCGAACAGTGTTAAGTATACAGTGCTATCTGGTGACTGGTACAAGGATATGACATTAGGTTGAACTTGATGGGTCAGTCGATGTTTAAAGCTTCATTTGACGAGATGACTGTAGCTATTATAAGAGAATGAAGACTCATCTGTGTTGGTAGAGTCCATAGTTGTACAGTTTAAAGCTCTGTAACATCACCACGAATGTTCAGTCGATCTCGCTAGCGCTGACCTTCATCAAATATCTAGTTACAGGCGCTGACTTTCCAGAAACCGGAAGCGTGATGACGTCATATATGAATCAAACGTTGCTATTGTGAATTTGCTTTTTATGCCGTTGGCAGCTTTCCTATTATAAACTGTATCCCATAATCTCCAAGCAGATGTCGGGGAATCTAAAATTGTTTTTTATCTGCCCATTTTTTTAGGATTCTGTTTCTGTTTCTGTATGGCTTTTCGGCGTAACCCACCAGCCTCCTGGCACGTGGCAGCTGCTAATGTTACACTGAACGCCCCGCCACACCTAACCTCTGCACGTCCAGCTTAGAGCGTTGTTTAAATCCATCTGAAGACGTCCGGCCACACACACGCAGCCCCCAAATATTGAGACGTCTTGATATTTTCTTGATCCCGGCTGAGTCGGTGTGCCGATCGACATAACCAGGTCCGCGGCAGATTTCCATGGCTTCATCACGTCCAACAACACGCGCCGCGCACCAAAATAAACCGGACCGCGCGCTTATCTAAATATCGGCCGGGTCCGGCAGACACAGAAGGAGATTATTCAACTCTGTAGAAGAGAAACATTTCGCGAGAAAGGAGTTTCTTATCAGCCGGGTGGAGAGTAAATCACGGCCCACCGTGTCAGTTTGTTGATACAAGGAGGTTATATGGTTGATATAACTTTCAGGACTTACTTCGGGTTCAGCTCATGCGCTCACCCCACGTCCGGTTATACTCTTTCCTTGTCAACCTGTTGCTTTGATTTGTCGGTGTGCTTCCCTCTCTCTTTCTCGCTCTCTTACTGTGTTTGTGTGTGTGCTTCTCTCTCTCTCTCTCTCTCTCTCTCTCTCTCTCTCTCTCTCTCTCTCTCTCTGTGCGTTCTCTGTAGGTGCTTGTGTGTGTGCGTGTGTGTCTGTGTGTGATTTTGTGTTTGTGTGTGTGTATCTGAGTGTCTGTTCGTATCCCTGTGTGTGTGTGAGTGAGTAGTGTATGAGTGTGTGTGTGTGTGTCTGTCTGTATAGTGTCCTTGTGTGTCCGTATGTGTGTGTCCGTGCGCGTGCGTGTTTGTGTGTGTGCGTGTATCTCTGTATATGTGTTATAAATGCCTGGCGACAGACTGTTTTGTAACGCACCATGAAAAGATCCTGTTGCCTGATGATAAACCCGCTCGTCAATCTTGCCACAGGAATTCGCGTTGAGGTGGTGAAGGGGATCGACACTACTGTAACTCATTAATTCATTCATTTTTTCATTTAGTCATTCAGGCACTCATTTGCTCCTTAATTTATCAAGTAATTTATTTCCTATCAGCCAGTGAGCCAATGAGGCTCGACACACATACCACCTGTGTGTAAGATTGAAGCAGGTAGTTATAAAAGTGTATGATGATTTCTTTCTAATGATTGTTGGCGCCTGTATAATTCTAGATATAGAATTCCCGAAGCATTAATAGTCTTAGCCATACTCCATCCAATCTACTGAAGAAAACTGTGGGCGTCTTTAACCATTTCCCTGCTGCCTACCCCATAACCAGTACAGCTTTGGTGCCAAAAGCTCCCTTAGCCGACTGGGGGTTAACCTTTGGGCGAGGCTTCCATATGACCAACCCTCCGTAGCTCTGACGTCATGCTCTGACGTCACGGAGACCGGTCAGTGACCCCTTACCATCATTATTTATTTATTTATTTATGACCTCTTAACAAGTTCTCTGGTTCCGCGAAGTCGCTCCGAAAGTGGGATATCTTCAATAGGGACGGATTTAAGAACGTTGTCTTAAAGGCGTCCTCTTCAAGACGTGTCCTGTCTACAAGACGTCGCGAGCTGAGTTTTGTTTTCTTCGCCGCCACTTGACCAGCCCCGTGGGTACCGTGCTGGCGGGCAGCGGATATCGCCGAGTGTTTACACGGATTAGTGACGGGCGGCCGCTCCGTAACATCACAACGGTGTAAAGTCCCTGTCGGGCTACTTGTTCTGCTGGGAAATTGTTAAAACTGCCCTATTATGAAGAAAAAAAATCAGGCTACATATCCAGAAAGATTTACTCGATGATTGCCCTTTAACGTGCTCTTGGCACGACTCTCCTCGAACACAGGACCTCCATTTAGCGTCCACATCCGAGTGACGTCACTAACCGAAGCTAGGTGCTCAAATTCTCAATATGACCGAAAACCAAGTTAAGTGACTTTCCCAATTGCAAGGGCACAACGTCAACGGGACATGTCAGGGGATTTGACCTCAGAATCTCTGCGTTCTGAGCGAAAAATCCTACCATTGCGCCACGCTACGCCACTTTTATCTACGTTTCCTCCTACAGTACCGGGAAGTGTCTCAAATCTGTTTTTTTTTTTCTTCTTTTTTTTCTTTTTTTTTTCAAATCTGTCTTAACTGCCTCATGTACATGTCTCTTGTGGTTTAGAAATTTTCCAGTTTCTCAGAATCACACAGACCCGTAATAATGAGCAGGAAGTTGGATCCGCAGAGCTAAAGGCCGTATCACCCGGCTCCCGCCCCGCTCAACAACCCCCGACAACAATCTCCGCGGCATGTTTAGCAAACAGCGGAGTGACGCCTCCTGCTCTTGAGCGGTTGTTTCCCGGTGCTGCCGCTGACAGGCGACAGAACTCTCTCAGTCTCCGTCCCGACCCAGCGGCGGGCTGTCCAGTCCCGTCTGCCGCCAGTGGCCGTGCTCGCGCATACTAATCACTGAGTGTACGCGCCGGGTAGACTTTTTTATACCGTCTTTTCTATGTTTCTGTAGTCTCTTACAGTCTTTTTTTATGTTTCTGTAGTCTCTACCAAACTCCTCTATGTTTCTGTCTCTACCAGACTCCATAGGTCGCTTGAAAACCGTAGAGATGGAACAAATAGAGGAGTAAGCCGACCAGACAAGTACAGCCGGCTAGGGAACAGCGCGCGACCCACAGACGCGCTTTCTCGGAGTTACCTTCCCTTCGGAGGGACCAGTTGAAGAGGCAGGGGACTAGCATCTACCTGGCTCCGCGCATCTCTGGTCAAATAGTAGAAATTTGCAAATAGAGGGAATAGTGTGCCCATTGGTCGTGCTGACTCCTCTGGCCGTCCACCCCCCTAGCACATTATTCCCCCATTATTCCCTCTATCCGAATACAAGAAGAACACTCTATCTACTTGGCCATTGCATTGCGTAAAGATCGTCCTAAATAAATGTTGTAACACAGGTGAAAATCAGGCAGGGCAAGGCGCAAAACATAAGCCACACATCTAACCCTAACCTATCTCACGCCTATCGACTTGTGTTTTGTAAGATGTCAGATAAACTTCCCGCCACTTGGAAGCGCCGCCGAGTCTCATACAGTAATACTAGGCTCACATTTCCAAACCGGGGCCCGGCCAGGATGGTTAAAGAAACGAACAAATAAAGATGTATACCTAGAAATATTCACAAATAATGCGAAAGACTATTCTCTTTACGTTTTGTGTAATTTGGTGTCTTTTACATCATTCTTTTTGTTCTCAAAAGATACCCCGGTTTGGAAATGTGAGCCAAGCATTACAAGTGGTTAAGACTACTCAAGTCAGACGCATTGCGTACTCACAGGGATTGTTTATGTATTTCTCTTTGCTCTTACCCAGTTGTGGACATGTCAGTGACAACATGCTCAGTAAAGACCCACTTTCGGCCCGGAAGCAAACGGAATTCCTAATCACCAAGCAGATACGGTGGGGTCGTGGGGGGGTTCGCATAGGATGTCACCCATGTAATCAAATGGTTTAAGTTGAATCGAATCGAAAGTCTTACTCCATACAGAGTTGGAACGAAACAAAGTACGACGCGCCATCTTTTCATGCACACATTCCACCTTTCGTGTCCTCTCCAGATGAAGAGGTAAGAAAGCTCCAGATGCTGACCTAAAACACTGACGCGCACCCAACATCTGCTTTAAGATACTACTGTAAATGCGTTTATTTTCGCGGTACCCGGTGTTTTAATTTCGCGGTTGAAACAAGTCTATAGCATTAAAAAAATAAAATAAAATAAAAACCACCACAAAGACTTACGGTATTTTATTGTGCGTATTTTACTGTGCCTTCTCCAGGTCTTCTTACGGGGGTGTAGAAATAGGGTGTAACATTGGCCCTGAGAGTCGGTCGACGCATTAAACAGCGTCAATGTTACCCTATGGAGTAAGTGTTACCCTGTGCTGATAAATGTTACCCTGTGGAGTAAATGTTACCCTGTGCTGATAAATGTTACCCTATGGAGTAAATGTTACCCTGTGCTGATAAATGTTACCCTGTGGTGTAAGTGTTACCCTATGGTGTAAGTGTTACCCTATGCTGATAAATGTTACCCTATGGTGTAGGTGTTACCCTATGGTGTAAGTGTTACCCTGTGCTGACAAATGTTACCCTATTGTGTAAGTGTTACCCAATATGGTGCCCAAACTCACTGGCAAATTGCAAATAGCCAGCGTAGTTAGTCAGATAGAGACTAGTACATCAGGTCTAAAATAAAACCACCGCATTAGCTTCCAGACCTACAGTATCTCCCCTAGTTACGAATTCTCCCCTATAGCCAACGTAGCTACTCTGATAGAGACTATACTACTAGGATATCAGGTCTAAAGTAAAACCACCGTATTACGTTTTAAGACCTACACTATATCCCCTTGTTACGTATTCTCCCCTATAGCCAGCGTACTTAGCCTGATAGGGACTAGTACATCAGGTCTAAAATAAAGCCATCGCATTAGTTACCAGATCTACGGTATCTCCCTGGATCGTCTCAGTTACGGCTGGGCGAGCCGGGTGACCTGGCGTGACCCCTAGTCTCCCCCCGGCTCCCTCGCAGCGCCATTACCCATAATTCGGCGGTAATGGGTGTTTATGGACTCTGGCGACAAAGTGTTTGTAGTTGTCCGTGACCCATAATCGCGGCGCGTCGCCTCCCTTCTGGGAAAGTGCCGCGTCTGCGAGCAGTCATCGGCGGTACTACTGGCCCGTCTGGGACGGACGCCAGAGGGGCGTATCGGAGGGAGATACGGCGGTATATCCTCGGGAAAGTTCGGTCGTAATCATGTTCGCTACTTGAGTTAGAGCTACTATTCTGAAGCTTTGTCAGTTGGAGAACAGTATTTATTCCCGCCCCCCCTCACCGTGCAATTCTTGGGAAGACGCCAAGAGGTCTAACTGAGATAGATAACGGTGTATATCCTCGGGAAAGTTCGGTCGTAATCATGTTCGCTACTTGAGCTAGAGCTACTATTCTGAATCTTTGTCAGTTGGAAACAGTATTTATTCCCGGCCCCCCTCACCGTGCAATTCTTGGGAAGACGCCAAGAGGTCTAACTGAGATAGATAACGGTGTATATCGTCGGAAAAGTTCGGTCGTAATCATGTTCGCTACTTGAGTTAGAGCTACTATTCTGAAGCTTTGTCAGTTGGAGAATAGTCATCATCCTCCCCCAACCCTCTTCCAATTCTTGGGAAGACGCCAATAGCTATAACAGAGAGAGATATCGCGACATATCGTCGGAAAAGTTCCGTCGTAATTAGGGCTGGGTATCGGTACAGCGTACCGGTACAAAACTGGTTTTTCTTGTTGGACCGGTCCAGAAAAACCGGACCTGAAAAAATTAGGTGGACCGGATGTTGGACCGATTAGAAAATTAACAGATTATTTCATCAGGCATTCACTCGTTTTGGCGCTTGCATGTGGAAGAAAATAACAAGAGTGAAGTAGTGTAGAGTTTATAGTAATTTCTACCAAGTTTTACAGCCAATCGTACAGGTGCAGTTAGCGTTGTAGGATTTTAAAACGCCAGTGTAAGTCTAATACTCCACCAAACAGATTTCTTTGTAGTGAAATGGACCATTGGTATGAGTCATACTGCATCAGGTCCAGGTTCAGGTCCGGACCTGGACCTGATCCTTTGGACCTGAACCGGACCTGGACCTGAATTTTCTGTACCGGTACCCAGCCCTAGTCGTAATCATGTTCGCAACTTGAGTTAGAGCTACTATTCTGAATCTTTGTCAGTTGGAGAATAGTCATCATCCTCCCCCACCCCTCTTTCACTTCTTGGGAAGACGCCAAGAGCTATAACAGAGAGATATCGCGACATATCGTCGGAACAGTTCCGTCGTAATTATGTTCGCTACTTGAGTAGGAGCTACTTTTTCAAAGTTTGAAGAGCAATATTTACATACACACATCCTCGTCAATCTTGGGAGGACGCCAATAGCTATAGCAGAGAGAGATATCGCGATGTATCGTTGGAAAAGTTCCGTCGTAACCATGTTTGCAACTTGAGTAGGAGCTACTTTTCCGAAGCCTCGTCATTTGAAGAGCAGTATTCAGTTCTTGGCAAGACGCCAAGAAGCACTACCTGAGAGAGATACTAAGAATGTCGTCGGTAACATTGTTGTAAAAGTTCTGGAAGCCGTGTTCGCAATTTGAGGAGCTACTATGAAGTGCAGTTCTCATCCGCGGGTCTGGAAAAGACGCCAAGAGCTTATGACTGAGAGAGCGTTTGCGATTCGTCGACGTCGTCGATAAAAATTGACGTGAACTTGTGTAACTTTATATGTTTTGCTGTTTACAATCGCGTTCAGAACTTGAGTAGGAGCTAGTTTTCTCAGCTAACATCGTCTGACGAGTGATACTTGAAAAGATACCGAATCCGTCGTGGTGTTACTGTGTATATCACATTTCATTCCCTGACAGAAATCAGTCCTGAAAGGTCACTGACACCGATTTGTCGTCTGCAGAGATTTCTGAGGGAGATTGGCTGATTTGTCGTCTGCTGATTTTTGAGCGGGCGTTTGGCTGACAGAAATTGATCCTGAAAGATTCTAGACACGGATATGGCGTCTGTATGGATATTTTGTCGGGAGATCGACTGATATGTCGGCGGCGGCGGATTTTTGAGTGCGGTATTCGCTGACAGAAATCTATCCTGAAAGATTCTAGACACGAATTTGTCGTCTGCAGATTTTTTTTTGTCAGAAGATGTGTCGGATGTTTGGCGGGAATTGCCTGATTTGTCGTCTGCAGATTTTTTGGGCGGGTGATTGGCTGACAGAAATCTATCCTGCAAGGTTCTTACACAGATTTCGTCTTGCATGTTGTCAGATTTTTTTTGTCAGAAGATTGGCTAATGTGTCGTCTGGAGATTTTGGCGGGAAATTGCCTGATTTGTTGTTTGAGGATTTTTGACGGGGAATTTTTCGACTACGGATTTTCGAGCAGGTATTGCCTGACAGAAATCTATCCTGAGAGATTCTTACGCTGATTTGTCGTCTTGTCGTCAGATTGTTTTGTCAGAAGATTGCCTGATGTGTCGTTTGTGAACTTTTTGTGGGAAATTGCCTGATTTGTCGTCTGCGGATCTTTGGTCAGAAGATTGGCTGATTTGTCGTCTGCGGATCTTTGGTCAGAAGATTGGCTGATTTGTCGTCTGCGGATCTTTGGTCAGAAGATTGGCTGATTTGTCGTCTGCAGATCTTTGGTCAGAAGATTGGCTGATTTGTCGTCTGCGGATCTTTGGTCAGAAGATTGGCTGATTTGTCGTCTGCGGATCTTTGGGCGGGAGATTGGCTGTCGTGCTGACAGAGGCGCCCGACTGGCAGCCGCCTGAGGTTCGACTCCGCCGCCCTCCCGTACAAAATTACAGGGGCGAGATGTACAGGAGCAATTTTCTCGGCTTGCTTTCGTGTGATCGAGGAAAACCGTGTTGTTTGCACGCAGACGGGTCATCATCCACACAACACGGTCTGGGCTAGCTTTCGCAGCTACTGTTACAGTTCAGTGGAGTCACCCGTCAGGGAAGAAAAAATGCTAATCTGTGAAAAACAGTTTTAAAACATGTTGTTTTGGGAAGGGCTGAAACTGCGGGGCATCATTAGGTTGTTATCACCTCAGAGAGTTTTCAATACACACCACCGAGATTAGGATGACAGGAAAAGGAAAACTAATCTCCAAGCAGATGTAGGGTCCAGCACAGCGTTTAAAGTACTTGTGAGTTTTGTTTTGTAGTAGTCCTCAAGGGAGGGGTAGAGAGAATAAGAAAGATGCAGAAAAAAGCATCAAAACCTCGCGTAAGACGCTAAGAAGGACCTCATAGAGATCAGGGATTTGGAAGTGAAGTGAATAAAAAGGTCTTGTGGAGTAACTGCGGGGTGTTGGTCCAGAAGCCAGGGGTCCTGGGTTCGAATCCTGGCATGCTACCGATTTGTGATACTGAAAAAGGCACCTAAAGCGACTTATCTCACTCCACCCAGGTGTAAGAATGTCTGCCTGACTTCGGTTGGGTAGGAAAGCGTCAGCCTGCCAATACCGTACCCTGGACACGGTGGATAACAACCCACGGACTTGGAACTACCTTTTTTATATAAAAAAGAAGCTCAAACCACTGCGCCAGACAGTAGCTACACACTATGATGTTCTGTTTCACGCCCCCCTGCCCCCACACCCCGGGAGGCCGGGACCGCGGGAATTCTCCACCCGAGGAGAAAATTGCGGAAGCCGCACAGTTTATTTTCAGGGAAGTGTGCTCTTTGAAACACTCCCCAACCCTTACATACCAGGGAAGCGCGCTGTTGTGGCTCGTACCTTCACGGGCAGGGGAACAATCCCCGAACCCTCACCCACCAGAACATGATCCCAATTTAGCCCCCCTCACCCCTTTAGTCGAGTATTTCTCTAAGAGACTAGGCGAGCCTAATTAAGGGTAATTTTCTCCCTTTCCCGTGTTTTGGAAATACTCCATGTTCCTTTCATCTTGGTATCGGCCTTTATCCGCACTTTTAGCGGGTGACCCGCAGACCAGGTCCCGTGGGGCCCGCGGGCTTTTGGCGTTTTAAATGCCTCACAGGATACCGTGTTTCTCTAACTTCCAAACTGACTATGAAACTCAAACAGACGTTTTTATTTGCTTCCAAGACAATCGAAGACAATGTACATCATGTAAACTACACTCAAGTTAAAACCTTATTCTAAATAAGGTTTAGCCAAGGAGGTCCTTGGTTTAACAGTGCCACACACAAATGACAGACGGAAGGGTAGCTCCACTTCTCTTCAACCTGATTATGATACTCAAGCAGACGTTTTTATTTGCTTCCAAGACAAGCGAAGACAATGTGAACTACGCTCAAGTTGATACCTTATTCAAAGGTTCAACATTGACACAGATAAATGACAGAAAGAAGGTAGAACTAAAAGTTAGCCCGACTTCTCTCCAAGCAGAGGTTGGTGGGGAACGTCGTACCTTTTTTTCATATGCCGTCTGTTTCTGTCAACAGGCCCTATCATAAGGTGGGGTCACACATGCCTATATATTCAAGTCCGATTGAGGTGCGTTTAACGCTCCTAGTCTCTACCAGGCTCCACAGGTCGCGGGGAAAATAGTACAAATTGGACAAATATAGATACATAACATGCCAGATGAGTTAGCTGACCGAGAAGTATGGATAGCGACCCAGCTAACTCGTCCGACATGCTACCTGTTTACGTTTGTGCAATTTCTATTATTTTTACAACGACCTGTGGAGCCTGGTGGAGGCAAATACTCCCATGCGCGCCTCATACGGACTTAAATATATACGCATGTGTGACCCCACCCATAGACACGATTTCCCCCATCGACCTCTGCTTGGAGATAACCCCATGGCCACTGTGTCTAGGGCACGGTATTGGCATGCCTCTCCTCAGTCCACCACCTTGTACCCCCCAACCGAAGTCAGGCACCAATTTTCAAACCTGGATGGAGCTAGGAAAGTCGTGCAGAGTGACTATCCCAAGGGCACAAGATCGGTCCAAGGATTTGAACCCAGGACCCCTGTGTCCTAGGGAAGATGCCCCCCTGTTACGCCAACCGACCCCACAATGACGTTGTGACCCCACTCGACCCCAAGAGGACATTGGAAAGCAAAATTGTAAAGTTTTCTTGGTCTATTTTTTTTTTCTTGTTTTTTTTTTCTTAAGTTTTCTACCGCGCCGTTTTGTAGCCTGCGTTTGGAAGATTGTTTGCGATAAGTACGGGAGCTAGAAACGTAACGATTTTACCTGCTGACATCTACTAGTATTACAGTCAAACCTGTCTATAGCGGCCACTCAAGGGACCGGACAAATTTGGCCACTATAGACAGGTGGCCTCTGTATAAAGGTGGCAACTTGTAGATAAAATACCCAAGGGACCGACAAAAAGTGGCCACTATGGACAGGTGGCCCCTCTGTAGAGGTGGCCCCTAATACAGGTTTGACTGTACTTCCATCCAATTGCATACTGAGTCCCGGGCTACAACTCTCCACACAACACCGTCACGCAGAAACAGTTCTATCTTTTCTAATCGGACGATTACGTGGTGCAAGGCTAGCGGGTACCTGTTGGCGCCTTTTTATCCCTTAAACGTTTCGGCGTCACGGAAGACTTACGATAAAGACACCCTGAGTCTGTTGTGGTCTTTTCAAAAGTCCCACCTTTTGTTCGCTGAGACGGGAAAGTAATGATCATTTATAGGCTTAAGGACCGTTCACAAGACCAGAGCCACGTATCCACCTACATGACCTATACAGGGAACCGTTTGGGGGTATGGGATACTAGTTTCGCTAGAATAGAACGCTTACGGGGGTGCTTGGTACCTTTGCGAAGAGAGACTGTTGCTAAACCCATACAAACCTACATTTTCACCATTATAAAGAAGAGAAAAGAAGCCAAACCTCTGTGTTCGACTAGTTTATGCCTCTGTTATGACCTGTACTTAGCTGGGTTGGACAAAAATGTACAATAAATGATTCAATTCATTCAAGTTTGTTTCCCCCGAGAGAGAGATACAGTCAAACCTGTCTATAGTGGCCACTCAAGTGACCGGACAAATGTGGCCACTATAGACAGGTGGCCTCTGTATAGAGGTGGCAACTTGTAGATAAAATACCCAAGGGACCGACAAAAAGTGGTTACTATGGGCAGGTGGCCCCTAGCTGTAGAGGTGGCCCCTAATACAGGTTTGACTGTAGAGCGATCATGAGAACGCCATACCCCCTCCCCCGAAAAGTATCTTCCCTTGGTACCTTTCCTCCTATTCAGTCGGGGGGAGGGTGGGGGGGGGGGGGGGCTTTGAGGCCTGCGCCAACTTCGATGTCCTATAACGCCAGAACGCCTTACGCTAAAGCCACCAAATTTGGTGAGTTTTCCTAAAATATTGTTGGCAAGAATTTTACGAAGTTTGACAAATTTTCAATTTCTTCGTGTTGCCATGGCAACCGTTTGCTGACAGGCAGTTTTGCCAAAAATCACTATTTTTTGTTCTAACAATGTTGGACAAGTTAGTGATACGGCCGGGCATTTAAATCACATTAACCCCTCACGTGTTAACGTTTCCACTCCTTGGGGGGGTGGGGGGTGGAGATAGAGAGCGAGTGAACAATAAAGAGGAAATGGGGAGAGAACTAAAGAAAGGTAGTGAGAGAATGAGAGGAAGGGAAAGATAGAGAGAAAGCAAGAAAAAGAAGTAAAGAGGGAGAGAGATGCAGAGGAGTTAAGTTTCAGAACCGTTTAATATACAGAAGTGAGTTTTTTGGCAAACTCGTTGAGCAGAGTTTACAAAGGCGCCGTTTCCGAGCGCAAGCCTGGGTTCGCTCCTGAAGCACTTCTTCACTTCACCAAGTAGCGCGCAGTGTAAACCGTTCTCGGGTTTGTCTGAAGGACTCCTCCCGTCCAAGTAGCGCGCAGTGTAAACCGTTCTCGGGTTTGTCTGAAGCACTCCTCCCGTCCAAGTAGCGCGCAGTGTAAACCGTTCTCGGGTTTGTCTGAAGGACTCCTCCCGTCCAAGTAGCGCGCAGTGTAAACCGTTCACGGGATTGTGGGCTCCTCAAAGTAACATGATCCCGCCTTTTAAAACGCTCCACTGCCGTCATTTAAAGGGGAACGGACGGGGGTGAAAACGTCAACAAACAATCGCGGAAAATGAGTCGGGGTGACTGCATGTAGGATCGCTGCCTCGACCCGAGTAGGGCTTTCTCTCCAAGCAGAGGTTAGGCTCAGGCCGGTTTTCATATCGCTTTATGCTTTCTTGTCGGGTTTTTATCTTGTCAGGTTCCTGTGTTAGGACGTCAGACAAGAAGGAAAGCTGACAAAGCAACAGGTCCGATAAAATGCCTACAAGATGACTATGACAATGATTGTATTGCATATTCTTGTCCTACCTACCTACCTTTTTACCTATTCTTGTCCAACACGGGATAAATCAGTAAATGCATTGAGTTAGATATCTAAGGTAGACGTATGAAGAGGTTACATTTTATATCATCTAAGTCTACAGAGTCTCTTCTCTCTTTTTTCAAAACTTGTGTAAACAAATTTACAGAGCTTTTCCATTACGTTGCGCTGATGTAAAAAAAAAATCTCGTGTCCTAACGTCTGCTTGAAGGGGGTAAGTTTTAGATGAGAGTCGAACCCTAGTCTCCAAGCAGACCCTACGGTGCCTTAGAAATAGTATCAAAGCTGGCAAGGCACCAGGTGCCCGTTTGACTCCCTTAGCCGGCTATCTCCCTTTGGTCGGCTATACTCCTTTGCCGGCCGCGTGGCGCGTTGGTACACCCGATCCCTCGATCTCGGAAGTTAAGCAACGCGCGGTCCGGATAGTGCTTGGGTGGGGGGCCAACCAAGGACGTCCGGATTGCTGTAGCCTCACGAAGTTTTCCACGAAATCGTCTTCCGGGAGGGACGTAAAACGGGGGTCCCGTGCTCGAGGAGGTGCCTCGACCACGTTAAACAGCCTCATTACTCATACTTGGGGTACCTACTGGCCGGCAAAATACACCAGATACTATTTCTAAGGCACCGTAGGGTCTGCTTGGAGACTAGTCGAACCCTGCAGCTTTATCGACTCGAGAATTGACTCGCGAGTTTTATCGGCGGTCGGGGCAGATATTTATAGCGGATCAGTGGCGAGAGCTCGCTTCTCGGCAAATACGTGGCGCCAGGAGCGCCCTCCCTGTCGCGGGCAGAAGTGGCGGGAACGGCGTGTGATTGACAGCTGTAACGGACGGTAGAAGGCTGACAGGAATCTGAATTATTCCACAAGCTGACTAAAGACTGGTGTAAGAGAGGGCGAGGGCGATGTGTGAAAGGGACGCTGTGTGGTTGTCACTGCGGATTTTCTACCGTACGTGTTTGTAGGTAAACGGAGTAAGCCAATAATGAAAAATGGACTCGAATACTCCAACAAACGGGAAAATTCTTTCTCTCTAAGAAAACGGAAATATCCCCATTTTTACGCTTAAGATATACCTAATGAAATGCGGTCTTTTGTATTTGTGAAAAAAAATGTGTTTTATTTCATTTAAAAGGAACAACTGTGTTTACGTCGTTTTGCTGAAATATTGAGAGAAAGAAAAGACGTTTCTTAGATTGCCGATTTCCAACGGGTTTTCTGAGAAGGCGTTATGTACTCTCCAAGCAGACGTTGGGCTTTGGCTGGTTTAGGGGCGTTTTTAAGTCTTTTATCGGTCTTTCTATATTGTCAGGTTTTCTTTATGTCACCAAGCAAAACTTGAAGATTGAAAACCTGATACAAGCACCTAAAAACGTCAGAAAAAAGTAGTAGCCAAACCTCTGCTTGGAGAGTAACTAAAAGTGCCCACCACGGAGGGTGCAAGCCTGGAATACCGACACGGGTCCCGTTACATGAACGTGTTGCTTCTCGTCTCGACCGAGGCGAACTTTTAATGAAATGTACAGGGCATCACTCGTCGCCCCTTTCACGCTCCTTTACCGAGCTAACACTGCGGACACGCACGGTGCCTCCCACTTTCTTCCGCCGCGACTCGCAACCCTTCGCGGCGCGCAGAACTGAGCCGAGCGGTAACATTAGAAGCGTTAGTTTATGTACAGAACCGACTCCTCACCCGCATCGGACCTCTCCTGCAGGAAAATCGCCTTACGGACCATTATATTCCACGCTTTGAAGACAATCCCGGCCTGAAATGTTGCTTTTGGGGAAGACATCTCAATTTGGCTGGCGGCGTTGTGGTAAACTTGGGGGACTGTGTTTTTTATTGGGACAAAAGCGTCAGGGGAAAGTTGTTTCTTCGCGCTCACTCGGTTTTCTTTGTACACATGTGTGAAAAAGGCGGATTTGCACTTTCGGGGATCATCTGTGAGAAATCACGGGGTTGTGATGGGCGGGGGAAACTCGGCGGAACGTTTGTGCGGGTCACCGGGGGACTGGAGCGGGCCCGGCGGGGGCACGAGGGCTGCGCCCCGCCGAGTGTCGTGCCAGCTCCCGGTGGGAGTGAGGTGACCCCGGGTGGGGGTTCCTGTGCTGTATACATCTCCCTTCCAGTTTTAAGCCTCAATCACACTACGCTGGTTAAAGGGACGATAGTTTGCCAGGGGAGTTTAGTATAGTTTCTACCAGACTGACTCCCCTGTCCAATTTCCCCATTTCCCCCTAATTCTACGATCCTCTCAACCCCGTAGGAAGGCCTAGTGGAGGCTACGCTTCCAAGGGTAAAGACGCTGAATTAACTAGCCAATAATTCCCTTTTTTCCTGCCGAATTCTACTATTCCTGACTCCGTAGGAAGGCCTAGTGGAGGCTATTCAGCTCCACGAAGGTCGTCCTTTGCGTCAAAAGAACACGTTTCACCAAATCAAGTTATCAACCCATAATCAGCGTTTACCGTGACTTGTGACATGTTTTGACTCGCGTATTTTTAGACACAAGACTTCTAATATTACCTCTCCGTGAAGTAGATATATTTCGCGGTACGTTGTTTTCCTTCTGGGCGCTGTGAGGAGAACCTGAAGTTATTTCCGTCGTGTCTTGGTGACCTTGCAAAGCCGAGACCAAGACGAAACGTCTACAAGACAGGTGCAACACTTGGGTACAAGAACGTCTTACACCTGGCCTGAGGAGCGATCCTATACGTACATATATCAGTCATTGTAGACGTAGTAAGTTGCCACCTTCCTGTTGTTTTATCAGAACACCACCACATATGACTTGTACTTAGCTTGTAATAGCACAGACGTGCAATAAAGGCATTTCGTTCGCACGTCGTTAAAGAAATAATCTATAAAATGATTTTTTTTACTGACCTCGTCGTCATGTTCGTTATTGACCACCGTCTCGTTGTGTTCCAAGGCGTAGTAGTCGTTATCGAAGACGGGCACCTCTCCCCGGAAACTCCGGACCGCGCGCACTTTGGACGCCGCCACGACGCAAACCTCCCACCCCACAGCTAACACGAACAGCAGGCGGATAACTCCAGAGCAGGACATGTCGGAAAATCTCCACTGGGACGTCAGTGTGATAAAACAAACCTCCAGTGTCCGCTACTGCCGCCCGTAGGAAACGTTGTTTTACTTTCCGCACGTATCGCCAACTCTGTCCCGTGGTACCTGGTCCCCACTGTAAGGGAATCTGTGTGCTCTGACTCGCACCAATCAAGCTGGCGCCTCGCGATCGCACTACCAGTGTCGCACACACGGGTACATCTGTGTATATATTTAAACTGCAGCACGCCTGGGTAGCGGGAGACGGCCGCACTGCAGTCTTGTGACCCGGGGAAGGATGGGCAGGAAGTGTTCAGGTTCGTTTGCGGCGGATTTTTGTCCGCTCGGCGGGGGTGTCTCCTGAGGTCGCGCGGTGATAGCCGTTTAGCGGCTAATTACCGGTGAGAGAGCGCCGTTAGGGCGACGTGGCACTCGGCGGGCCCGGGCGCGTTTCCCGGGCATTGTCACCCCGTCACGCCGATTGTGTGCGGAGCGGGCATTGTCACTGCGTGGAGACAGGCGGGGTTGAGCCGGCTGGAGACAGGCAGGGGTGACTCGCTTGTACTGGCGGTACATAATTCATAGCCATAATCACCGTCGGTGCGGCGTGTTGATACCTTGCTGAAAAATAGTGAAAAATTGGCAAATGTGGAGAAAATTTTGCCAGAGGAGTTTGCCCCTCATAGACCCACATGTGAGGAACCAATGCTGCAACTGTGACACTTTGGCATCTGATGATTCTCAATATTTGTCAACTTTTCTTTTTTATTCTTCAGCAGTACAAGATGTGTTGTACAGACTGTTTCGTCACAATCAGGTGTCTTGTTGTGTCAAGCGATAAAGAACATGTTACAAGTAGCACAGAGACTCCCGGCTGATTTGTATCCGATATGGATGCGGGTTAGATAAAAACTGGTTGAAAAGTGAGATAGAAAATAACCAGTCAAAATCTCCCTAGCATTTCAATAGATCTTAATACTACATGTAGTACTAGTATGTTATTGTGTGGTTCTTTCTTGCCCAACAATTACAGCTATGTCCGTAAAGTTGGTAAACAGACTTCTGAGAAGCCCTTGTTTACAAGTAAGGCGTCTCACGGTAAACTTTTCAGAAAGCGGAAATTGAGATATCTGCCTGACGTCACAATAACATCAACAGAGTAGTTTAGTATTTCCAGTCCGAGTGATCACAGGCACACACAATCCCCGTTTCACACGCGGAAAAACAAACACTCCACCGATAATTACCTGGGTACATAATTCATAACGCCACTTCATTATCACCGGCGGCGGTGCGCCAACAGCGCGCCTGATCAGCCGGACAAAAGTCCGTTAATTATCGGGCCGGGTCCAGCGGGACGGGGCGGGGCAGTAGGCGGGGGAGAGGCGAGGTCGGCCCGCGGGGGGTCGGTGTGATCAGCCGGACAAAAGCCCGTTAATTATCGGGCCGGGTCCAGCGGGACGGGGCGGGGCAGTGGGCGGGGGACAGGCGAGGGCGGCCCGCGGGGGGTCGGTGCCAAGACCGAGACACAGACACATGTAGTTGCATGTAGTCGCCTTTACAAAACTGGCCAATCAGAAGGACTTTGCCTACAACATGTAGGGTAATTCAGCTCACTCGTAGTTTCTACAAGACTAACTGACTGGAGGGAAACTATTAACGTTGGATTGGAAGCTAAGTTTGGTCACTACAGGATTTCATTTCTCTACCAGGATATAATGATTATCCATCCTACAAGTACATGTACTATCCATAACCCAATCAAAAGGCCTGGTGCATATTCTTCAAGCAGAGGTTGGGTTGCGGAGATCTTAGTGGTCGGGATTTTTACTGGCTCGCTTCCCCAGTAAAAATATTGAGCACTATTATCTTCGCGACTCGACCTCCTCTTGGAGAATATTGGTGCATGCTAGCTACTTTCCCAGTAAATTATACATTAGCCTTGGTATATGTGACAATATTACTTATTGTTTTATTAACTCCTTCAGCTGCCACACGAAACTGCAAGCACTTGAATGGACGCGGCAGCTCTAGCGGATCTGACCGGTACAGCGCCGTCTCGTCCCTAATGAACATCCTGTAGCCGTTTTGTGGCACCCCTTCATTACTGATTAACACGGCTAATTAGCGCAGCAGAATTAATTAGGCGTGTCCGATCCGTTAGTCTTTGACCTACCCACTGTCGCCACGGCCGCTGGGAGGAGCGGGTCGGAATGGTATAGCCGCGACCAGGCTCCGTTGGTCTGATAGTGGGAATTGGACAAATAGAGTCCATATAACGCTAGTCGGACAGAGGGATTATTTCCTCACCGCTTCTCTGGCCGACCGACTCTTCTAATATTGGCGCTACTTGTCCATTTTCGACTACGTTTAGACCACCGATCCGCGGAGCCTGGTAGAGGCTAGGAACGGTGCTCTTGTTTGTAAGTTGTTACACGGACACGGCTGGCCACAGGGAACTAGTAACGGTACCTACACGCTGCAATTCTTCCAACACAAATGTGTACACGGATCAAATTTGTAGCTTATGTCCGTAGTAGTAAAGTACCTTAAAGTATATTAGTTAGTCAAGTATATTTGCAAGTAACTTGTGGTCTGAACCAGTTCAACTGCAGTACTGGCCAGTCCAGATAGATGCCGTTGTTAGACTACCCGCAATCTTGTGTTATTTGTGCCAGTGCAAAAATTAAGTATTTGTCGTTTTTTCTTCTGTTGAACATATATATTCTTGACAATAGCGCCAGTCTAAAAAGTATGAACTTTTCCAATGCTTTGTGACTTGCAATTGAATGCCGTGTTATCCGCACTTCTGTGTTTTGCGGTGCGGATTATCGTGTGAAATAAAGCCCACCTTTCTGCTTATTTGCAAAAGAATCATGTTTTCAGCTCTTTGCAAAACTGACTGTTTCCAGTAACCCATGGCCAGTTTTTCACCCAGTTGCTTTTCAATGAGTAACTGTAGCCCTGCGAATCTTGATTGATTGATGGATTAACTGGCTGTGTAACCTTCATTGACGTAAATGATTTATGAAGTACGTTACTGTGCAACATAACATTGGACGCCAGTTAAGCTAAGTACTTGATGGACATATCTGAAACCTAACCTTCTGACAAAAGAACAATAATAAAGCATTTATTGTGTCATGCCATATTCCTTCATATGATATACTGGTTCACAAAACATAGCAATGTCTTATTTGTCATAACAGCGCAGATGTGACTTAATCAAATATCATACTGGTAGGATTTTACCGATTTAACCTCCTTGATTAAACGAAATGAATTTCCGAACTAAGTTTTCCATCGTTAGAAATGTTGCAACAAAGAACATCTTACACCCAAGGCAAACACTGTCAAATTATGATCTTTATTTGTTAAACTCATAGTTTTCTTCAATGAATTTTGTGCAACACAAAGTTTGAAAGCTAAGATCGAGCAAACAAATACTCTTTCCATCACCTCCACAATCTCTTTCGTCCGACCTAAAGCAGAATAGTAAACCCGAAACCTATTCAATTTCTTCTTTTGATAGCTTTTCCCGTTTTAATGATGATGATGATCACTTGCGATACCGCAACTGTGGATTGCAATGTGCTGAAACAGAAAACTTACGAAAAAATACAAGGTGGTTCACAGTTTGAACGGCGCATGTGCAAGGTCAGAGGTCAAAGCCCCAAACACGTAAATACCATGTCCAGACGTGTTTTTATGTCTCGGGGACAACAACTCCGACATATCAACCACAGTAAACTGCACAGATACGCAGTTGTAACCGCGAACCAGTCTATTGTTCCTGTCGGTTCGCTCCTACGAGTCGACACAAGCGTATTGCCATAAAGCACCACAATGCGCATACGCAGTTGTAACCGTGAGCCAGCCTATTGCCGCTGTTCTCATTACGAGTCGACCCAGGCGTCGCTAGCCTTCCTCTTCAGCGGCTCGTCCTCATCAGTGGCCTCCTGGTTCCTACAAGAGCACGTGATGACGCCGATAAACATAATGCGCATACGCAGTTCTAACCGCGAACCAGCCTATTGCCCCTGCCAGTTCGCTCAGGGCTACGAGTCGACCCAGGCGTCGCTAGCCTTCCTCTCCAGCGGCTCGTCCTCGTCCGTAGCCTCCTGGTTCCGACATGAGCACATGATCACGCCGATAAACACGAAGATCATGGCAAACCCCGCGTACTGAAGCGTCTCGTCCATCGCAGACTTGTTCCGCAGGGGCGGCCCGGCGCGCTTTATAAACATGAGACACGGTCTCTGATTGGGCAGTTTGCTGTCCGCCGCGTCATCCGGCACCGACGCGTTCCAATGAACTGACGTGTAAGTAAAATCCTGGACGCCCGTCACGTGACAGTGTAATCGATACCTCGTGACGTTATTCTGGTCCCTATCCCATAATTCCATGCACACGCCCCTCTTCTGTTCGGGCGCCATCTTTAAAACGTCCGCCCAGACGGGACTGTCGCCATCGGACAGTTCGCACGTCTCGTACGGGTTTCCTTGGTTACAGGAGCATACCGGGAGAACCTCGTAGTCATAGCGACACGTCACGTTGGAAGTGCAGCAGAAAACCGGGCAGAAACTCGCCTCCACTTTTGTGTTGTTCGACTTCCTCCCTCTGCTGTCTCGACTTGTCCTTTTGTTGGTCAGCAGAGGAACCGTCCTGTGCTGAACTCCTGAGGCATATCCGTTTGTCTGAACCGTGCTAGCAGTAACAGCAGTAGTAGTAGTAGTAGTAGTAGTAGTAGTAGTAGTAGTAGTAGTAAGCGGTCTCTCTGTAAAACTCACAATATCTGCAACTCCCGTGGAAAGAACCTCCTGGGTATCCTCCGTGTCTATGTACGTGGAGAAATCATCTTCGTCATCTTTTCCCGCGGAAACCGTTAGGTCAGATCTGTCGGGCGCTGCGGTTGGTTGATACGCGGGGTTAGAGGTCAAGTACGCGGGATCAGAGGTCAAATGCGGGTCACCGTCCCCGCTCTCACCGCTGCCGTCTGACTCGTCCCCAGGGGTCTTGATCCTGGGGACGAGAACCGGCCCGACGTGTCGATGCGTCACAGGTGTGACGCCTGTTGTCATGGCAACGACCAGGATGAACGCAAACTGCATGGTGTCGTTGCTATGGTTACCAGGTCATCTTGTTTGTTGCACTTGAAAGATCTTCACCATGACCCACCGACATCTGTAACGAAACGAAGACAGTCTCAATAATGTTAAATATATTACAAGTCTTTGCCCAAGTGCTAGTTGCAAGTGCCAAATAATGGTAAACAGTATAGTAAGTAATAACTACTCTAGTCTAAAGTCAAACGCAAAACTTAGTAACACACGAAGAGTAGGCGTGATCTCGTCTAATAGTCTAAAACGCGAGTTAGGTCAAAGCTGAATTGCGCTGGTTATCTCACTAAAATGTATTGTATTTTGTTTCCTTGTATGCCTTAAGTTGGACCTTACCTTTTCAAGCGACGCGATTCGCGTGATCACAACAAGCGTTACCGTTCAGCCTTCCTTACTGCCAGTACAACCTCACATATCATAGAACATTAGGTAACATTGAAGGATAGATAAACTATTCTCAATGTATGTATTGTTTTTTTAAGTCAACATAGAAGCAGACAGGACAAAGTGGCACAATGTATGTATGCGGTCACGATATCAGCCTTTTGCTTATGTATATGTCACAGTGGAGATCACGATCCAGGAGAATCGCCGATCCTCCTAGGAGAGATCGCGATCGGAGTTTCTCCTAGGAGAAATCCCGATCGCAATCTGTACTAGTAGAATCGGCGATTCTCCTGGATCGTGACCTCCACTGTGACATATCCACAATGTATTGTCTATGTTGTAATCTGAGAAGTCAAGTACTTACAAACCAACTTTGCTTCTATATTTAGTTTGACAAAGCTAACTCGGTAAAAGTAGGGATTGAGTAACGGAAGCACGATTTTTAAACAAATAGCAAACACAATCCTATTTCTAACTGCTTTAACTGCTTCAACATCAGACTGAAATGGCTGATTATTAATATATTATGACATGTCAAAAATAGATCTATTCATTATCACTCATAAAACGTAACCCATGTGCAACGATTAAGTCCTTCGCATCCATCTGCTACAGTAACTGATGAATAAACACAAACGCGAGACGCCCGAACCGTGAAACAGCACAATCTGTTAGCTGATGGTGAAATATTATGCACCGTCATGTTTCCATTAAATCAACTCTTACTACCTGCACGTCACAATGGTGCGGAGACAGGCGACACAAAGTGAGTAATGAACGGTCTGACAGGCTGAGGTATGGGATTGTTGGAATTATTGATCACCAAGGAACAATGTCATTAGTAATGCTACAGTCATCTTCAAATACATCCCATCTAGCATGGCCTTACATCATGTATTTTGTATGTATGTAAAAATTGTGTACAAAGACTTACAGGACTTATAAGGACTCTAAACAATGTAAACTGTATTTCTCTTATATACGTTGTCTGACCCTTGCCTCTTCCCTCATGACCTCAATGAAAAGCGGCCTGCAGGCCGATTTGAGCTTTCATGAATAAATAAAGGTTCAAACAAACAAACAAAATTGGACCTTAGAAAAGGCATATCTTTAATTTACAAATGTTTCTTACACACGTAGAAGGTCACATTTGACGTGGATGTACGGCCCATTTTGTCACGTTCCATTTAACGTGAATACAATATACAAACTGTGTGAAATGAAAATTATCTAAAACCCGTTAATCAAACACAATGGACACAACAGAAAGACAGACTCCTACCCCCCTGGCTAAACTGACGCGACAACTCCAAGTACGGAACGAAACCACACATCGCAAGGCAAACCCCGCATAACGCCAGATATTAGGGGTGGGTACCAGTACAGAAAATTCAGGTACGATCCAAGTCCAGATCTGAACCTGGACCTAATCATCTGTGAAAACTTATGAATAGGCAGGCAATACTCATGTAAGACCCAAAACACGTGAACGCCTGCCGGTATAATCTGTTCCTTTTCGATTCGGTCCAACATCCGTTCCACTGAATTTATTCAAGTCCGACTTTTCTTAACTCTGGGCCGGTCTAACAGTTTGAACCAGTACATCGTACCGGTGTACCCACCCCTACTACGTACTGCCGTCACACATCGCTTCACCCCCTGCCTAAAAAGGCACGACAACGCCAAGTGCGGTGATGAATCTCCGCCGTACAAAGTGGTGATTTCGGGCTAATTTTCCCCGTCAAGAAAACTATATATCCCCAGTATTAACTGCGGGGTTGCGGGAGAGGTAAAAGCTGGGAGAGTGGCGAGAAGCCATTTGGCTGATTGCCACGCTAAATCAGTAGGTCTGCATTATCTGATTACTACACCAGGCAGATGTGTGTGCGCGTGTGTGTGTGTGTGTGTATTCTGTGTGTGTGTGTGACTGTGTGTCTGTGTGACTGTCTGTGTGACTGTGTGTGTGCGTGTCTGTGTGTGCGTGTCTGTGTGTGAGTGTGTGTGCGTGAGTGTGTGTGTGTGTGTGTGTGTATTCTGTGTGTGTGTGTGTGACTGTGTGTCTGTCTATGTCTGTGTGACTGTGTGTGTGCGTGTCTGTGTGTGCGTGTCTGTGTGTGAGTGTGTGTGCGTGAGTGTGTGTGTGTGTGTGTGTGTGTGTGTGTGGTGTGTGTATTCTGTGTGTGTGTGTGACTGTGTGTCTGTCTATGTCTGTGTGACTGTGTGTGTGCGTGTCTGTGTGTGCGTGTCTGTGCGTGTGTGTGTGTGAGTGGGTCTGCATTATCTGATTACTACACCAGGCAGATGTGTGCGTGTGTGTGTGCGACTGTGTGTGTGTGTGCGTGCGTGTCTGTGTGTGTGTGAGTGTGAGTGTGTGTGCGTGTGTGTGTGTGTGTGCGTGTGTGTGTGAGTGTGTGTGCGTGTGTGTGCGTGTGTGTGTGTGTGGTGTGTGTGAGGTGTGGTGTGTGTGTGTGTGGCGTGTGGTGTGTGTGGTGTGTGTGGTGTGGTGTGTGGTGTGTGTGTGTGTGCGTGTGTGGTGTGAGTGTGTGTGCGTGTGTGTGTGTGGTGTGTGTGTGTGAGTGTGTGTGTGTGTGTGGTGTGTGTGTGTGTGTGCGCGTGTGTGTGTGTGTGTGTGAGTGTGTGTGCGTGTGTGTGTGTGTGTGTGTGTGTGTGTGTGTGCGTGTGTGTGTGAGTGTGTGTGCGTGTGTGTGTGTGCGTGTGTGTGTGTGTGTGTGTGTGTCTGTGTGTGTCTGTGTGTGTGTCTGTGTGACACTGCAGCAAACCGTTTTGATAGCTTCTATTCCAGACATTCTGTTGTCCAATTCGTACCGTATATCTTAAGCTTCTGTTCCCTCTCAAGATATCATTACTGAAAATAGGATGATCGATTCTACAGACTGATGCATATTGATGCTTGAATATCGGAAAGTGATAATTTTGCTATAACTTAATTGCTTTTACTCTGCGTCTGTACTTAACTAACTTACACTTAGATGCAAACGAGATGAACCATTTCCATGCCGAGATTGCTGATAACATAGCCTGGGAAGTGGCACCGCACGAGTCGTCTCCTGTAATCTATCTAAGTAACAATCCTTGTAATGTACAAATGGGTAGATGCTGGGGGGGGGGGGGGGGCAAACCTACACGACTTACTGTCAATGCAATAAACTTTGACTTCAGTAAATGTTAAGGCAATCCACCTAGGTGTCCTTGAGGGATCTTTTTTGCAGACACACACACAGACACGTTCACACGCACAAACACACACACACTCACACAAACACACACACATTCACACACACACTCACACACACACAGTTTATTTGTAAGTTCATGCCCGGATCCTAATTTCAAATGCATGGTAGAGATGGTGTAGCATACATGTTTGTGACAATGAATAGTGATGAATACTTTAAAAAGAGACTACTTGAATACTAGAGTTGGCTATTTCTCAATATTTAGGGATACCAAATCTTTAATTGAAGGAAGAAACTATTATGTAGAACAGAAATGGCTTTTTCTAAACACATATCATATCCAATAAGACCTCCGACCTCCCCCCTCTCCCCCACCTAATTAGCCCAGACCATGTTATGTACAGACCTATTTCCGCCTCCAGCCCGAAAACGATTTTTCTCCCTGCTCATTTCCCCTCATTTGTTTCCCGCCATAAGGCACAAGGTCGTCTGTGTGAGGTCACCTTCGACGTGACCTTGGTAGGAGCAGGCCTTTGTATTGTTGATTCCGTCTTTGTCAATATACCTCGAATAACGATAGTTCACCTAAAGTTATCCGCGGCGTAAAATACATAAGTTGCTTTCAGAAATGGGTATCTACGGATATCAAGTCGACAGACGGTAGTTTCAAACTACAATACTTTGAACATATTACAACTTGAAACCACTGTCCGCCCGGTTGATATCCCTTACGTGTTGGTAAACACAGCGAATATAGGATACCCTGCGGATAAAGGTGAACTAGCGTTACACATGTGATTAGCTCAACTACAACCAGGATACCGTGGTTACAAATAGAATATTATTACGCGTGCCAAGAAGATTCATGTTTTGGGCAGCGTTTGCGTACAGGTGATCAGCACAAATCATCATGAAGCTATGAACGGATTGTTATATTAAGTTCGGTATGCTGTTACAATAATACCTACACATTCCGGTTAGTGCCATTATATCTAATATCTAGTTAAACCTGGCTCGCATCAGGTCCATAGTTGGTACTGACGGAGCCTGACGCTCGCAGGGCATCATCACTTTCTTTCTTTCTTTCTTTATTGACGATGAGACAAGTCATTACAAGGGTCTGCCTAGGTAGCTGGGGCTGGTAGCGGCAGAACCTACAAAAATGATCACGTATTTCAGCAGCCTGCGTGAGGAGACTGGAACTGTCGTCAGGAACACGAACCTTGGACCACACCCAAGATCGTGATCATTATAAAGCAAAGTCATGTTCATCTAGTTAGGAGCGAGATTGGCACCGAAAACCTCTCACTCTCTTACAGTCAAATCGATTCAGACATTAAAGTTGATTTACTAAAGATTTCATCTTCATTTAAAACGTTGTTCTGCAACATTTAAAAGCTTCGGACAAACAGAAAAAGGTGAAGAAATAGACGAGACGAAAATAACGCAATTCATCTAACGTCCGTCGTGAATCTTGTTTCAAGATGTATGACGTCTGGGATGAATTTAGTTACAATTTTTCATTGGTGAAGACAAGGTATTGATAACATGTCTAAAATCACGAAACAAAGTGTAAGATATCGCTATCAAGATCGAGATAACACATGAGCGTTTAGAACTGTTGATCTTTATCTGCTAAATCAATAGAGTCAATTGAAAAAACAAAACACGTCGATCGGGTAATCAGATATAAACGTACTGAGAGTAGGTCTTTAGTATGGAACCTATATGTCGGCTAGTGCATTTAGTGTTATGGTTTTCAGAAGCCAGGACAAAGAAAATTAGAACACCTTTCGTGCACCCCGTTGAAAAACAACAATGTAATGATAATGAGAAGTGTTCTGGAAAATAACCTCGGAGATAGCTACATTAACGCTGTAATTTCGTTGCGTAATTCCACGGTAGGAACTGTTTCATCAATTTTCCGCCACGGAACGTTTTTGGTTCACGGCCAAGTTTAAACGCGATGTTCCCCCAGCGGCCCTTCTCTTCCCACTGCTGGAAATCCCAGAAAACGGCAGTAAAAGCCTGCTCTAGCGCGGCTATATTTCTCACGTCTCAAAAGATTCAGGGATTTAGAAAAAATCAATGTAGCTGGCATCTCTGTAACTTAAGGGGGTATCTCACTGCACTTGGGGCAGTGGTGCCGCACCTCGGGGTTTGTTAACTGCGGAACTATATATATTGTACGTGATATTTTCACCAATCTATATATTGCATAATAAGGAAAAGTGTGACTTAGAAGACAACAAAATACACAAAACGTAAAACAAATTCGTTATTCATTTCTCTGAGTAATCTTTCGAACCCCGCACTGCCGTAATGGTACCCAAGTGCAGTGAGACACCACCTTTAGTACTTGGTATAGTGGTAATGATGCTGATCTTCTTTCACTGCTGGTGAAAATATACATTCTTAATTGGCACAACAAAAGTACAGCGACATTCGTACATACATACATGCAAACAAGTGAATACAAACTGAGTAACAAACAGGTCTATAGATATATAAACATTTGCATTGAGATTAATGCATCGTTTACACTACTAGTTCTAAGGTCTAAACGTTCCTAGACAAATTCACCTCTTTATCGCAGTAAGGGTTATCTCCTTCTAGAACGTAATAAATATTATCTACAGGGTGGATTGTATTGAAAGCTTTGGAACACAAATGTATTGAATTCCTTTGAACAAGCCGTAAGAAAGGTGAACGACTTTGTGCATGGTCACGCCTGCGGACGGGATGTCTGCACACCCCATTTCCACAGGCCGGGAACCTTCGGGAAAAACGTCATCAAACATCATAGATCATTGACGTCATTAACAGGCATTGGGGATTTCTGAATAATCAATGATTTCTGTTGACAACATGAAAATATGCGAAGGCCAGGACATAGTTGAAAATCTGTGTCTCGTGTTGTCTGCATATAATTTAGTAGCGACATGACAATAACCTATGGTCACAATACAACATCATTTATTGTACATTTTTTTGCCAAGTACAGGTCACAACAAAGACAAAACATAGATATATGAACACATCACAGACCCAATCTAACACAGAAGTTCGCCTTCTTCTCGCTTCTTGGTAGTGGTGAAAATGTACGCAGGACTGTATGGGTTTAGCAATAGTCGGTTTGTCAAAACACATGAGAAATATGCTTGAATTTGTCAGTAAAGAATTATTCAATAATAAACTATATGCAAACCCCAGTATGAATGTGAATGCAGCGTCTTTGTGACGAGGTATAAAAGATAGCGTAATAAGATAGATGGCCTAATATAACCCCTCCCCATCACCCAGCTTTCCCAGGAGACCCAGTCCCGGCGCATTCCACTAATTCACTTTCCATTTGATTGAATAAAATAACAGTAATCATAATTGTAATAACAATAATGTAACTAGAAAATAATAACCTCACCCCAGCATGAATACAAAGTTTTGAGACAAATGGTCTAATGTCAGAACTCCCATAATGTAAAAATATGCAAATATATCAAGAAAGGCTCTGCTATTAGAAAGAATACCGTAACTAATGATTAGCCTACTCCATTGTAATACTGTTATACCGCTATATCCTATACCTCTAGTTTGTATTTTGTGTAATAGTTGTTGCCATACATTGTATCATGTACAATTGTCGTGCAATAAAGTTATTATCTCATACCCCCCCCCCCCCCCCCCCCCCCATCACCCAGCTATCCCAGGAGCCCCTCTCCCCGCGGGTTCCACTAATTTACTTTCCACATTTGCGATCACGCGACGTCGTAATTCAGCCTGCCTGGGAAAGACAGGCCATATTTAGCTAATTTCGGATTGGATAGACCTGTAATTTGATCATCCATCTTAAAGGGCTCTGACGCAAATGGAAGAATTGATAAAAACACCAAATCAAGCAATCAACTGGAAGCTCCTTGAAAGCTACAGGTAAAGGTAGTCCGATAGCCTTTTTAGGCAGTAGGGACAGTGGGTTGTTATCCACTGTGTTTAGAGCACGGTATTGGAAGGTGGAGCCCATCCCTCTCCTCCCACTGCCTTTTACCTCTACAACCGAAGTAAGGTGCCCATTTTTACACATGGGTGCAGCGAGTCGCGTTAAGTGTCTTTTTTCAAGGGCACAACATCACTGGCATGTCAGATGCGAACCAAGGACCTTTGAGCTCTGGGCCAAGCACACGACACCACTTTTCATATGGAAAAATAAAGCAAAATTTCTCTATACGTTTACATACCTACCGCTGCCACCACTGTAATAGCAATGTTCAGAGACTTGATGAGTTGTACTGTTCATTAAAATTACAGCACGTGTTGACGGAACTAGAAACATCCACATACCTACCGCTGCCACCACTATAATTGCGATATTCCAAAGCATGGTAGCTTGTGCCGATGATTAGAATTACAGCACGTGTTGTAGCAATTGAGATAAATCGACTGATAAGAGCCAGTCCTTTATCAGTCAGATTCTCCTGTCATCTCCTGAAAGCCGCTTCCTTTTATCGGCTTTCTATCGGAATTACTGACGCGCGCCGCAAACCAAACACTACAGTCGTACATAGAGGACGTTTATCATAGAGGAACTCCCGTCTACTTCTATCAAAACTTACAGCTACTAGAGAACTGAATACCGACCAAACACTACAGTCGTACATAGAGGACATTTATCATAGAGGAACTCGCGTCTTCTTCAATCAAAACTTACCACTACTGCAAAAATATAGTAGTACTTTCGGGAGATTTATCATAGAGGAACTCCCGTCTACTTCAATCAGAACTTACCACAGGCTACTGCAAAACTGACTACATGTAGTATACCGAACAAAAAGTACAGTCGTACCTTCTGGAGATTTATCATGGAGCAGCTCCCGTCTACTTCTATCAAAACGTAACGCTACTACATAACCGACTACCGACCAAACACTACGGTCGTACATTCGGGAAATTTATCATAAAGGAACTCTCGTCTACTTCAATCAAAACATATCGCTACTATATACCTGACTAGTATACCGAGCAAAAACCAGAGTCGTACATTCAGGACATTTATCATAGAGGAACTGTCTACTTCTATCAAAACTTACCACTACTGCAAAACTACAGTCGTACATAGAGGAAATTTATCATAGAGGAACTCCCGTCTACTTCTATCAAAACTTACCGCTTCTACATAACTGACTAGTATACCGAGCAAAAACTCGTACATTCAGGAAATCTATCATGGAGCCACTCCCGTCTACTTCTATCGAAACTTACCGCTACTACATAACTGACTACCAACCAAACACTACAGTCGTGCATTCAGGAAATTTATCATAGAGGAACTCCCGTCTACTTCTATCAAAACTTACCGCTTCTACATAACTGACTAGTATACCGAGCAGAAACTCGTACATTCAGGAAATCTATCATGGAGCCACTCCCGTCTACTTCTATCAAAACGTAACGCTACTACATAACTGACTACCGACCAAACACTACAGTCGTGCATTCAGGAAATTTATCATAGAGGAACTCCCGTCTACTTCTATCAAACTTACAACTACTGCAAAACTGACTACCGAGACTGAATGGGTATCTATGTTAATTCACCTGTATCAATGTGTTTCTAACTTGCCGGGTATTTAATCGCAATAGCTTGTGTGGTCTATAGGTTTATAACAGTGTTAAGTGAAACGGACAACCAGAGCGAAGGCCCAGTCCGTAGCTTCTGTTTTTATTTCAAGGCAGGCAACGTAAAGCCGGCTTTACAAATCAAGAATTTAGCTCGGCCTAGTTGTCAGCGAGCTCTAAATTACAAGGAGGCATGACCCTGATGCCTACGGACAAATGGAAGAGTTTCTTCGTTGGCATCAGGGTCATACCTCCTCGTAATTTAGAGCTCGCTGACAACTCGGCCGAGCTAAACTTGATTTGTAAAGGGGGCTTAAAGAGATGAGAAATCACCTGTTTTGGTCCCCCTCCATTATAATGGTAAAGTTTGATAAGCAAATAAACAAATGATGATGATGATGAACTACAGTACTCTCCAATCAGAGGTTGAGTCGCGTAGATATAGTAGTAGTCGGAAAAATTACACCGGCGCTCCTCTTACGTAAGAGGAGCGCCGGTGTAATTTTTCCGACCAACCTCGACGAACTTTAACCCTTCAATCGCAGTCTAAGTGACTCTGGCAGAGCAACTGAAGGCGATAGAACAGGGATTTGGGCTGAAGTGACTCTGGCAGCTCAACCGAAGGCGATAGAGCCGGGATTTGGGTCACGCTCCGCGAGAGCATCAGTAATAGCCCCTTGAGGGTCACCTTGTCTACATTGATAGATGCTCCGTGCCGGCTGTAGGATGGACTTCTAACACGAAAGGGGATGGATGTGCGTTAGTAACTACTGGCATGGCTGACGCTGCATCTCTACAGTATGCTCAACAACGCCTAGGGGATTACAATGGCCAGATCACCGCAAAGCAGATCCGCCATCTACCTGTCTTACAAAAGGCCCACATCAACGTGCACAAGATGTATGAACTTAGATCAAATCCCACATCAATATTTGTCTAACAATTGCAACTTAGCATCACGGAACACTCGTGTCAGTAATGACTGTTACTTTCTGAGGCAATGCCAAGAAAAATACAAGTGCAGTGAGAGTAAATGAAATCTGGCGTCGTTTTAGTGTAAAGTTTAGGGCGCTTGGCCTCAAAACCAGGGCACCTTCGCTCGAATCCCTTGACAAGCCACAGATGTTTTCCCATGGTTAACGCACCTTTAATGACTCCCCATCTCCACCCAGGTTTAACGATGGGTAACTGACATCGGTTGGTAGGCAAAAGGTGAACTAGTACCCTAGACTCAGTATTAATGAATGAATGAATGAAGACCTTTATTGTAAGTTTTTGCTTTCTAACAAGCTAAGTACAGGTCAAGGTGAATAGAATACATCTCCTAGTGATTCTACGTACAATCTGTGAAAACTGTGATACATGACTGGAACTACAAAGTCTAAAGTATACTAGTACTAGTATGTACAGGTTCAACTTCTTCTCGCTTCTTAATACAGTTGTAAATGCAGTTGCAGGTAATAACACATTGCCCCTGTGGCCTCAGTAAGGCCTTTACCTGTACCCTATATCTGTACAACAGCCAGCAGCTGCTGACTTAATAAATGTGCCCAACTCAATACAAACTGTATCCTGTACCACAGCCAGATGCGGACTTTATAAATGTGCCCAACTCAATACAAACTGTATCCTGTACCACAGCCAGCAGATGCAGACTTTATAAATGTGCCCAACTCAATACAAACTGTATCCTGCACCACAGCCAGCAGTGCAGACTTTATAAATGTGCCCAACTCAATACAAACTGTATCCTGCACCACAGCCAGCAGTGCAGACTTTATAAATGTGCCCAACTCAATACAAACTGTATCCTGTACCACAGCCAGCTACAGACTTTATAAATGTGCCCAACTCAATACAAACTGTATCCTGAACCACAGCCAGCAGATGCAGACTTTATAAATGTGTCCAACTCAATACAAACTGTATCCTGTACCACAGCCAGCAGTACAGACTTTATAAACGTGCCCAACTCAATACAAACTGTATCCTGTACCACAGCCAGATGCAGACTTTATAAACGTCTCCAACTCAATACAAACTGTATCCTGTACCACATCCAAATGCAGACTTTATAAATGTGCCCAGCTCAATACAAACTGTATCCTGTACCACAGCCAGCTACAGACTTTATAAATGTGCCCAACTCAATGAAAACTGTATCCTGTACCACATCCAAATGCAGCCTTTATAAATGTGCCCAACTCAATACAAACTGTATCCTGTACCACAGCCAGCAGATGCAGACTTATAAATGTGCCCAACTCAATACAAACTGTATCCTGTACCACAGCCAGCAGATGCAGACTTTATAAATGTGCCCAACTCAATACAAACTGTATCCTGAACCACAGCCAGCAGATGCAGACTTTATAAATGTGTCCAACTCAATACAAACTGTATCCTGTACCACAGCCAGCAGTACAGACTTTATAAACGTGCCCAACTCAATACAAACTGTATCCTGAACCACAGCCAGCAGATGCAGACTTTATAAATGTGTCCAACTCAATACAAACTGTATCCTGTACCACAGCCAGCAGTACAGACTTTATAAACGTGCCCAACTCAATACAAACTGTATCCTGTACCACAGCCAGCAGATGCAGACTTTATAAATGTGCCCAACTCAATACAAACTGTATCCTGTACCACAGCCAGCAGTGCAGACTTTATAAATGTGCCCAACTCAATACAAACTGTATCCTGTACCACAGCCAGATGCAGACTTTATAAACGTCTCCAACTCAATACAAACTGTGTCCTGTACCACAGCCAGCAGATGCAGACTTTATAAATGTGCCCAACTCAATGAAAACTGTATCCTGTACCACATCCAAATGCAGCCTTTATAAATGTGCCCAACTCAATACAAACTGTATCCTGTACCACAGCCAGCAGATGCAGACTTTATAAATGTGCCCAACTCAATACAAACTGTATCCTGTACCACAGCCAGCAGATGCAGACTTTATAAATGTGCCCAACTCAATACAAACTGTATCCTGAACCACAGCCAGCAGATGCAGACTTTATAAATGTGTCCAACTCAATACAAACTGTATCCTGTACCACAGCCAGCAGTACAGACTTTATAAACGTGCCCAACTCAATACAAACTGTATCCTGAACCACAGCCAGCAGATGCAGACTTTATAAATGTGTCCAACTCAATACAAACTGTATCCTGTACCACAGCCAGCAGTACAGACTTTATAAACGTGCCCAACTCAATACAAACTGTATCCTGTACCACAGCCAGCAGATGCAGACTTTATAAATGTGCCCAACTCAATACAAACTGTATCCTGTACCACAGCCAGCAGTGCAGACTTTATAAATGTGCCCAACTCAATACAAACTGTATCCTGTACCACAGCCAGATGCAGACTTTATAAATGTGCCCAACTCAATACAAACTGTATCCTGTACCACAACCAGCAGATGCAGACTTTATAAATGTGCCCAACTCAATACAAACTGTATCCTGAACCACAGCCAGCAGATGCAGACTTTATAAATGTGTCCAACTCAATACAAACTGTATCCTGTACCACAGCCAGCTACAGACTTTATAAATGTGCCCAACTCAATACAAACTGTATTCTGTACCACAGCCAGATGCAGACTTTATAAATGTGCCCAACTCAATACAAACTGTATCCTGTACCACAGCCAGCAGATGCAGACTTTATAAATGTGCCCAACTCAATACAAACTGTATCCTGTACCACAGCCAGCAGTGCAGACTTTATAAATGTGCCCAACTCAATACAAACTGTATCCTGTACCACAGCCAGCAGATGCAGACTTTATAAATGTGCCCAACTCAATACAAACTGTATCCTGTACCACAGCCAGCAGTGCAGACTTTATAAATGTGCCCAACTCAATACAAACTGTATTCTGTACCACAGCCAGATGCAGACTTTATAAATGTGCCCAACTCAATACAAACTGTATTCTGTACCACAGCCAGATGCAGACTTTATAAACGTCTCCAACTCAATACAAACTGTATCCTGTACCACAGCCAGCTACAGACTTTATAAATGTGCCCAACTCAATACAAACTGTATTCTGTACCACAGCCAGATGCAGACTTTATAAATGTGCCCAACTCAATACAAACTGTATCCTGTACCACAGCCAGCAGATGCAGACTTTATATTTGTGTCCAACTCAATACAAACTGTATTCTGTACCACAGCCAGATGCAGACTTTATAAATGTGCCCAACTCAATACAAACTGTATCCTGTACCACAGCCAGCAGATGCAGACTTTATAATTGTGTCCAACTCAATACAAACTGTATTCTGTACCACAGCCAGCAGTGCAGACTTTATAAATGTGCCCAACTCAATACAAACTGTATTCTGTACCACAGCCAGATGCAGACTTTATAAATGTGCCCAACTCAATACAAACTGTATTCTGTACCACAGCCAGATGCAGACTTTATAAATGTGCCCAACTCAATACAAACTGTATCCTGTACCACAGCCAGCAGATGCAGACTTTATATTTGTGTCCAACTCAATACAAACTGTATTCTGTACCACAGCCAGATGCAGACTTTATAAATGTGCCCAACTCAATACAAACTGTATCCTGTACCACAGCCAGCAGATGCAGACTTTATAATTGTGTCCAACTCAATACAAACTGTATTCTGTACCACAGCCAGCTACAGGCTTTATAAATGTGTCCAACTCAATACAAACTGTATCCTGTACCACAGCCAGCAGTGCAGACTTTATAAATGTGCCCAACTCAATACAAACTGTATCCTGTACCACAACCAGCAGATGCAGACTTTATAAATGTGCCCAACTCAATACAAACTGTATCCTGAACCACAGCCAGCAGATGCAGACTTTATAAATGTGTCCAACTCAATACAAACTGTATCCTGTACCACAGCCAGCAGATACAGACTTTATAAATGTGCCCAACTCAATACAAACTGTATCCTGTACCACATCCAAATGCAGACTTTATAAATGTGCCCAACTCAATACAAACTGTATCCTGTACCACAGCCAGCAGATACAGACTTTATAAATGTGCCCAACTCAATACAAACTGTATCCTGTACCACATCCAAATGCAGACTTTATAAATGTGCCCAACTCAATACAAACTGTATCCTGTACCACAGCCAGCAGTGCAGACTTTATAAATGTGCCCAGCTCAACACCAACACGTTTTACCCCGGGTCACGGCATGACCCACAGCAGGTCAGCTGCAATATGGCGCAGTCAGAAGTCAAGACGGATCGCCCCACAGTAAATGATAAGAAAAGTGCGCAGTGCAGACATTTATTTTTTACTGTCTAGACTTTTTCTTGGATTCCATCCTAGAATCGACTTATAAGTAAAGAGAGTAGATTCTCTGGTAGGTCAATGAATGATTTGTGGAAGATGCTTTTGAATATTATATAAAAGTTCTGCCATTTCAACCAAATTTGTATTGCTTCACATGGTCAGTGGGGCGATGATGACTGGTTGTATCCATCAGAGCCCCGCGGAAAGTGACAAAAGAAGTCATGGGACGTTGCTTGCTGAGAGCTAGGTGAGTGGAACTTTACTTGTATAAATTTGCACGGTAAAATATCCCTTGATATTCTGTAATTTACGAATATGAAGAAACTACTTAGTTATCTATTGACTATGTCGTGTATGTGGCGTGTGTGTGTGTTTGTGTGTTCGTGTGTATCTGTGCGTCTCTGTGTTTGCGTGCGTGCGTGTGTGTGTGTGTATTACTGTTGATATAAGACGTGTTATTTGAGCGCGGCGCCACTTTGTCTTTGCAAACTTGCTGAATAAAAAAAAAGATACTCCAAGATAGTTTCGGCCAGTTGCATCGACTCAGAATAACCAGGTAATGTAAGAACACTTGGGACCGGATCGATGTGCGTGTCGAGACGTCTTTAAGATTTATCGCGTGTCTTATGAGTCAATTGCTGACTGGCTCGGTTTTTCTGTGTCAGGGAGACCTCATGCATCATGTGTGAGAGACTGGCAGGGTGTCAGGACAGTCAATACTTCTGTACGGTGAAAGGGAGCGACCATCGTTAAGCAGCTGTACAGGTAGAACAGTCATCCTCAATAAATGTGAACCATAATGCAGCGGCTAGTGGTAGTATTGCGGCTTCACTACAGGCCCCGGTTTGACCAAGCATGCGGGGCACCCCTGCTATTCTAGATAAGTTGGTGTATTTTTTAGTTTATTTTGATCCACAATTAGCGTCATCAGAGGCTATTCTTCCTGTGGTCACATACATATTTACACATTACATACGTACAGTTAAGACATACAGAGACATACAAAGTGATAATACATAGCAGATGTAACAAGTTCCTCATAGTCAATAATTACAGTCCAGTACTTGCTAATTGTTGCTGGTGCTGTTCCACAACTGTTACATCCTGTACAGAAAGCGCCTTTTCTGAGAGTTGGATTTTGGTTTCTAGATAAGCGTGTTGAGTTCTTTTCCGTGTAGGGTTTGACGCTTGAGGCGAACGCATAAAACCTCGTCATACACGGGGCTGTCGGCTCTACGTGACCATCCAAAATGACGAAAGCAATCTCTAACACCATGCTCGAGGTGGGGTCGACTCTAGGATCGAACTCCTGCCAACGGAATTCGATCTACATGGCCATGCTGATGTAAAAGACCAACATTGTAATTGTAGGTAAAGGCAACATTATAATTGTCCGCATCAGTATTGACCGTGAATTAGTCTAATGGCAGAAAGAATTTTCACCGCTACAGAGCTTTTAATGGAAACTACCGACCCCATGCCAAACTGTTTACGTCGGATTGTGTGATGCGTTAAAAGCTGATACCAAGTTCAGGCCCTGGAATCCTGACGGCAAGTCACGATCCATATTAGACTTATTGATGACTGTTGAACTTTTTGCAGAACATGTTTTCAGGGTAATTTATGACCTGTGTCTAGAGATTATTTCAGTATTCCAGCATAACAGTTTCCTAACAGGGTTTGGCTGACAACGATCTCTCTCTTTCTCCCCCTTCTCTCTCTCGGTCTCTCTCTCTCTCTCTCAGTTAGCTGTCGCATTGAATGTGCGAAATCCTTTATAACTTAGTTACGTGCCTACAGACAGATATAGAGGGAAGTCCTTACGCACGAGCTTTTTCCAGAACATGCTTTCAAGTTGACTTATGGTCTGTCCGTGTCTCTAAATTACTTCAGTCTCACACACCAGATATACCCTACAGGGTTTGGCGACTAGGCAAAAGCACAGTATATCCCATTCTGCCACTGTCTCTCTTCGTCTGCCCATCTCTCCCTCTCAGTCTGCTTTATATATCCGTCCAAATGAATGTACGAAATTCAGAGCTTTTTCCAGAACATGTTTCAAGAGCACAACATATTCCCCTTCCCATTGTCTATCTTAGTCTGTCCCTCTCTCGCAGTGTATCTGCATTCTATATCCGTTGTATGTACGGAACTCTAAGTCACGTATTTATATGCCTGCAGACAGAGCTTTTTCCAGAACATGTTTTCACGATGATTTATGATCTGTGTCTCTAGATTACTTCAGTATTTCAACATAACCGATACCTAATGGGGGCCGGGTGACTGGGCAAAAGCACAGCAGGTCCCCTTTCCCATTGTCTCTTTTGGTCTGTTCCTCTCTCGCAGTGTATCTGCATTCTATATCCGCTGTATGTACGGAATTCTAAGTCACGTAGTTACATGCCTAAAGACGGAAGGCAATACTCACGCACGGTCAATGATTCAACAGCAAATCGTAACATATTGTGCCCGACCATCCGCAGGAAGAGAAGGTGCCCAGCAATAGTGTTGCACAGAAGGAACATCTTGACAAATATGGAACTGTGCAGGCGAATACTGTTACCTGTAAAATGGGGAACATACCCCATCCATATGGTGTGCCGTGGTATCAAACATCCAGTCTCCACATAAAAGGCTTGTCTAACATACGAAATTAGCACCATACGGTCCAGCCGATCCAGGGTCTTCCCGGTGCAATGGGGCGGAGCTGATGATAAATACTGTAACCTGTAAAACGTGTAACGTGATCCATCCGCGTGCCGAGATTTACATAATCAAACGTCCACGTCTGAGACCCTCAAATCAGAATCATGACTGGCGGCGTACCCGGACCAGATCCCCTCTTTCTCTCCAGACGTCTCTGTACCCCAAAACGTTCTCTTAGTCCTCGACCCGCAACCCCACATCACGAGCAAGCTGGTCTATGTAGGTTAGTCGAGGTCGCCCAGCATGTGTATACCTGTCTGCTGGCTTCCACAGTATGACTTTCACTAGCAAGTTCTGTTGATACCCACAAAAGGCTTGTCTAACATACGAAATTAGCACCATACGTTCCGGCCGATCCAGGGTCTATGGTGCAGTGTGCGAACCTGATGGTGAATACTGTTACCTGTAAAACGTGTAACTTGCCCCATCCATGGTGTGCCGTGGTATCAAACATTCAGTCTGTGTGCCGAGGCTTCGGCTTCAAATCTTCACGTCTGATACCCGCAAAAGGCTTGTCTAACATACGAAATTAGCACCATACGTTCCGGCCGATCCAGGGTCTATGGTGCAGTGGAGCGAAGCTGATGTATCTGATGGCACGAGCCGACTGAAACTGCGGCGTCTGGCGGGGCTGCTGATTTACCCGCGCTGAGAAGTTGATAATTGGACGGGAAATGAACTTAATTTTTCAAGCCGGTGCTTCTCGCCTCGTCTGTACCAGCGGAAAACTCGTGTCTCTAATGAGATCGGGTTTTTACTGGAGGAATGTTCGGGAGGCCGGAAAGGCAGTAAAACTGTAACATTAACAAGTCAGTCTATGGCTTTGGCAAATCGTGCAGCATATTGGGTCAACCACTACTCAAATGGAGATGCTTAGAGTTGCCCAGAGGAAAATGGAACGGGTAATGCTAGGCATCACACTCCGTGACAGGAAAAGAAACTCCTGGATCCGACTCCAGACGGGAGTTACAGACATCATCACAGCAGTGAACACAGCTAAACACCGCTGGGCAGGACACGTAGCAAGGCTACAGGACAACAGCTAAACACCGCTGGGCAGGACACGTAGCAAGGCTACAGGACAACAGCTAAACACCGCTGGGCAGGACACGTAGCGAGGCTACAAGACAACAGCTAAACACCGCTGGGCAGGACACGTAGCGAGGCTACAAGACAACAGGTGGACGCTACGGGTCACGGAGTGGACTCCCAGAGAATGGAGGAGACGCAGAGGGAGGCCATGCACCAGGTGGAGAGACAACCTGCAGAAACACCTAGGCCCCACCTGGCCACAGACTGCAAGATGCAGAAAGTCTGGAATAGTACGAGGGAGGGTTCCTCAGAGAGAGTGACAACGCCGTGCCATGATGATGATGATTGGGTCATCTTAAAAACTGTTTTCATCAACCCAAAGAGTATAATGGAGACTAATTGAGGTCCCTAAATGTCATATTGGATTTGGTCAAATCAGATTAACTGTCTCTGCTTTCATGCAAAATTTCAAATCTTAGCCCAAAGCTTGAGGATCTGTTGAGGCTTTGATAGAAAACTAGAAATTGTCATAAAATCAAGCAACTGTGTCCTATTACTAAAAGTATTAGACATACATGTATGTAATATATTAAATAAAATAAATTAAGCAAGTCTGGATAAGTCTGTGAAATATTCAGACGTGTCAGACATCGTTTGCTGTCTTTTGTCGGTATCTGTGTCTTCCGACTTCAGTGTGAAACATATGCCGGGATCTGTAGATTCATTCACGGCCACAAAAGATGCCTGGCACGAAGGGCGCTTATACCGGCTGCATATGTACAGATACAGAAGCTCGTACGAAGGCCTTCTTCAGTAGATTCATTTTGTTTGATGAATGATTCACCTGGATGTCTAATTAGATGGAGTTGTTAATTTTAGGGAAATTATGGCGTTCAAATTATGTCGTTCTATCTTCAACAGATACGCAAGCTTTGGGCTATGATTGCGAACTACCCGCGGTGAGAAGCTGATAATTAGACGGGAGATGAACTTCATTTTTCAAGCCAGTGCTTCACGTCTCGTCTGTATGAGGTCTGGCGTGCGAACAGATATATATGTATCTATTAGTATCTTCAACAGATTCTTAAGCTTTTGGCTATGATTGTGAACTTTTCTGAAACGTAGCACACAGAAGCCAAACCTTAGATTAACTCCAGTACTGCATTCGAACTCTGCTCAAAATGTCTTTTTATCAACCTTCACAAATTGGAGAAGATAATACAGGTGACCACTCAAATCTGCCAGTGTATCTCCGTAACAAATACAAAATACATGACTAAATAAAAAGAAAATTGGTATAATACAATTACATGCAGAGTATAACTTAATACACCGTGAATAAAACATAAGTGCAAACCATCTAACAGCACGAAACGGAACATATAACAATCTCCCCGAGTCTGAGGACCCTCTTTACCCACCGTGACTGTCAAGTAGGCGGGAGCCATGTCGGAATTACTGACTCCGTCTCTTGATCTTATTGTTCTGTTCATGTAAAATTCACCAGAAGGAATTAAGTCGGGAATTAAACTGTTCTCTGGGAAACTGGCGGCTGTACCTGTACGGGGGAATACAATCTGTAAAACGTAGTGGAACGTGAACGGATCGTAGATCAAGCAGATATGGATTGGAAAGATTGTGGCCATCAGAGACATCTAACGAGAAGGTCACAACCTTTCCCCTCAACTTCTTCTCAAAATATAAACTCATCAATCAATCGACAGATATGAGATCAGAGGACCATTAACGGGACATTTAAGGAGAAGGTTATAATCTTTCCCCTCAGCTTCTTCTCGGATAGAACTAATCAATCAAAAGACAGACACGAGATCAAAAGACCAGGAACTTTGATATTACCAATCCAATAATGACACGAAGCGTTTTGACACTTCACTAACAACATCAATCAAATGCTTCTGACATTCATCCAATCTCCTTACTCAGCATGTGCGCATAATTACAGTTGATACGGAATGTTATGGGGAGAATTAGCAATGGTTCCCCCGCCATTAACATGTAATGAGTTTTAGTCAGTGCATAATTGCCAAAGGCAATAAAGAGGCACACATTAACTCCGCGCAGATAATGCAGAGTCAGTAGATTACAGTACCTGACAGATTACTAGAGGCGTCAAGTGGCATAGTGGCTAGGGTAGCAGGCACTAGATAGAGAGGTCAAAGGTTAGATTCCAGTCATTCCTGGATGGGGGTTGTGTCTTTTTGAAAGGTCCACATACAAACACACTTCCTTGGTGCTGAAAACTATCCACAGCCAAACATGCCTGTCCTTGGTGCTGAACACCATTCATACACAGGTAAACACACCTGTCCCTGGACTGAACACCATCCACACACAAACACACGTCCTTGGTACTGAACACCATTCATACACAGGTAAACATGCCTGTCCCTGCACTGAACACCATCCACACACAGGTAAACATAACTGTCGTCGGTGCTGAACACCATTCATACACAAACACACGTATTAGGTGCTGAACACCATTAATACACACAAACACACGTCCTTGTTGCCGAACACTTTCCAAAAAGCCAAACATGTCTGTCCTTGGTGCTGAACACCACCCACACACACAAACCTGTCCCTGGTGCTGAACACCATCCATACACAAACACATGTCCTTGGTGCTGAACACCATCCATACACAAACACACACGTCCCTGGTGCTGAACACCATCCATACACAAACACACATCCCTGGTGCTGAACACCAACCATACACAAACACACGTCCTTGGTACTGAACACCATCCATACACAGGTAAACACACCTGTCCCTGGTGCTGAACACCATCCATACACAGGTAAACATAACTGTCCCTGGTGCTGAACAACATCCACACACAAACACACATCCCTGGTGCTGAACACCATCCATACACAAACACACGTCCTTGGTGCCGAACACTTTCCACACACAAAAACACGTCCTTGGTGCTGAACAACATCCACACACAGGCCTAGGTAAACATACCTGTCGTCGGTGCCGAACACTATTCATACACAAACACACGTCCTTGGTGCTGAACACTTTTCAAAAAGCCAAACATGTCTCTCCTTGGTGCTGAACACCATCCATACACAAAAACACACGTCCTTGGTGCTGAACACTTTCCAAAAGTCCTTGGTGCTGAACACCATACATACACAAACACACGTCCTTGGTGCCGAGCACTTTCCAAAAGTCCTTGGTGCTGAACACCATCCATACACAAAAACACACGTCCTTGGTGCTGAACACCATCCATACTCACTCCCACCAGGTGTAAATATGGGTACCTGACTTCGGGTGGTGAGGTAGGAGAGGTAGACTGAGAGGGTTTGGCTCCACCTTCCAATACCGTTCCCTAGACACGGTGGATGACAACCCTCTGCCACTACTGCCTTTAACCCTATCTAGACCAGGCTTTTTTTAGATGTAACACAGGATGTTAATGATATAAATAAACAAGTTTGATCTAGCAATAAAATCATGAAATCCCAAAATTCAAACTGAAATTAGTAAATTTGGGAAAATATGCCTGTCAGAAACCCGTTGCCATGGCAACACGAAAAATCACAAACTAAATTTTTTGCGCAGTATTGTTGCCAACAATGTTTTAGGAAAAGTCATTAAGCTTTGTAGTCCTAGCACACGTTGTTCGCCAGCTATACGACGTCAAAGTTGGCGCAGGCACTTTTACCCTCCCCCCCCCCCTCTCTGGTTTGGATAGGGTTAAAAGGCTACGTCACAATACCATGTTCTTTTGAGTTACAAAGGATAACAACCCACTACCCCTATATGGTCTTTAAAAGTCTCCAGCACTGCCGTTACTGATTACCTTTACCTTTTACCCCTTGCCTCGCAGATTACGGGGACACCCGTAAAACCGGTGCATAAATCTGACCCGCGGCAGACGAATAAAGGAACTGGTTAGAGGCTAATAGCGTCAGCCTGAAATAGTGCCAGAGCCAGCGGCTAATCACGAACCAATCGCAGTCAATCTGGCGGTAGTTTGTAGGTGCGATTGTCTCATTACACCCCTGCAGTTCCTGTAATAAGAAAATGGTGCAATAACCCTGATTACATTCATCATCTGTATAAGCGTACAAAAAACAAGCTAAATACGGAAACTGCCATAAATGTTTAGGACCTGCTTCTGATAAAAAGGAAAGCATGGGAGTATTGAAAGAACGTATTGTTTATACCCCCCTCACATTAGGCGCGATTCAATCGAACGACGAGTCTGCGAGCTCTAAATTACGAGGAGGCATGACCCTGACGGGAAGGGAGGAACTCTGCAATTTCTTCGTCGGCATCAGGGTTATGCCTACTCGTAAATTAGAGCTCGCAGACTCGTCGTCCGATCGAACCGCGCCTAATGCAATGGTTGTATCTGATCTTTAGTTGCCTATGCAATGTTAAATCATTAGATATCATACAACGGACATAACCTAGGTGCAAACATCTTATTTTTTTATCTATTTATTGGTTTGGCTGTTAAGAACCCACGGCCAGGGCTGCCCAACTAGCCTGTGGTTATTACAAAGGGCTAGCCCTGCTGACAAAAACAGAGACAATACACATGGGATTGGACAGGACCTATCGATAACAATGTTCTAATTTCATGAAAAGATAGAATTAAAAATGGTGCAACATTGACCAAACATTTTACAGAAACGGCTATACATTCTGTGTTAACTACAAGACAGTAACTCCTGTACAAACCTTATTTAAAATATTGCAACTAAAAATTATCAAGGTCAAGGGTTGAAAGTTCACTTGGTTAATACAAATTGTTATTGAACGTTATAAAACAAACAAACAAACAAACAAACAAATGATATAAAAGCCTCACGAACCAGGCTGATCACCTGTGTGCACGTTACGGTCGGGGGCAGCCCTTACAGCGCCTGGTTTCTCCTGTAGCCTTGAATACAAAGCCCACGTATTGAATTGAAAGCCTTTGACACAATTTCCCATAAGCCACAGGATCACCGCATGCACGTCCCACAATGGTTTATCGAAGATGTTTCCTCTCGGGAAGATTGAATCGAATGACGGGATCTCTGGAAAAATCATTACAACCACAGAAGCGGGAGGACTCGTATTACTGCATATGTAACGTGCCGTGCCTCCCCATTGCTGTATCATCACTATTGCCTTACACTTGACTGAGCGAAAGGTTTATTGGCATTGGGAGCATGACTTCTCCTATGCTTTATGCAAGAGGGCAGGTCCAGGAAAGCCTTGAAGTAGCTGGCTAAAGCCTTGTACCTTGACCTTTGCCCTTGAAGACGTAATGCTACGTGCAACTGCTGCAACGTGATGAGCTAAGATGTGGGGAATGATTCTGCGCCATTGCACATTGTGCGTAGTGCCTATATAATACAGCACATGCAGACAGCGGCAAACACGCTGAGGTTTTCTCAACATAAAAATGACAGAGCTATTTTTGCAGACTTGTGTGCAACTGCTGCAAGCAAATGAGCTTAGATGTGATGTGAGGAACATGCCCTACACCACTTCACATCGTGCATAGTACCTATGTAATACAGCACATGCAGACAGTAGCTGAGGTTTGTACAGTATAAAATAGGGACATGATCGTGCCATTCGTGCAGATTTGGATGCAACTGTTGCAAATGAGCTTAGATGTGATGTGAGGAACATGCCCTACACCACTTCACATCGTGCATAGTACTGTAAATTGTGTAATTCACTTTGTCTTCTCGGTACCAAACTTTCACGGTCTGAGAAAATTTAACTTGTTCTCGGAACTAAATGTTCACTGTCGAGGCAAGTGCACATGAAAAAAGTCTGCGATTTATTTGTTATCAGTAATGATAAGTTCACGTTACAGTCATCACAGTGAAAACCGTAAACATAACAGTACATTGAAAAAAATCATGAATTACAGTAGTATGTAATACTGCACATGCAGACAGTAGCTGAGGTTTGTACAGTATAAAACAGAAACACAATCGTCCGATTCGTGCAGACTTGGGTGCAACAGTTGAAGCAGATGAGCGGAGACGTAAAATACATATCCTACATAACAGTGGCCATATATTACACTAAACCGTCCGCCAGCTCTTTGTAAAAATGCAGACATATGTAGGTATTAAAGAGAGTCATGATCACGACAAGGCTGCGTAAATCATCCGCACGCAACTCATCACGGATGGACGCAGCCGTGCGTGCAGCCGGAATGCTAGATAAAGCACGGGGAGCTCGTGCTTGGGAAATATACGGCTGAAACTGCATGGCTGAATAAAAAGAAGACTATCGAAGGCAGAATGGTACAGGTAAACAAATTCCTCAGCTTCAGCATATGAACGTCGATTTCAAACACAACCAAGGGGCACGTTGCCCTGGTAACGTTAGTAATACAACGTGCAACCCAACTTCAAGTGTAAAGAAGACGCTGATTGTAGCAAGCACACAACGACACCTCCCCACATCTTTGATGCTGACGCACATGTCTATTTGTCAAACATGTTCCTGATCAAAAATACAGCACTGGCACTGTGGCACAACGTATCGTATAGGACCAAGTTATGGGCCATAGGGATAGTTCCGTTTATAATGTTGTAGCGGAAAAGCCGGATATCTCACTGCCAAATTTAATTTCTAGTTGTATGCAACGAACACAATTCTGGTGCAACATCGACCAACATCAAGTGTGAAGAAGATGTTGCACAGCCATTGTAGAAGGCTCACAACGAAAACTCCCCACAGCTTTGGTGCTCACGTACATGTCTATAGAAAATTCCTGATGGGGCATGAACCTAATAGAAGACATACGAGTAGTGAACGATTCACCATAATAGCTGGCTCCTAAAGCATAGAGAACTGGGAAGCCGATTCACTCATGAGGGATAAACGTATTAAATGGCATCGTTGTCTTTACCAAAACGACTAGCTTCTTACCTTACCGATTCACTCGTGAGGCATAAACGTGTAATGTTAAATGACATGGTTGTCTTTGCCAGAACGACCGGCTGCTTACCTTGTCAGGTCACCAGGAAAGCCTACCCCGCGGCAGCAGACTCGTGCAGTGTCAGCACCTTTGAAGAGGAACACTGTTGATGCCTGCGGGCTCAGCCAGAATAGGAAGACAATCCCTACAACGTTTAAGCAGTGTCGCGAACCGGTGGTGCTTTTGACAAGGTGTTGCTCCGTATAGCTTTAACCATATACTGGCAGCACCTAGGGTAACACTTGATGCCTGCGGGCTCGGTCAGGAAGACAATCCCTACAGCGGTTAGCAGTGTCGCGAACCGGTGGTGCTTTTGACAAGGTGTTGCTCCGTATAGCTTTAACCATATACTGGCAGCACCTAGGGTAACACTTGCTGCCTGCGGGCTCGGTCAGGAAGGCAATCCCTACAACGGTTAGGCAGTGTCGCGAACTGGCGGCACCATTGAAGAGTAACTGGGTGTTTCCGCATTAACCATACACTGACAGCACCATAAAAGATTTTCACGAGTATCACTGTTGCTGCGTGCAGGCTGAGCCAGGAAGACAATCCTTACAGCGGTTAAGCAGTGTCGCGAACCGGCGGCGCCCTTGAAGAGTAACAGCGCGTACAGCTTACATGCCGACAGCTCCGTTGAGAAGTGATACTGTTGCTGCGTTTAGCCTCAGCCAGGATAGCCTTGAACCGGCGGTGCCTTTGAATACTGACAGCACCTTTTAAGAGGTGACCTGGGTGCAGATTTAGTCGGGATAACAGTCCCTGCTACAATAGCAGTGTCATTAACCGGCGGCACCTTTGGAGAGTAGCTCTCAACATTGTTGATGCCTGCATGTTCAGACAGGAAAACTACTGGTCCCTACAACGCTAGCTGTGTCATGAATCGGCGGCACTCTTGTCGAGGCGTTGCTGCGTACCACTTAAATAATGACAGCACACTTGAAGAGTGGCACTGTTGCAGCGCGTAGCCTCAACCAGGATGATAGTCCCGCAACAGTATCAGTGTCATTAACCGACCTTCCTCACCCTTCACAAGGTGTTGCCGTGTACCGCTTATGTCATGACAGCCCCGTTGAAGCTAACAAGGTGTTGCAGCAGTCACCAGTACAGACGCGCTCAGAGAAAAGCTGGCATTTAGCAGCTGCGAGGCTTGCAGAGCGGAGCCTGGCATTTACCCGATGAGATCCGCACAGAGCCGGAGTCTAAGTGATTGATGCGGCAGATCCCCCCGGTTCCTCTTAGTTGAGTGGCAAATCCACCCTTCTGCCAGCCGCCGCGCGCTCAATTTGGACCCGCTCCAACGTTTCGGCACCATCGCCGCGTTCAAAAGGCGTGCTCCAAAAGGCGAACCATGTCAAACACACCGATAGGGACGGTGTAACCTGTTGTAAGCCCCGGGGTGCGGTCACAAGTGATTCACTTCATTCAGACGACTCTAAAGATGCCCCTCAAGGCCTTTTGTTGCCTGCGCTTGAAACTTCCCCGCGATGCTCGCACCCTGCAGACTGCACCAGAGAGACGGTGTAACGTGATCTATTAAAGCCCCAGCGTATGGTCACACTTCATACAGACTACACTATGGATACCCCACAAGGCCTTACATTAGCCTGTTTGCCCGCGATTCTAACTTCCCCGTGCTGTTCGCGCCAGGCAGACTGCTACTCCGCGCCGTTCACAGGTAGGCGAAGCGTCCCAAATTGGACGGCAGGAAGATGCATCGCTCTCTGCGTCACGGGACAAGAGATGCTTTTAAGGCAACGGCGTTTATCTCGTCTTGAAAAGGTCACGGATTGTCTTAAGGGACCATTCGGCTGTCGCACATCGGGGAGCCTGAATTCCCCGCGCGCACGGAACCGTTCGGGCAGGGGGAAAGTTTTTCCGGGTTTGATTTTGATTTCATTTATTTGCACGAAACAAATACAGGAAGTAGAGTTATCTTAGGTTGCCAGAACGACCCCAGCAGAAACCTACCTACTTAAGCATTGAGGGGTAATCTACTGCTGGCGACGGACATGAAATTTCGATCGGGCATCTGAGGGATGAAAACGGTGTAGAATCGTTCCTATTCGAGAAATCTAAGTCCCATTCATGTTTGCATCCTGGATTAGTCTTAGGTTTCATTTCCAAACCGGGCCCCAGCATGGATATTTGCGGAAACAAAAATAAAAGTCCTTATCAAAGAATATACACAAATTACGCTCATTAATATTCTTTTACGTTTTGTTTGTTTTGTTGCCTTTTATGTCATATTTTTCGTTTCCGAAAGCTACCCGGTCGGGTCCAGGGTTGGGGATTGGGACCTAAGCCATATCGTCACTGACACTGTATTTTTTGGAGTCCATTGGCCAAAAGATTAAAAACTAGAAACAGATAAACCTACCCACTGGCCCATTTTGTAGCGTAATCCAAACACACAACATTAATTTTGCTCAGCCTATTTTTGTTTGCATCCTAGTTCACCGTCATTGACACTGTATGTGTTGGATTTCTTCGGCAAAAATTATAGAAAAAACAACAACAACAGACAATCCTTACTCACCGATCATTTTTGTCAGGGTGGTAACCCAAAACATAAGATTTATTTTCCTCAGCCCCAGGCCCGTTCCATTGTGCGAACACCTGCAGTGCCTATGTGAATGTCGCGAGTTTTACAAAGGCCATGGACACTGAAAACGTTGTAGAACTATTCCCACTGGCCCAATTTGATCTAGCCTGAGTATCATCCTCCGTAGTAACCGCTGGCTCACGACTTTCGCTTGCTAACTCCGTGGTTAGCAAGCGAAAGTCGTGAGCCAGCGGTTACTACGGAGGATGATACTCAGGCTAAATTTTATCAGGAGCTTGATCTAAAACATACGATAAACTTCTTTCAGCCCAGGCCCGATTCCATTGTGCGGACACCTGCAGTGCCAGTGTGAATGTCGTGAGTTTTGCAAAGGCCACGGACACTGCACTCATTAATCCTGCCGCCAGGGGTCACGGCGGTCGTGTGATGAATGATGGTAGGAGTGACATACTCTATACCTGCATCTTACACAGTAGTGTAGAGGGAACATACTCTATACCTGCATCTTACACAGCAGTGTAGAGGAGACATACTCTATACTGCATCTTACACAGTAGGATGGGGGAGACATACTCTATACCTGCATCTTACACAGTAGTGTAGAGGAGACATACTCTATACCTGCATCTTACACAGTAGTGTAGAGGAGACATACTCTATACCTGCATCTCACACAGTAGTGTAGAGGAGACATACTCTATACCTGCATCTTACACAGAAGTGTAGAGGAGACATACTCTATACCTGCATCTCACACAGTAGTGTAGAGGAGACATACTCTATACCTGCATCTTACACAGTAGTGTAGAGGAGACATACTCTATACCTGCATCTCACACAGTAGTGTAGAGGAGACATACTCTATACCTGCATCTTACACAGAAGTGTAGAGGAGACATACTCTATACCTGCATCTCACACAGTAGTGTAGAGGAGACATACTCTATACCTGCATCTTACACAGTAGTGTAGAGGAGACATACTCTATACCTGCATCTCACACAGTAGTGTAGAGGAGACATACTCTATACCTGCATCTTACACAGAAGTGTAGAGGAGACATACTCTATACCTGCATCTCACACAGTAGTGTAGAGGAGACATACTCTATACCTGCATCTTACACAGTAGTGTAGACGATTGACTGTTATAAATGATCACTATATTCTCTGTAAACAGAGCTAGTCTATGGTAATACATGTGCATGTACATGTACATTATATAAGATGGGGGGGGGGGGGCATACTGTGGAATCATCCACAGTAGTTTAGGCTATTGATGGGAATAAATGATCGCTATATTCTCTGTACAGGATTAAGTGATAATACGCAGTGCTAGTCAATGGTAATGTATGGGCCCATTATATTAGATAGAAGAGACATACTCTAAACCTGAATCATACACAATAGCCTATTGATTGGAATGAATGATCGCTATATTGTCTGTAAAGGAGTACGTGTTAATAAGCAGAGCTAGCCATAGTCCATACATAATCCCGGTCTCCCCAATATTTTGACAAATGTACTACATGTATCTGTCTTTTCTGACTGATGCTCCACTACCCATGTACTGCATGAGAAGTTACCCAGGTAATTCGTCCAGACAAAAATAAAAAGAGCTAGCCATATTCCATACATATTCCTAGGACTTAGACTCTCCAATATATTGACAAATGCAATACATGTATTTATTTGTCTTTTCTGACTGTTCCACTGCCCATATACTGCATGAGAAGTTACCCAGGTAATTCGTCCAGACAAAAAAAGCAGAGCTAGCCAACGGCCAGTAAAGGGCTGTGTGTCACGTCTTGTTGCTTCGTCACGTGGTAATATGATCATATATCACCATTAAACTGCAGCACTAATTGTCACATCTTTATCAAATATTGCCATAAAAATATCGTTCTGTTCATCAGGTTAGAAGATGTAGGCCATGCTAGTGCCCTGAAAAGCCATCAGATAAATCATCTTAGCGCCTTATGACTCGTTCGTTCAGCCCCAATATCCAATATTTGATAATCCTAATGTACTGTTATCACACTCTACGTATTACATTACTTTAGGAATGTATCGTTTTTATTAATTAAGTTTAACTGTAATATACAACACAAAAATTTGACTCACCCAAATTTTCGCCTAAACAGCACTAGTCTTTGTCAAGGAATGAACAATCCACTATCGTGACGTCACGTTATGCAGATAGAACACGTGACTCAGTAAGTAGTGGATCATACGTTGCAGGAAGTCAATTTTGTTAATTAAAGTGGGTTTAGGTACATACGCTTTCCTCCCCATTCTGCAAGTTTTTATGTACATGCATTGTTTATTGCATTAATTGTAATGTATTTTCTTGCTGTGCAAACACGTGTTTAGGTACGTATTACAATGATCCTGGACAAATGACAGAAAACGTATCGTACTTGTTTATTGTATTATTTTTAATGTATTTTCTTGCTGTGAAAATAAACCCACTGAAACACATAAAAATGTTTAGGTACGCTGTGTTACAGGCTAAACGGTACCTATGCAGCTTCGGCTGTCCTACTGAAGTGTGAGTGTGGATGGCAGGCTGCTTGGATAAGTCCTCCTCACGGATTTACTTCACTTTCAGGTACGTTCAAACATTACAGTGATGCTGAACGAGTGACAGAAAACGTACCGGATTTGTTTATGGTATTATTCATAATGTACTTTCTTGTTGTGCAAATAAACCCACTGAAACACACAAACACATGTTTAAGAACGCGGTGCAAAAGGCTACACGGAACCTGTTTGACATGGCAGGCGGCAGATCCTCACCAATTTACTGCTTTGTTTTTAGGTACGTTCAAACATTACAGTGACGTTGAACAAAAGACAGAAAACGTTTTGCACAGGAATCGCCCCACTGGCGCAGTGGGTTGTGCGAGCAGGGAAAAGATCGATGTAACAAATGGAACAGGCCGCCCCATGGGCTGGCAAACCGTTCAGTAGGCACCCAGGTCTCATCGTGAGGTTCGGTTAAAACACGTTTGACAAATGCCTTGTACATGTCCCATGCAGCTAGTCTCAAGTAGACTGACTACGCTATGGGGATAATGCGCCAAACAGCAACTACTAAAGCAACGGGTATGATTTTGGAAACGGTCAGACGTTTCAGAAAGCATCCGTTATGTTTCCTCAGTGACAACGAGGAGATCTTGCTGGAAAGCAGGTTTTAAATCCTAACTATGCAAAAGAGTTGTAGACAATTGTTTAGTAGTTCAAAAGGAAACAATAGTAAAACAAATTAAGACGCCGTTAAAATCCCAACTTCTCCCCTAAATCCCATGGCCAATTATTTACCGAACTCTGACTCTGTTTGTGCGAACTCTATGGTCCGTACCCTTGTAGAAAGGCCTGGTGGAGGCAACCAGACAGAGACCATAACAGCTATAGCACACCGTTACTGGCGTCAGCCCCATAAAGTGCCTGTATAGGTCGTGCTGCCAAATAGCTTACTGCCAAATTCACTGTTATTTTATTGTACTTACGCTTAAAGTTTGTTCATTTTTGTACTGTATATGTATATGCACTTTGTACCAATACTATACTATACTAATACCGCTACTTAAGCTGACTAATGTCCACATTCTATTGTCCCTGTTGCAATTCGTATCAAGCCAAAGCGACTCCGTCAGTCGTAAGAGCAACTCTAAGATCTGTAAAAAAAATAAGAATGAAATAAACGATGCAGCACACCCCCTTCTTGCGGAGACACATCGTGAGCCCCGCATAGTGTGGGTCAAGGTGCCAGATAACTCACTGCCAAATTCAATGCTATTGTATCGTATGAACGCTTTGTTCATTTTTGGACAAGATGATGACGAAAGCGGTCCTCGTCGACTCGACGGACGAACAACAAATTTGGCCACAATATCAACTAGCTCATGCTGCCAGATAAGTCACTGCCAAATTCAATTTCCAGACCTTCCGAAATTCCCCATGAGACAGCCGTACGGACGCCAGCAAAACGACCTGCATGACAAATGTCTGGCCGTGATAAAATGTCGCCATATGTCGGGGACTGGGGAAACTTTATTCCCGAAATTGGCGAAATGAAACTGCAGTTTGACTCGCGTGATTCATGCCGGGTGAGCAGTGATATTGGCAGCTCGGTCACCCGATTTATCGCACACAAAGGGCACGTTAGTGTCGGAGATTGAAACTATCCTGAACAACGTGCTTTTATACAAGTATCGAGCGAAACGTCGCCAATATTTCTGGTAGTAAAGTTGGCATGACGTCCAGCTGGTGACGTCCAGATTGGCTGCAGTGTTCCAACCATTGGAACCACTTGGCTGGATTTGTATCACTTTAACTTGGCGCAGTGGTTCCTGATGTCTATAAGACGGATGGTCTTAAATGTGTATTCGATACGTGCAGCTGCGGTAATTCTCCAGAGATGTAGTTTGGAGGAACAACCGCGAATTATTCAATCAGGATGGCGAATGCCTGATAACAGAGTTCTTTATTAACTACCGGGGACTTCCAACAGCTGGCGCTTCGGTAAGCATCTGTCACCTTCTTCAGGGCAACTGTGACAGGGACACCTGGCAAAGGGCACAAAAAGAACGAACGAGAACAAGACCCCCCATTGGATTAGTATCCTCATCCATTGACCCCATGACCTGGACTACCAGTGTTATGTCTGGTTAGTGACTAGTTCTACCATCTACAAACTGTACTTCCTGTCACTCCAACAAGTCTGACCTTCCCGGCTATCTTCCCACTTACTTCCTGCCTGCATGCCACTCAAGAGACATTGCATCACACTCACTCACAGCTCATGACCGCAGTGGGCGTAGGGGCTCCAGACAACAAGCAGCAGTGAGCTTATCTATCGTGTTCTATCCTCCCCTCTACTTCCCTGATGAGCTGTGCTGTGCTCAGGCCAGTCCACACCTTCAGCAATATCTTCCTTGGCCTTCCTCGTTTCCTCCCTCCCGCTACTGCACCTTGTATATAGTATGGTTTTACCAAGAGCGTTGTGTCGGCATATGTGGCAAAACCCGTTCAGCTTCCGACGCGTGTATGTAATTCACGAACTATGCACGCATGAGAACATGACATTCTTACTTACTTCATAAGGTCTCCTCAGGGTTTTTGCTGAGTGGCCTGCATCAAGGCGACGTCTCTTCCGGACCTTTAGGCGCCATTCTGGGCAGCTCTGGGCCATAACTCTAATCTCACGCACCCTCATGTTGTTGTTTCCTGTAGTCATCTTCATGTCATCTATGACACTGTTGAGCCAAGTCTGTATGGGCCTACCTTTTAACCTTTTGCCATGCTTTGGAGTCCATTGGCATACAGACACACCGAAAACAACGGCTCCACACACGGAGGCAAGACGGAACTCGCGCACGCAGAATGGATGGGTTTCATTAAGCCGGAATCAACATGGATAATAGATCCATTCTACGTACATGCCAATGGACCCAATACACACGTACGGTCTTAGCAAGAGAGTTGTGTCGGCATACAAGTCTGTCTGGGCCTACCTCTTTACCTCTTGCCATGCTTTGGGGTCCACTGGCATACAGACACACCGAAAACAACGGCTCCACACACGGAGGCAAGACGGAACTCGCGCACGCAGAATGGATGACTTTCATTAAGCCGTGATCAACATGAATAATAGATCTCACCTGTTGTACCCGCCATGATTCCGCACAGAGAAACGCCGTCCGGGGAGTTATCCCTGCCATTATCTATCCATTAGGCCGAATTACGTTCTTTTGACCCACATTTGGGGGATGGAGCCGTCTGTTTCCTCCCTCCCCACTTTCGAAAGAATAATGCTCACCAAACAACCAAAAGCTCTGCACGACAAAATCACCTTTCAGTCTCAGATTCACAACTACCGAACACGCTCAATGAACACGATCAGACTACCAAAACCAAAATCCAACTCTCAGAAAAGGCGCTTCCTGTACAGGATGTCACAGTTATGGAACAGCAATTAGCAAGTGTTGGACTGCAAAATTGGACTGTAAATATCGACTATGAGAAATTGTGTTACAACTGCTATGTATGTCACTTTGTATGTTTTTAACTATGTAATGTGTAAATATGTATGTGACCACAGGAAGAATACTGCCTCTGAGGAGGCTAAATGTGGATCATAATAAACTCAAACTCCCCGGTCCTGTGATGGGGTTGATTGTGCGATAGGCACGTTACATGCAGGCGGAGAAGTCGCAGTTATGGCCAGAGGTCTTACATCTTCTAGTCAATTAACATCGATTTTATACCCTGGAAAGAAATGGCGCCTTCTTCAAGATTCAAATAAATGGATTCTCGAAATCAGAGTGATTATTATAGAACAAGAGAGCAAATGGCAGATTGTTCTACATAACTGTTTATATCATAATACCATATCATTCGATTACGATCGATTTTACACACTGAAAGAAACGGCCTTTTGCAAGATTCAAAGAAACAGGTTTATAAGATTAGTATGATTATTAATGAACAGGAGAACAAATGGCAAATTGTTCTACATAACTGTTCATATTTAATACCATATTATTCAATTAACATCGATTTTACACGCTGGAAAGAAAAGGCTTTCTGCAAGATTCAAATAAACAGGTTTAGAAAACTAGAGTGATTATTAAGTTAATGGCCAAGATAGCAAATGGCGAATTGGTCTACATAACTGTTATTATCATGATATCATATTACCATTGATTTTACACACTTGAAAAGATCGGCCTTCTGCACGACTCAAACGTTTATGTATTCGGCGTGATCAGAAAAGCTCGGGAAAACGAAAGGCGACTCAGTCGGAGCAACTTTCAGAATGATCTAATAAAATCAAGAACCAAAATAAGATAATTTTCTTACTTAAATTAGGCCTCGGTAACATCATCATCATTAGTATCAGTTATTATCATTACTTGAACTTCTCTTGACCATTCATGTACGACTTTCTATTGACTCGTAAGCATCAACCTTGCCTTGACTCTGCACCGTATTGTTTTCCTGTTGGACTATCTAAAATTTGTCCTCGCTCCTATCAATTCATAGTTTTGCTCAGTGTCACTGATGAATGATTGTGGATACTACCTGAAACGTCTGGCCGTTTTCAACATCAAACTCAGGTGCATGAGTGACATGCGTAACTTTCTATTCTGTAACATGTACAAAAGTACATGATAAGACTTGAGATTACACCTGCCTAATTTGTCAGGACTTCCGGTGTGTGTTTGACGTGTGGATAAGTTAGAGAGATACCGACATACGGAATGTGATGAGTCATTCCAACAGCCGTCCTCTCACGGGCCACGGTTAGGCACTGCTGTCAGCTGTACTGAGGTAATTAGTCTGGTGATGTAAGAGGATATTGGAGGGGATTCAGGGATTAACATGTCTCACTCTGCATATATTGCAACGTACGGTACATAGTCTGTCTAATAGTATTCATCTATCTGCCTATATCTATTTATCTTTGTAAAGTTTCTATCTATCTATCTACCTGTCTCTAACCCTATCTGCCTGTCTGTCTGTCTGTCGTCTCTCTCTCTCTCTGTCTCTCTCTCTGTCTCTCTCTACATATATATATATATATATATATATATATAAGTACATGTTTGCAAGTATAAGTGTGTGATTGAGTTCGCTCGTGTGCGTTTCTGTTTATGTATGTGTGTGTGTGTGTGTGCGCGCGTGCGCGTGTGTGTGCTGTCTATATGTGTTTGTGCTTATATTTGTACAAGTTTACACTTGATGCCATGATTATAGTGGCACTTTTACATCGCTATTACCCAAACCCTGCTGATTAACGTCTCAATCTCATCTCAATGACCCCGGGTCAGCCGGTATTTAATCCAATCAGCCCTGGCTTGTGTGGAGCACTGATTACTCCTATATATGGCAGGTCAAAGGTCAGCCCTGGCTTGTGTGGAGCACAGATTACTGCCGTGTACTGTAGGTCAAAGGTCAATCCTGGCTTGTGTGGAGCACTGATTACTCTTGTGTAGAGCAGGTCAAAGGTCAGCCCTGGCTTGTGTTGAGCACTGATTACTGCTGTGTACAGCAGGTCAAAGGTCAGCCCTGGATAAGTAGTGCACTGATTACTGCAGGTCAAAGGGCAACGATTTCCTCTTTCGTATTGTGTTCTATTCAGAGCAACTGTGTTGAAATGGGCACACCACAATCAAGTCTTCGTGTCTCGACATTTCTCTTTTGTGATCATGTCTATCCCCAGACACGCTGTAAAACTGCTGGGAAATAACCTCATCGGGAGCCTTTTGATGATTGTCTGTTTTCAAGGACGCAATATTTGCGCGAACACAACAGCGTGAAGATTACTGTCTCAGAAACTAATTATTGTAGCACCACTAAAAAAGTGGATGCACTCGTAAAATTGGTGTCTACTTCCCAACCAAAACATTGAGATTAAGGTTAGATGGCTGATTAATTTTACAGGGATGAACTGAACTTAGATGGCTATCCCTTGCAAGTAACAGGCATTGCTATATATAGTAACGTTATCCAAGAGATCAACATGAGCCCGACTTTGACATGGACGTTTCAATTCAGTTTCAGCAACTCCGCATACAGGACAGCTGCTACAGGCTGATGCAGATAACTTGACTCCATCAGCTATCTTACAACAACATGTTCATATGTTCTATCGACAAACAACGTCTGAATCCGCAATGGGGCAAGATATCCGAAGTTCACACGAAGTTACGGACATCCCAGTTCATTCCACATTATCTTTTCAAACCGGTCAGAAGGTCGAGGCGAATGTTCGAAGCTGTAATATCATTTGTCCCATGACATGGCAAACTTTAGAAGGCTCTTTCACTGATATCTCACTCAGAGCCCGGAGTGCAAGTCAGTCTTAGAAGCTTGGCTGAGCAGACAACAGACAATGCACTACGTACTAGAGTTGAGCCAGGTATTTGATAACGACGATAGTTGTTTGGGATTGCAATAGAATTATCAGGGAATTTCGCGCGGTTCACGAATAATGTTTTTTTTTTTGTTGCTGCTCATTATTGTTGTAATTATGGATCTAGACGCAGTGATTATTAAAGACTAAATTATTCTCGCTTTTAATTCATTTTCTCTCTTTCTTCGCGGGCATCTTTCCAAGCGACCTTAATCGAGGAGGCATTCCCTACATGAGTTGTATTTTATGGTTATGGAAAAGAAATCAGGAGATATAATCACGATACTTATTAACATTGCCTCCTGATGCTGTGATACATGTTGCCATTCCAGGGTCGTCACAAGGACGCGTACCGGAAGAACCAGGCGGGAGATTTTGTGTATCCATGTATGATCCCACCTTGTGACTTGCCCTACCTTATCATTGCTGTGATATAATGGAATACACGGTGCACATTAAAAAGATAAAAGGGCTGTAGTAAATTTCCTGGCAGTGATCCGGGTGAGAAGATCCACGGTCTGTGGATGACCAGAATACGGTTGTCTTCATTACTGCCGCGCCTTAAACCATAACGATTTCATGTGTGATCCTCATACAAAGAATAGATATATGTTACATACACGTTAAGGAGCTTTCTGACCTTAGAGATTTAAACGGATAGCAAAATGGAAGGCTAGTTGCTATATAGAAGTATTGAGCAAACAACAGACTCTGTAGAAAACTCTGTATCCAAGCATTCAATGCCATAACAAGACAACGTATAAAACTAGCTACATGTAACAAACATACTAACTCAGGAACTTTTCGGTAGCGTATGAGCAGAGGCTTTTCCATGTCTCATAAATACCATTACCGCCTCTCGTAAATCCATAACGACTGTCATTATATACAGAATAAAAGTATGGAACCTACGCACATCAATTTCTCTAACAGATAATTGTCGGCGTTATAAATGTTAACGAGCTTTCTGACCTTACAAATTTAAAGGAATTGCGAAAAATGAAGTGGTAATGGCACTCAGGACAAACACAAGCATCAAGCTGCCTTTTTGCAGGAACAATAGCCTGTGTAGCACGCCCTCAAGCCAAACATTCAATGCCATTAAAAAGACAGATAATAACTAGCTGACAAACCCACTAACGCTCAAGAAGCGTTCAATAGCATATAAACGGATACATCTCTATGTCTCATAAATACCAAGTGTTATATAATACGAACTGATGTTTTATACTTTTCATTAAGAAGAATAAAACTGTTGCATTCACGAGACACGGAGATATTTTTGTACCAAAGACTTCCTAAACACTACCATGCTGTCAGTGTTCGATAGCATTCCCACAGACGCATCTCCGCTTGTCATAAATAAGTTGTATCTACGTCAAGGAAGGATGACACCCAGATAATTAGATAACCAAGATAACAGTTGCTCAAGCAACTGTATAGCTTCGTGTAAAATCGATCAAGTTTTTCCAGTATCTGTTATCTCGTATAAGATGAATTCTACTTTCACAAAACGGTTAGATGTGTTAGACAGGAACATACACTATCTAAGTGACTAGACAAGGAAATAAAACGTCGAATGTACCTATACTACATTTCTGGTTAGATTAAATCCAAACCTACCATGTTGTAGCCCAGTAATAGCTGTAGACAGCCTCACGCAGCACACGCCGTGCTAGACGGACTGTAATGATGGACTGTCGTCACCCATCCACGTCGCACCGCTCCACTAAGGCAGCTCCGAGCGTGCAGCTAAAGCGGCTGTACATGGCTAAACCCATGTTTTATTAGCAGGAACGCGCCGCCATGAATGCAGAGAGTCTCCTAATGCAGCGCTTTCTACCCGAAGAAAATGACTTTGACCCCAGGATGGTTGAAATTGCCAGGATTGCCGGAGAAATGTGGCGGTGCCCTTGACAGCGGATCGCGTGAACGGAGCGCTCATAACTACCCGGCTGACTCGGAGGAAGATAGCGCTGAGATCACCCCGTGCCGCCTTCATAACTACCCGGCTGGTTCGGAGGGAAATTGCGTTAAGATCACTTCGTGTTGGGAATGGCTTTCCCAGGCTGTGAACGTGACAGGGCGAGGGAGGCTGTTTCTGAAAATTAATTCATAAGTTTACGTAAGCCGCTCTTTTCATTAGCCGGAAATCACCGAGCCACGTACACTGACGAAACAGGATTTGGGTGACCCTGGATTTTATCATTTAGAAATAACATGTAAATATTAACGACAAAACGACAACAAAACACCCAACTTAATTCTCTTTGAGTGGTCTGCCACATTTGGCCACTCAGTGGTCGTAGTCTGTAGTGGAAAACCAAAAGAGAATAAAAGTTCTGTAGCCAATTTGCTCTCGAGCTCGTTACTCTCAAAATGTAGAGCGGAAACGTTTTGTCATGGCGTAAACTGAATCAGCAACTGAATAAACAAAACATATAATAATTATGTTCTCTAGATTGTACCTAACAAGCTCCTTTATGGCGGTATCAAACTTCATATTACCGCTGATATAAGTGCAACTAATTCTCCGCACTTGATTTCGAACTGTGCTTCTTCTGAAATCTAGCACAACGCTCACGCATTCCACCGAACCATCAGCTGACTCGTAAATTCTGGAACAGATCGTTGTTATGGTCACTTAAGAAATAGCGAACAACTTGATCAATAAGTGGGAGAGTTCCCCACTGCAGCACCTAATTTCTTCTCATTTAAGACAAATGCGATCGATATCGTGCTTCTTGAGTTCTTGAGTCCTGCATGCTTGTTGTTACCTTTTGGTACATTTTGCCTATTCAGTATTCGTAAAGACTTGGAAAAAAATTCTAGGGAGCGCGTAATGCAAATTGAATCAAGAATCCACTTTTTTCATCTGACTTCTGTTAGTATGGGCCACTGAGGACATGTTGGAATTAATCATAAAATTTAGTCACCGATGGAAGATGGAAGTGTATACTAGGGAAAGGTCTAAGTCGCATAGACTTTATCCATCTGCTTGATTTATTTTGTATTACGTAATGCCTTACCTGGGTGTCTACCCTTATCCAGCTAGAAAAAAAAATCAAGCATCCACTTTCGTTCATTTGGCTCCTGTTAGTATTGGTCATTGATGACATATACGGATTCATTAATTGATCATACAATTCACAGTTACCAATGGCAGATGGAATTGTTCGCTAGGAAAATGTTAAACTCTCATACGTTTTAACCAGCTGCATGATTCATTTTGTGTTACGTAACGTCCTGTCTGGATGTCTACTCTATATCCAGGTAGCCCACGTGCCCTGAGCAGGCCATATGAATAAGTGGCGAGTCTCCACACCAAATCTTTTCTGCAAACCTCCCACGTTCCACGTCCGGCTGGTGCTGGCTGATAGGAAGAAACTCTTTCACGTCTTAAGCATAATGAAGACAGAAGGCGCTCCATGTCGTTAAGACGTCTGTCGCGTCTTACAGCCAGCGGCTGTTTTCTGATAAAGCTGTCTCGGGCATTCTCAAATGTTCACTTGGACTGCGTTAATGAAGTTATACAGTACAATACGTCTTCAGAATCGCCTAATCAACTGAAGGAACTTAGTATTGGTTCATCCATCATTGTAGTGGTAGCGTATGTTTTAAAAAAGTATAACGCATGCTTTAAGTAGCTTGCACGTAACTCCGTGAAAAGTGGATCATGAGAAAGAGAAAAGAAGCAACAGCGAACCTGAGTCAGCTTACAGATGTGGCAGAGACTGTCATTCTCGTATAGGAATGTTTTGCCGTAGCCGTAGCTACAGGGCTGATATCAATTATGGTTTTACCATTGTCATTACTCACCAAAGATTGCAATATATACACGTCACTCTGTGAGTGGTCTGTTTTAGAACGTCAACATGACATACAGCTCAATGAGACACACTGATGCATACTGACTGTTAGGGAAATATGGAGACGTATTTTTGTGCTCGCAATGGCGCAGGATGGCCTGAGCTGACTTCTGTCAAGGGACAGTAACGTCAGACTGAGGCTTATGTAAGGTCAGAAAGAATATCGTCCTATAGTAGACCAGTTGGCTTGTCTATGAGATAAAATTCTAATTATCTGATGCTTAAAGTCTTACCAAGGGAAGATTGTAAGAGTACGACTGTCACCATAAACTGTCTTCTTCCCTTCTGAAGTAATAAAAGTGCCGGTGGCAAGAACGTCGTCGCCAAGTTTCACTTCAGAAAAAGGCCAAGGCAAGGGAAAACGTCAGAAAGGTTTATGGAATTGAAGTGAAAGCTTTTGACGTTTTGGATTTTATCCATGGGACCAGTTTTGCTACCGGTAGAGGATTTCGTTTATATTTTACAACGTTTATGACTTAATGTGTTGAAGTAGTAAGTTGGCCATTGTCAGTACAGCACTTTACATTGTACGATTTCCTTTGAAAACTCAATATGTACCAGGTACCAAGAGGAGACAAAGAAAATATCCTCCACGTTTTCAATAGAATCCTCCCGTTGGCAATAAATATTGAGGTCAGAAAATACCAAAGATTCAGGTTATCGCTGTCTTGAGAAAGGACATCTGTCTCATACTAATAACCCGAGACGACTCCGGAAATAGATTCCCAGCTTTGTAGAACTTGATGATAGATGACCGGAACACACAAGAAGTAGGGATGATAATATTATAATGGGCAGCGATTTCAAAACAAGAATGATGTTCAGTTTGTTTTTGTTGACACACCCGAAAAGGCTACTTCATCTACCCAGTTATCTATCCATCTTCACGCGTCTCCACCTATCCGTCTCTCCATCATTCCATCCGATCATCAAACAGCCCATCTAATCATTCTTCAGTCAATTTGGCATCCTCTCCTCTATCTATCAATTGATCCACTATTTTGCACAGTCTTCCTCACAAATTATCCCATTGATCAATAATCCCGTATGCCTCCTGCAGTAGACGAAAATAAGAGGTATTGCATTCAGCATCACCTCTTCATCTTACTGTCTTCTCTATCTATCCATTCATCCAAGGATCCATCCAGACTCACATTGTACAACTGTGCAAGCAATGTGTCTACATTCATGCATCCATAAACTCACACTGGCTTCGCTAACTGTTCAATTAATAAGTCTACGATAATTACCTTGTCTGCTGCCCGTTGTACCATCCCCAGTTGTCTCCGACAGTAGAACACAGTAAGAGGTCTCTAACAAAGGAGCCGATAACCTCCGTACAAAGAATCCAGACCTTCCTCACGTTGCCTCGTGGTTTCATGTATTGGCGACTAGTGCTGAAGACCCGGGGGTAACATACAGAGCACAGTCTACAGATGGTAACGGCTTGTATCTCCGATCTACCTGATAGCGGGCGGTGCAGTTGGGACCAACTTGACCTTGGCGCTCTCTCATGCATCTGCAAAGCCTCTGCGATTGATCTGCCGTAAAACGGGATATATCTTGATGAGCACGATGTCGTAAACCCCATCGGATCCATCACCCATCCCCCCGTCCGGCCGCACGTGGCTCGCATAATGGCTCCTCTTTTGCGGCAGTAAACTTTACTGCCATTGAGCGGCCTGATCTGCGTGGTTCGATAGATCTTGCTGAATCTGCAGTGATGGGCATCCCTTGTACAGTAAACTATAGTGATGGACATCCTTTCTGTAATGATGGGCATCCCTTCTGCAGTTAATCGTGCTGTAAAAGTGCTAACCTTTCCTATTAAAGCTTTCTGGGAGGAGTAGGCATTTTACAGGCCGGATTTGCTTGAATGGCCTTAGAATGCTGAATCAATGTACCAATACTACAGTAAAGTATCGTCAGGACAAATACAGTTAGGCAACAGGATTTGATTTTGGATTTATATCCAGTTTTGTGAGTTACTGCTTCTAAGCGTATCTTATTAACTGGGTAAGATAAGATGACAAACCTTCATCAACGTAAATATAGTACTGCTAATTATGTGTATATAAGTCTGAACTGCACTCTGGACGTAAGAGAGCAGATTTACGTATGTAAACTTTGCCAGACAGAAAAGATGAAAGATTAGACATTCCTTGGTATTCAAAATTCAGTTGTTTTGAACCTTTATTTGTCCATGATAAGCTCAAATCAACCTGCAGGCCGCTTTTCATAAATAACATAATTAATAACATACTAATTTATCTATGAGGGATTCAGGCATAAATCCCGAGCTAGAGCACCGTGAAGTCACGGCCTGGTGGCGAACCTTCTGTGGATCCATCCCGGGAATGATGACTGATACACAACCACCCCCCCCCCCCTCCCCAGCCTTACCGTCCGGATGTACGGCTGTGTAATGTTGACGGACGGTCGCCACTCACCGTGATCCATGGACGGGAACACACATATTTATCTATCAGAGAATCGTGCATTGATACCGAGCTAAAGCAACGTGAAGTCGGAGTCACGGCCTGGTGACTGATGACCCCCCCCCCCCCCCACACACACAGCATTGACGCCCTGATGCCCACCCCAGCCTTGGATCCGTCCCCCTGAATGATGACGATGTCTCCCAGCCTTACCGTCCGGTTGTGTGATGCTGAAGGACGGTCGGCACTCACCGTGATCCATGGACGGGAACCGCTGGAAAAGGTGGATAAATATAAGCTGATATCAAACTCAATCCATTCCCAACACTTTAGCCGAACTGCCACTAAAACGGCAACGTACATCCCCATTTCACTGAAGGTTGCAACCTCGCTACGACCACTGAGAGACAAAAAGATTTGACAAATCCATCAATGAATGTTAAATGGATTATTTCAAGCTTCGTGTATACTTTTGTTATTTTAATTATACTGCCATGGTAAACATGCTGTATGGTATCAAACTATAAAATCAAGGGTCTTACAAATCCAACTTTGGTCGCTGAGCAGTCGCTCAGAGATCGTCGTATTGTGGAAATGGGTCGCTTATACCCCTGTCACATTATCCACGATATTCGGGCGTATCGATGGAAGATCGGAAATATTCAAGATCGACAGAGGGTTGCGCGTATTTTTCACCTGCAAATCGTCCAAAAATGTCACATTTAAGCCATACTTTGTACCTTGTTGTACAATTGTTGTGCAATAAAGTTATTATTATAAGCGAGGCTCGGACGATTGGCGCAGAATCGTCGTCCGATCGATTTTCGCCAAATGTGGCAGGGGTATTAAAACGGCCGACGTAGAGATAAACGTAAAAGCCAAGTGTGAAATAAATCAGCACAGAAGAGCAGGTGCAGGAATAACGTAATGCTGTCAATCATTCCGTAACATCAGCCTGGTGGGTGGTCTCCTTGATTCAGGGTCTTGGATTTGGTTCCCTGACAGATCCAAACCAAAGAGTTTAAACATAGTCCACCAATATCGCTTAGAATGAATGAATGAATCATGCGTGTCATGCGTTAGAACGCCCAGCCCCCGTGGGCTTATAAGACACACACAGTATAAATTATAGTTGAACATAGGATATTGTAACATAGAAGAACGTCAGGAACATAATCAGTAACTAATATACAAATCGGATAACAAGACCAGATATCAAATCATAATCACATAGATCAAAACCATCAAACAAAGGTTTCACAGATCTAGACAGAGCTGAGTTTATACAGGAGATAAGGAACAACTTATTAGTAGACAGGAACATAATTGGTAACTATTATCGCTTAGAACTTAGAAGAAAAAGTGTTATGACGGAAGTTCAACATACAGAGCTTCCAGTGGACCAGCCCCATACTGCAGTATTATTTGTGTTTTTACAGTTGTGTGGCCCAAGGGGTAGAAAAATGGGCGCCGCCACCAAATTTTTCGAAAAGTAGTACTGTTTGGCAACAAAAGTATGGGATGTATGGATGGTAAGGTGACAAATTCGTTACGTAAGTATATTTTTTTCCTTTGTAAGCATATTCAAAATTACGAGTAGTCGGCAAATGCTAAACGACATCGGTAACTTTGACTGCAGCCAAAGCTGCATCCTAGAAGACTAAAATTAGCTGATACAGAAGATTTGGTTTGATCATTGATCCCTCAAGACACGGTACAATGATCACCAATAACGGGAACGTTAACCGTAAGAACTGCACCGATTGTGAGTTTATCGCTGTAGCATCGTGTCGATTATCAAGGAGAGCTTAAGGACATAAACGTATTTCGAATGGCAGTGCTGTAAGGACTGGGAAATTTGGTCTTGTCATTAAAAACATTCCTTCGGCCAAGTGGAGCGTCCTTCTTTAATCTATATATCATATCAAGATAAGAAACAATATGTGACTTGATTGAAGGATAGATTGACACATTGACCATTACTAAATTAAAGCCACACTAATTCAATTCAATTTCTTGGTTCTCGGATTCATAGTACGTATTTGCTCCAAGTTGAAGAAAGTACGTCTAGCTGTTTGTCTATTTGTCAACGCATGAATAGATAAATCCATTGTTTGAAACAATACACCTTTTACGTTGTTGGTTCCTGTGGTAGTATTTTTCCACTCAATGTCTGTTTTCTTTTATCATTTTCATTTTGCACCCCAGTCCTAACCAACTCCATTGTTGCGGTGCAGAAATCCAACAAGAAATGAAACTGCCAAATTGTGTCCCATGAAGGTCATTAAGCCTGCCCGTGAAGGTCATCAGGACTGGCGACACAAAGTAATTTCACCCTCCTTGTCCAACAGCTGGTCCCGATATCAAATTACACAGAATGGTTCTCCAAGGTGTCGTGTTTCACGTGCTGAAACTGGTTCAAACACGTGACTGTCGGTTTTACATCTTTGAGGAAATGGATGTAAAGTGTACAAGCTACCTAAGACTGTAGAGTTGACCTACTTACACCGGGAAGGACTCCTAATATTGAAAATATCAGATTTTTACAAGAACCCGACTTTTTGTCGCTTCTGCTTAAAAGTTTATAACTTTTCACCTCAAGCTTCCTGCCGATCGTAAAGAGGCCCCTGTGCAGTTACCGGATAGATGTTACATTGTGTCTCATTTGTGCAGTTACCGGATAAATGTTACATTGTGTCTCATTTGTGCAGTTACCGGATAAATGTTACATTGTGTCTCATTTGTGCAGTTACCGGATAAATGTTACATTGTGTCTCATTTGTGCAGTTACCGGATAAATGTTACATTGTGTCTCATTTGTGCAGTTACCGGATAAATGTTACATTGTGTCTCATTTGTGCAGTTACCGGATAAATGTTACATTGTGTCTCATTTGTGCAGTTACCGGATAAATGTTACATTGTGTCTCACACGAGAAGTCAGCGGATCGAACTAAGATAATGCATCACTAAGGTAAGATGTCCGGCAGGGTACGTGTCCTCCATGACAAGTCAAATTCCTTATTGCGCCTGATGGCGCATAGGGTGGCGCCCATCTCCTTTCCTGTAGCCCTGGGCCACACAACTTTGTGCAATCACTACAGCAGGGGGGTTCAACTGCCATACTCAAATACTGAGTGCTAAGCAGAGAAAGCAGCATGTACCATTTATAATATAAAGACTTTGGCCGGGGATCGAACTCATATGACCGAACGCAATGCAAACAGTCTACCCACTTGGCCATTGCACCCGCGATAACGTGCTTTCCATAACAACCCCATATCCGTGACGGTAAGATGGATGGCATGTACGGAGATCACAGATACTGGCGCTGGGTCAGGCCTGACCTCGGATTATTTCTGCATTCGCCTTTTATTGCATATAGCCTCTAGAGATATCTCTCTATTGATTCTAGTGTATTTCTCGTCAAAGTAATCGCTACCATGCGTAAACGATCAAAGCATAAGTCAGTTTGCAATGTTACTAGTTAGAGTCCTGAGTTTAAAAACTCGCTGTCTTCAGTTTGTCCTTTATGTCAGATTGCATGAGGTTTTGTAAAAGCAAAATCATGATCCCTGTTTGTGTCTTTTACTCTGTGACTGGAGGGTAACCTCCAGCAACAGAGTCTTGTTAAGTATTATAAATGATCGTTGCTGTGTACATCAGCAGTGCAGAGTTCCTCCTGTTTAAAGCTAGAGACTCCAGCTGCAGTGTCGATTGCAATCAGTAGATGTCGCTGCTGAGCTGATGAGCGACTTCAAGCACGCGGGGTATCCCACCTGCCTGCTTCTGCCGGCGGGTTTCTGCAGCATATCATCGAAGAGTGGAGGTTTTACGAAATGTCCCTTACTTAGATTGCAAGGTTTCCGTCTTTCCAGACTGCAGAAATTGTATGAGGTTATTCAGAGGGATTGCTGCTCAACTTTGAGATGTATATTTATTAAGATTTACAGAGTAATCTGTGAGGTGTGGGCAACATTATTATACATCTTTATTCCTTAACATGCCCCACACCTCCAGCGTACAGTTAAAACAAGCTAAAAATTACAAGAACTAGGCAAATAAAAGCTAATTACATAAAAATAATTGTAACAACAACAACAAAAAAGACTATTTCGCATGAAATCTCTGGTGGGTCAAAATAGACTTGTAAACGACCGATAGGCTGTGAAATCATAGATTGTATGTGATTTTTAGCCAGAAACTCATACTTTTGAAGTTACAACATTACTCTGACAGCGACTAACCTGCAGTACCCTTGATGACCGCAGAGTAGAGCTTTTACCAAACGACTCAAACGTTTGTCTTTCCTGAATGCAGAGATTTTTGGAATTGGATAATCTAGCTGAATGTGAGGAACCACTTTTCCCTCCCCCATATCTGCTTAAGAGTGAAACAGCATACGCAGGTTCTGCCATAAGGTGGGTTCGCACGTGCGTACAGTCCGAATGAGGTCCGTATGAAAGCCTCTACAAGGCTCCAGAGTCTGCTGTATAAATGATAGAAATTGGACAAATATAGACACATAACATGCCTGAGGAGTTCGCGACAAGCTAACTCATCTGGCATACTTGTCAAATTGTTATTATTTTACCAGCGACCAGAGGCGCCTAGTAGAGGCTACGACTTCCATATGGTCCTCATACGCAGTTGAAAATATACGCAAGTGTGAACCCGCCCGCAAGTGTGAACCCGTTAATGTAAAATTTAAAGACATAAAAGCGTGCCATGCGGCTAGACATTGACACATCCCTCACATATCTCACAACCCTCACGAGGGGTTTAGTACTTGTTTCGTTTCTCCACTTGTTCACTAGCAACATTAATACGTTATAATGCTCTATCTCAAGTCATTTTTCCTCTGCTCTTTGACAGCCGAGTCCCGTCGATCGTCCCGTCGCCCCCCCCCCCACCCGCCAGAGTGAAACTGCGAAAGCAGATCCTGACATCGTTAAAGCAAGATTGAGCCACAACCGCGTCATGCGGCACCCATCCCCACATCCCCCTCATAGCTCACCGCACATCTCTATCAATAAGCGGGCTGTAAAAGTCGATCCCTCCGCGTTTTCCACCCCATTTATTTTACGAAGGATCCACGCAGCAATTTTATTGAAGGTTGACGCCGCGGCAGATTTGTCAGCGAGGAAATCCAATTCTGTAGGTTTGCGGAAATGCCACCGTTGCGCCTGGCTTGTGTGTGTGTGTGGGGGGGGGCTGTAGGTTTGCCACCGTTACGCCAGGCTTGTGGGGGGGGGGGGGGCACCGTTACACCAGGCTTGTGTGTGTGTGTGTGGGGGGGGATACCACCGTTACGCCAGGCTTGTGTGTGTGTGCGGGGGGGGGGGGCTGTAGGTTTGCCACCGTTACGCCAGGCTTGTGGGGGGGGGGGCAGATTGATGGGGCTAACCCTTATGAAAGGATAGCCTTCGGGTAGCCCTGGTTGTTTTTCTCTCTATACAGCCAAATAAATCAAATCAAATCTTGTATCATCTATCGCTTGATCCATTGGTCCATAGTGTATCTTTATCACTTTCCATGGCATGTATTTATCATCATCATCATTTATCACTGAAGATTTGGCATGTATCTCCTGTATTATTCATCGAATATTGCTTATTAGGAGCATGATCAATGACTAGTATAGAGGAGGAGGAGCGCGTAGCATAAGCCATATAACACGTTGTCTCGTCAAGCACATTTTTTGTTTAGCACATAATATCATATCATGTAGAATGTATAGACCGAGTGACAGCTTGTGCAAAAAAAATGCTCAAATTACGTTAGCAATTTCTATTAACGATAAAAAGGTTGTAAAACAAGGCTCAATTTTACTTTCGAGGGCATGCCCGAAAAAAATGTTACATCGCGATAAACGGAGCTTTAGAATGCACCACATTCGGCAAGATCCTGTTGTTGTTTATTTCATTCTGACTTCTACACTCCTGTCTTGATGGGGGGGGGGGGGGGGGGGGGGCAAAGTACCAATCAGTCGTCCCCAACCTACTTGGCTTTCAAATTATGTTCTCTTTCCCAGGACTGTCTGTGTGACAAACCCTGGTACCAGTAGCCCTCATGCGGCCGTGTGATGTATTACATAAAGGACTAACATCCGCATATTTCATCATTGTAAACTCCATGGAAGGGCGTGTTTGTTTGTTTGCTTGTTTGTTTGTATGAGCATTTATCTGTTACTTTTAAACAGCGTATACAAAAAATGGCCATCCTCCTCGATTCGAACATTTAAGTTTTAAGATCCGCACGTGTTTTTCCTGGCGACGCTTAATGGTAGATTGACTTGTTGAAGAGGTTCATAAGTCACGTATGAATACAGTTACTCCAATTTTCTTCAATCAAAGACGGTCACTACCAAACCCATCTCGGACAACATAGACACTATTGATTTGCATCTGCATCTGCATAGGATACCCCCAAATGACCCCGCGAGGGGCAAAAGTAGGGGGGGAGCTGAGGCTCCCGAGTTAGGGCGGGCAGGCCGCCTGCCTGGCACGGAAGTGCTCAACGTTGGGAGCGCTTACAACCGTGCCAGGCAGGGCATTCCACTCGGGAATTGTGCGTGGGAAAAAAGAATGTTTGTAGATATCGGTGCGTGCAAATATGTGTTGATATTTGAAGTCGTGACTACCCGGGTGCGCCCTTGGGCAGGCTTCAGAATATTGCTGGCGTCTATGTTAATATTATTGTTGACTACTTTATAGAAAAAGGTGAGGCGGGCGTTCCTCCTCCTTTCGGAGAGAGGGCGCCACTGCAGGTCTGAAAGCATTTGTGTCACGCTGCTAGTCTGCCGGTAGTCATTTAGGGTCACTCGGGCTGCCCTGCGCTGGACGGCCTCCACCGCCTGTATCCCTTTGTTGGTGTACGGGTCCCAGACGACGGCACTATATTCCAAGTGAGGCCGTACCAGCGCTTTGTAACAAGTGGCCTTGACCCTAGATGGACAATGGGTCAAGTTGCGCCGAATGACTCCTAGGACCTTACCAGCTTTGCTATTGGCGTGGTTGATATGGGTGTCCCACCGCAAATCGTCGGACAGTTGTACTCCAAGATAGGGGTGGGACTTAACACCGGTAAGGGCTTCTCCACAGAGGGAGTACTGAGGTATGATGGGGTGCTTTTTACGGGTGATATGGAGGATGTGACATTTAGAGGGGTTGAACGACATGAGCCAACGATTTTGCCATTCTGTTAGCGCATCGAGGTCAGACTGCAGCCCTTGTGCGTCAGAAGGCTTGCTGATAGTTCGATAAATCAAGCAATCGTCAGCAAACAGTCGAACATGTGAGTCTACGGAATCGGGTAGGTCATTAATGTAGAGCAGAAATAGCAGAGGGCCTAACACAGTACCCTGCGGAACTCCAGAGGTGACCTTGACAGCTTTAGATGTTCCACCGTCAAAGACAACCCTCTGGGTTCTCTCCGTAAGGAAGGCCCTAAGCCAAGACTGAAGGAGGCCAGAAATACCATAGTGCTCGAGCTTGCTCAGCAGACGTTCGTGTGGCACAGTATCGAATGCTTTGCTAAAGTCAAGCACCGCGGCATCGACCTGTTTGTTCTGGTCCATGTTCTTGGCCAGGTCTTGGAGGGTAAGCACCAGCTGGCTCTCGCAGGACAGACCCTTCCTGAAGCCGTGTTGCGCAGGGGACAGAATGCCATGAGCGTCTAGATGTTTCATCATGTGGCTGTGCACGATGTGTTCGAGCACTTTACCACAGACCGATGTCAGAGACACCGGCCTATAGTTTGATGGCAAGGTTCTGTCCCCCTTTTTGAAGATTGGAGCGATGTTAGCTGTTCTCCAATCTTCAGGAACATCTCCCGTGGATATTGACTGGGAGAATATGACCTGTAATATTGGCGCAATTTGTTCGGCTACGGTCTTCAGGAGGCGAGGTGGTAATCCGTCTGGTCCTGTGGCCTTGCTGGGGTTAAGACAGGAGAGCTGTTTGGCTACCCCCTCCACTGTGATGTTAAGGGAGGGGATAGTTGGAGCTTTGGGTTCGCCAAGGGTAGGAACGGTGGTCTTATCCTCCCTGGTAAACACTGACTCAAACTGGGCCCCCAGTGCATCAGCCTTTTCTTTGGGGTCAGATGTTAGCACCCCCTGATGTCTTAGGGCGGACGCACCAGTAGAGTCTTGTCTGATGGATTTGACATAGCTCCAAAAGGCCTTGGGATTATCCTCGATGTTAGACTCCAGGTAATTGGAGACATAACCCCTATGGGCCTTCCTAACTCTCTGCTTAACGCCCTTCCTACACCTCTTGAACTTTGCCCAGGCTTCATTGGAGTTGGATCTCCTAGCCTTGGAAAAAAGTTCAGACCGCTTACGCATAGCTTTGCGAATCTGGGGAGTTATCCAAGGTTTGTTGGATTGTGGCCTCACTTTTTTCCTGGGGACATGCTTATTGGCAGCACCACTAACGGCTGCCTTAAACAGCTCCCAGTTTTCTGAGGCAGTGTTGTGCTGAGCCTGGTCTGCAAACTCTCGACTGTATGTTGCCATATCCTGCTGGAGTGCATCGATGTTAGCTTTCCTCCACAGGTATATGAGCCGATCTTTTGAGTTTGATGTTTGGGGCTTTACTTGAACATCAATCAGCGGGATGTCATGATCGCTGAGACCTGGTAAGATTTTGACTCTCTCCACTAAGGTGGAATTTGTGGTGAGAAACAGATCCAGGGTGTTCGAAGTTTGCCCCACAGTACGAGTTGGTTCACAGACCATTTGTTCCAGACCACAGTCATTGGCAAGGCTGATGTAATTGCTAGTGAGAGTGGATGGATTGGAAGCGGTGGTATTAGCTTCAGGGTTCCAGGTCGCATCAGGCAGGTTGAAGTCACCTGCTAGCCAGATGTGGGCATTGTTGTTATTAGCCCGCTTTTGCAGCACTGATCTTTCTAGTGCTACAAAATCATCATGACCAGCTGAGGGGGGGGCGATAGTAGGCCCCTATGTAGATGGACTTACTGTTAGCCAGATGGACCCGGACCCAGGTCAACTCGCAGGGACAGTCCGGGTCTGGGTGGTGGGTTGCTATGATGTTGTTCTTTACAGCAACAAGCACACCCCCTCCCCGGCCAGCTCTGTCTCTCCTGAACACATTGTACGTGTCCGGAAAGATTTCGCTGCTGCCCACTGACGAGTCCAGCCACGTCTCAGTGCCAACAACAATGTCTGGTTGCACAGCTTCGCAAAATGCATGCAGTTCAGGTACCTTATTGCGGATAGATTGAAAGTTGATCACACAGGTCCTGACTGGTTTGGTATGTGTGCGGTCGCGAGGCGGTGGAGTAATACCATATCCGATAGGCGAAGACGTAGCGATAGGCGAGCCGATAGATCTTGCTGGACTAGAACAGGTGCTGGTGTTAAAAGAAGAGAAACAATTAGAAGTTTCGAATACTGTAGTGTTGAAGAGGCTGGAGCTGAAGTTAGGTAGGCCGCAGGAGCAGCAAATCCAGGACACGTTAGGGTTGTTGATGGTATTATAGACCGGTGTTGACATACCCATGCAGTCAGTATGGTACCAGACATCACATGAGTCGCAACAGATGGCATGCCGGCCGTCCACCTTTTCCCACCTGACGGCTCGATGGCATACGCCGCAGGGGTACTTCGGTGCCCTAGGTCCCGGATTTAACTCCACATCTCCAGCCAGAAGGATTATCAGGGTGAGGCTGAACAGAGTGAATTTAGGTCTGCAGTGGGGTGCTAGTTTACCATTAGAGTTAATAAAGATAGAGACTAATGTTAACTTCAGGGGTGATTGGCACATGTGTTGTCCAGCAGGGGAGTTAACGGGAATGGACTGTTAAAGGATGGTTTAAGGGTGTGTGGTATGCCTTCATGCCTGGGAGTGAAGGGGGAGGGATCATGGTGAGAGTTTACAATTAACACTAAGCAGTGGGCTGTTAGTAGAATGCTGCCCAAGATGGTTGAGAATGTAACGAAACATGTCATAATGCTTGACCTGCAGGGGTTCTCTCCTACTCAACAGGAGGAACGCCACGCTGGTGGGGGGCAAATTACATCGTAAATATGGGATATACAATATAGAGAACAGTACTATAGAATGTATATAAAAGTGGAACGGTCTCACCGGTCGGCAAAGGTGGCGTCGAGCACGCTCCGGGAGACGGGGGAGGGGGGCGCTATGTAAATCTAAGAAAAAGAACTAAAAATGCGCCGCCCAAGAGCGTCCGGGGTCCAGAAAGTTCAGGCTGATGTTACGGCTGTTTGTAGATGTAAAGATGTGTGGGTGGAGTGTGGAAACAAAACTAAAAAGAACTAAAAAGAGTGGAAAGTGATGGAGCTCTAAAATCGGCCTCCCGCCCGCCCGGGATGACCTATGACCTCTCAAAGGAGCACGCAAGGCACATAGAATGGTTAAGGAGGCCATCCTCATCCAGCTAGAGGGGGCGAAGCTGAACCGGAATGCGGGTTGGGAGCTACCTAAGTCCTACCAACCCCTTCTCCGCAAGGAGGCGGGGGAGGGGGCAGATGATCCACGCAAGCCTGACCTAGTCTCGTGTTCTCTCGCGAGAGTGAGACTAATTTATTCCCCATGACGAAGACGTGCTGATAGACTTCGAAAATTTGGGAGGTATGTACCTTACCTTCACAAAGCCGTCATTGATTGAACAAAATTTGAGTAACTAGATTGACTTGATCTTGCCACAGGTCTAAGGAATGAGGAAGGAAGCTGACATTCCTTGCAGAAAGCTGACCTTCCCGTGGGTTCTGTCCAGGGATACCGGGCTAGCCGAGGAGGACATGGGAGCGGTCATGACAGACAGACAGACAGACAGACAGGCAGACAGGCAGACAGGCAGACAGGCAGACAGACAGACAGACAGGCGTGAGCTGTAGTAGTGCATGACAGACAGACAGACAGACAGACAGGCGTGAGCTGCAGTAGTGCATGGACTAGTCGACTGATGATAATGAAAGAATCAGTTGCTTTAAAATTTTCTCCATTTAAGTCATGGGGTGTCTGGCAACACCGGGTTCCAAACACCGAGACAACTGGACAGTCGGCTGTGCCGTTTGGGCAACCCGAATTGGAGCGGACCCACTGCTGGGATACCTCTGTAACAGTGGGGTTTAAATGCTGCCAAACTGACCACGCCAACGGCTCTAGAGCTTTTGGTGTTGTGGTTTGCACGTTGGATTTGTAATCTACCGCCTCGGGTTCGATCCCGGGTATCAACATGTTTGTTTCTTTCTGTTCTTACTCGCCCCTCTGAATTCTTACACCTCACTACGCCTCATGTAAAAGTCATTCAGGACCTCAGTTCACGATAGCGACTCGGGTTGTGGACAGCGCACGCTTCAACACGCCAAAATCACCAGAATTACCATCCCGCCATCACTCAGGCGCCCAACAGGTCTATCCTACAAGCCGCGTGTGTTAATAGAGGTGAACTACAGCCCACTTCGCCTGGTATTGTCCCTGTGGGGTTAACGACCGGACATTACCAAACAGAGGCGTGAGCGGGAATAATGGAATTTCTCAATTCTGTACAGCTGCGAAGTCTTAGGAATAAATCTTCATGCTGTATTTTCCGTACACAGAGTAAAACCCTTACCAACAAGATGTGTCTCTACCCTCTCTGGTCCTCATCAATTTCAATTGACATGAAGTCTAGGTTATTAATCTTTGCCTAGTTTAAAGTACACAACACTTGCTGTGTGTTAGCCGGCATGGAGTACTCGAGTGTTGTACACCGGCGGCGACATGACTGCTCCCCTGGTACCGTAACATCGAACCATTTCGTCGGTAAATATCCGCACTTCCCCCCGCAGACAGCCCGGGAAGAGTCCCTTGGCGAGGTCTCCCTGCTGATGCGGGAACACGTTACCGATAAACCCGGCCGCAGGCGGCTCTGATCTCGGGCGGTAATCCATCCCGAACCGCGGCACGGGTCCGCCGAGACCTCCCCATGGCGGGAAAACTGCCGTAAACCGGGCCGAATCCGTCAGGCGGGTCCGCCGAGACATCTCATAGCTGAACTTTGGCGGGAAAACTGCCGTAAACCGGGCCGAATCCGTCAGGCAGGTCCGCCGAGACATCACCATGGCTGAACTTTGGCGAAAAAGCTGTCTGAAAACCTGGCGGAATCCGTCAAGCAGATGACCTAGACCTCGGAACGAGCCGAATATTGATCCTGTTCCCCTGTATGTGATTTCTAATAGTGCTGTGTGCATTCAGACAAGCTTTGGTTATAGATATCAATTTCATTTCTGACTGCGGTAACATTGGTGGGATTTTTATGTCACAGCCCATGACAGAACCAGCCGCCGACAAATATTTCTGACAAAACAGATTAAGTTATGCAGGGCACAGACACGACTATCGTAGGAATTCACTCCGTGTACGATGGTACGACGAACCTGAACAATACATGACCTTAGCACGAGATCAAAAACAAACCATACTAAACATGACAAGTTCAAACGCGCACAAATGTCTCCAGCAAGACGAAACCTCATACAGCATCATTTCCATGTGGCCTAGGACAGAACAAACCGGCAACCAACATATATCTCAGACAAAAGAGATTAATTTCGCAGGACACGTGCACGACTATCGTAGAAATACCCTTACAATCATCAACCAAACTGCCTGTCTGGATGCGCCCTGCTCTTTCAACCATCACTCTTAGTTCCTGTGGACGTCCCACCCAAACCAGCTGTCAGCCAATCAGAGAATAGGCTTTCCGTTTTCAAAATCTGTCTCGCATGTATAAGAGGAGCTCATTGATATTTATAAGCAGGGCGGTCAGGAACTAAGGGTGACGGTTGAAAGAGTAGGGCATATCCAGACAGGCGGTTCGGCTGTTGGATGTCCCTGCGTAGGAGGAGGATAATTGGTGGTACTACGAATATGACCATTACATGATCCTGACATGACATAGACAACAAAGTACACGAATTATGGCAAGTTAAAAATGTCTTCGGCAAGTCAAAACTTGCCACATCCGTCTCTGCCACATTTGTACTTCTGCAAGGTGACACTGTAATATGATATCCCATTATTGCCACGGGCGCGCTGCACCAAGGCGCCGGATAACGGCGGAATTGCCTGGTGTTTATACCGGTGATTTTGTGACTATGCCAAATGACGTTGAAATGTTCCCAATTTATCAGACACTTTGCCATGTCTGTTCCAATGATGTGGCTGATGCGTTGTGAAACGGCGGAGATGAGACTGAGCATAACTCATCATTGTTTTATGTCTTCACTGTGACAAGGGGATTCAACATGGATACATGTGTGATAATGGAAAGGCATATCGGAAATGTTGGAAAGGCGTATCCCCAACGGTGCTGTGTAACACTGTATGACAGGGAAATGTTCCAAGCTGGCCCGAAGGAGTGAGTGAGTGAGTGAGTGAGTGAGTGAGTGAGTGAGTGAGTGAGTGAGTGAGTGAGTGAGCAAGCGAGTGAGTGAGTGAAAGAGTGCGTGAATGAGAGCGAGATATTAAATGAAAGTGAGAGTAAGCAAATGAGCGAGTCATTAGAGAGAGTGAGAGAAAGAGAGTGAGTGAGCGAGTGAGCGAGTGAGTGAGTGAGTGAGCGAGTGAGTAAGAGAAAGTGGATGAGTGAATCTTTTGCGAAAGCGGGTTTTACATCTTACATGGTTTTATTGCCTACAGCTCTGAACATATCCAACACTTATGAAGCTAACAATTCTTCATATACGTACACGCAATATTCTTTTCGGCATTTTAGATGATTGGCTTACCCATCAAAACCATCAAGTTCTCTAGACGCAATCTACGATTCCTGCTTTCATGATCCTCCGTCGTAGGTGATAAAAGGCTCGAAACCGCTGTCCCGCTGAGTAGTTCCATTTCTCCAAATGTCAGATCCCCGGGAGTGGATTCCTGTATATTTTATGTTCCTAAGCAGGGTGTGCTGATCTAATGTACAGATGATGTACACGAGTGTGCTGATCTAATGTACAGATGATGTACACGAGTGTGCTGATCTAATGTACAGATGATGTACACGAGTGTGCTGATCTAATGTACAGATGATGTACACGAGTGTGTTCGCGACTATGACAGAACGCCACCATCGCCGTGTCAGACCAGGCATGTCCACGACTGGCCATAGCTGGCTGTTACTGTATCAGTACCATCTGCATCAGTAATAGCAGCATTCATTGGAATCTGCATCTTCTCTATGACGATACCGCTATAACTCACATCTGCCCAACTCCGTGTGTGGTGTGTGTTAGCGTCCGTCAGGTGAGTTTTCCAGCATTAATTATTATAAGTCATTGCTGGCTGTTACTGTATCAGTACCAACACTGACGGAACTGTCCCTGGTGTGAGGTCCATTCATATCGGACTGACAGCATTTTTCTGATCACGTTGTTTTCATGCACTTGTAGTTTTCTCTCTTTTATTGCTTACTTCTCCTCACCATCATCATATCATTATCCACAAAATCATCATTACCATGATCAACCACTATCAGTTTCACCTTCAGTATCACCATCAGCATCATCATCATCATCACAATTAACCACTATTATTTTCACCTTCAGTATCAGAATCCTCAGCACCAGCATCACTGTCATCATTCTCACTGTCATCATCAGCATCAGCATCATCACAATTAGCATCAACAGTATTAAAAAAACTACCATCGTCAGCAGCATCATCTGTCACTATCCCATCATCATCATCATCAAATATCTTTGAAAGTTCATCTGTGTTGGTAGAATACATTATCATGGAAATTGCTAAACTTTCTTTCCAACACGAATTGATATAGGGACTTACCCTAAATGTTCGCCACCCTGCAAAAGTGGCGCGTTCCTGACGTCATTCTTGGAGATAGGGTCATTCTGTGAACAAGGTCGACGGAGTTGACCGAAAATTTAGTCTAAGTCCCTATATCAATTCGTGTTGGAAAGAAAGTTTAGCAATTTCCATAATCATCAAATATCATCATCGATTCACATCCCCATCATTACCAGCATCCACCCCTATCTTTCTTTAGCATCAGCATCAGCATTCATTGGATTCTTCACCTACAATTCACTCTATAACTCGCATCTGCCCAACTCCGTGTGTGGGAGTGTGTTAGCGTCCGTCAGGTGAGTTTCACGGCATTAATTATTGAGTGTTGTGTTCGATTCCAGCTCTAACAAGAGCGGAGGGACCCGCATTACTTATTAATGTTGTAACCAGCCCCATTGTATCGGACCCGGCTGCTCTTTCCCGCTTCTTGGGGGTTTTCGTGGGAGGGGGATCGATACAGCTGTGAAATAGGGAATCAACGTCTTGGTCTTAGCGATAGGATCTTAAAGACATGCGCAGCTTGTTAGTCTTCCTGAAGAGAGTTTGGGTCTCTTCATGTTTATTATGTTCTTGATTGATTGAATGATTGATTGAGTTGAGTTTATTGAGATACCCTATAGTTCAGATTAAGTTAGTCTCCAAGGGCTCATACAAAGTGATTGATTGATTGGTTGATTGATTGATTGATTGATTGATTGATTGATTCTGTTGGTAAATACGATGCGCAGGAAATGTCCAACAGGACGAAAACAAGTGAGCTGAGAGGAAGAGTTATTTTTGTCTGTATTCAACTGTTCACCCCCTGAGACTGTTCGTACCAAGGTACAGGTCTCCCCTCATCATCAGGCTCTGTTTTCATATTACTGTAAATGCATTTAAGTTCGCGGGGATTTGATTTCGCCGTAGCGGGAAAAAGGACTTTTCGCGGTGGATTTAATTTAGCGGTAACACCATAGACTGCAGTCTAATACCATGATAGAAAAATATCCGCGGTGGTTTTAAGTTCGCGGTGAAGTGGTCACCGTGAAAACCGTGAACATTAATCCACCGCGAACATTTCTGCATTAACTGTAATCTTGTAGTCTTTCATCATTTTCCAAATCTGAGAACCTGAACCAAATCTAAAATTAAAGTAGCCTGTGTGTTATTTGAAATCAGAAAATCATTATAGCATATTTAGAGATATAAGGGTAGCAGTCATACACACTCCTGTATATAACGCTAGTTCACCTTTATCTATAGGGTAACCTTTATCCGTTCTTTTTGAGAACTATGTATTTAGGGATACCAAGTCGACAGATAATGGTTTCAAACTGCAATATTTTGAAAATGGTACAATTTGAAATTACCGTCCATCGACATAATATCCCTGGATACCCTGTTTAGCAACACAACGGATATAGGTTACCCCGCGGATAAAGGTGAACCAGCGTTATCTCTTTTTCAGTCTATTTCATCTACAGCAGAGCGCACCGCCTATGGACCAGTAGGATGACTGTTACCAATCTAGTTATGATACGAAAGTTACACACCCGTTAGTCTTGTAATAAAGATATGGAAAAGGGCACCAGATTAGCACTGGCAATCCCCAATCATCTAAACATGAGATAAAATAAAATTCTATAATGACATAACTAAATCCAATGCAACGGTAAAATGCACGCGACTCATGAAAACACACTTTTAACCTTTCAACGTGTAAAAGCGATAATGCAAACGATAACAAACGATTTGTATTTCCTGGTAAAATTGGTGAAGATTTTAAAATGTCTCAGTAAGCGCGTTGACATAAGATGAATGTCAGAGCAATTCTGGATCCAATTTACGGAACAATTCTGCTAGTTTATAAAGTTTTGAGTATCAAATAAAGCTCATTATTACATATGATGATACAATGTATTCATATTCATGTTCTTGACCAGGTGAGCCGAATGCAGTAATGCAGTAAGGCATTTCTTTTTTTCATGAATCTTCAGGTTGGTCCCTTCAGTTGAATGAATGACAATTTTAAGATCAAATATTATGACTTGTTAATTTTACTAGTGAACAATTATGGTAGAAGCGAAACAAGTAAAGCCATTCCATTGTTTACAAAGCCGTTCAACATCAATAAATGTATCGCCTCTTTTTGAAATGTTGCATACGAGTTCACAGAGTGACGCCAGTGACGGCAACCATAAGATTGACTCTCCTCGGCCAGAACCTCCCGCACTCTCCACTCGCGGAATGCTCGCCACAACTAGCGGGATTACTCTGGCGATCAGCCGGCCTCTGCTCCACTGACCCCCGCCCAACACGGCAAACTCTCTCACGGCGTCACTCCACAACAGACGGGATCAGCCGGCTTCTCCTTCGCTGACCCCCGTCCAACACCTCTCACGGCGTGTTCTCGTAAACTGGCGGGTTAAGCCTGGCGATCAGGCGGCTTCTACTCCGCTGACCCCCGCCCAACACCGCAACCTCTCACGGTGTGTTCTCACAACAGACGGGGTTACCGTGACAATCAGACGGATTCTTTCCCCACTAACCCCAACACGGCAAACTCTCACGGCGTGTTATCCACAACTGGCGGGATTACTCTGGTGATCAGCCGGCTTCTCCTTCGCTGACCCCCGCCTAACACCGCAACCTCTCACGGCGTGTTATCCACAACTGACGGGATTACCCTGGCGATCAGATGTCTTCTCTCCTCACTAACTCCCGCCCAACACCACAATCTCTCACGGCGCTGTCTCCACAACATACGGGATAAGCCTGACGATCAGCCGGCTTCTCTCTAGGTACGGAGTCACGGCATAATCTCCACAAACTCAGACACTACAACCTCTACCTACTAATGCGGATGAGCGCCATCACATGGAGATTTATTAAGGGCAGCCGAGAGGACTACATTCGGTCGTCAAGCCGAGAACGGTGAGTGCCAAGTGCACGATTAGATCCGAGATTACGGTTTCTACTCGTGGTTTTAGATGACTGTGTCCGTGGTTAGATGAACGGGTTCGTAGTTACGCTGTACGTGGGTAGTAAAGGTACCGGCAGTTTCGTGTGGCGTGAGGCAGTGGCATTAGAAACATCCTTCGGCTGTTGAGCTCGAGCGGACTGACACCTGGATAATTGGTGAGTTCTAAATCATATAAGTAGTGTGGCGTGGGCTGTGGGTGTGTGTGTGTGTGTGTGTGTGTGTCTGTGTGTGTGTGTGTGTGTGTGTGTCTCTGTGTGTGTGTGTGTGCGTTTGTGTGTGTGTGTGTAAGAGAGTTTGTGTGTGTGTGTGTGTCTGTGTGTGTGTGTGTGTGTGCGAACGTGCGAGCGCGCGCGTGTGTGTGTGTGTGAGAGAGTGTGTGTACGTGTGTGGTGTACGTTCATATTTGTGTGTGTGCGTTTGTGTGTTTTATTTTTTACAATACGTCTTGCATCACGTTACTTTTAGGCAAACGTTTAAAACAACTACGCAAAGCAGTATACATGAGAACTCACACAACAAAATGTTAGATACCTTATTGCTTGGTTAGACTGTTTTTGTAATTGTAGAAGACAGTAACGTTACGTCCCTCATAGATTGAGTTCAACAGTCCAGACCAGGGTTGTAGCCAGCACCTGTTCTTCAGTCCTTTGAAGGAATTTTAAAATTTTCTGGGACCCAGACCCCCTAGAAATGACGCGCAACGTCACGCCATACCTCCGGTGCTCGATAGGATTCCCATTCAAAATCAAGGGGACTGAAAATGATTTCAGGCTGGCTAAAACTCTGGTCCAGACTACAATCACGCAGCACATTCCCTTATGACTGCTAACTGTACAGGCAACATTGGACATCCATGGCGGTACAATACAGGATACATGTCTATACTAACGTGTACTGACACGCGGCTGAAATATGGCACGGTGTGTTATGCTGTGCCGTCCCTGGATTATATTACTCGACAATATAACCGACAATCCGACAGACTCAAGTGGATAGCTGTTTATCAAACCTGATTGTTATCGTATGTCAAGATTGATCACAAAAATATTGATATATTTGCGGCCAACAAATACCATAAATCATAATTTGATATCATGCGTACGTCCCTTTATGCCATGACATCTGCCGCCTGTTTTATGGCACTGTCAAACTTGAGGGGGTTGTCTCAAATCGACATTGATCACAGGAATGGCAATAAAAGCCAGAGTCAAGTAGCAATGGGGCAGATCTTTATTACAAGCAACCATTGTCCTCGACCCTTAAACATAAGGACAGAGCTAGGTAAAGATAAAGAACTGGACTTGTGCTTGATATCTTCGATTAGGCCACAGCAAGTAAATTTTATGGATGACATCAGCGCGCGCATTAATTTTCGCCTGATTTCAGAGAAAAAAAAACAATTTTTTTCTTCTGCAGGGACGGTCAACATGACGATAAAGTACCACTATGAGCAAATATATTGTGTTGTAGCCTATTTATTGTACTTGTACAAGTGACACTTGCGAGGTACCCAGGGCTGTAGGCTTAGAAATGAATCTTATTGGATAGTTGTAAAAGGGACACCATTATGGAAGCCATGAGTGTGGTTACCCTTTAATTCTTTTTACAACAGTCATCACAACTCTATGGTGCCTATTTTTGAAAATGTAGCCATCTTGTTTGTTTTTTCACCCATCTTGTTTTTTTTTTCGCCCTATCGCACTATTTTTGCAGTCTGCAGAGGATGTCATCCATAAAATTTACTTGCTGTGGCCTTAGCTGGACATAGCTATTCTTCCTGTTGTAATTTTAGCAATAATAGAAACCGACATAAGTTGGACTATTTTATCCAAGATTCGACGTCTGCTATATTTTTGATGACTGTTGACGATATGGGAGATAACGACTTCATCCGTCACACCAGCGTCTACAGTAACGATCAAAAATCAGGTCAAGCTATAAAAATCTCTGACTCCGCAATTTTAGCTGACTACAAAGCAATAGCTTGCCTCCGGAAGATCGTTATGTAAAGGCTCCCTTAAATCATTCCGTATTTAGTCGATAGGACGATCTGAGGAGCTTTGCCACTTTGTCACTTGTTTTGAAGCTTATCTACCAGTAAAGGACATCTAGATCTGTTTGGTAATCCTTTTTTAACGTGATTTTAATACTCAACAGCTAAATGGGTTTGACGTATCTGTTGTCTAGCTTTTATTCGACCTGAATGTGTGATGTGGGACACCACTAACGGGAAGATGACTCATTAATCAATCCTATTATTAAAATCAAAGAACCCACACATTATAAAAGAAGTGGGTAAATTCCTCTTCCACTGCCTAAAAAGAAGAAGTCAATTCCAACAAAACCAGTATAATGTACACTTCAGTAGCACAGCATAGTCTTAGAATGCAGTTCTTAGCACCTTTGTATTTTCCTTATTTTACATGTTGTTTGTACCTGCAATTAGCCCTCGGGCAAGAATTTGCAATAAACATATTATTATATCTTTCATGCACATCTGTGGCAGGGAGTGATGATTTGTTTGAGTAGAGCTATTGGATTTTACGTTACTATCTATGTCCATTGCTTTGTGATCCCATATTTTTCATAGACACGTAAGCATAATCTGAACAGACACACAAAATATGGCAATGAGGCAGCTACCGTTATGTCGTCATAAGGGTATTCTTGTTGTAATTTCGTACCCAGGTAGGCAGCACCTCTCTCTCTCTATATATATATATATATCTTGGTCCTGGGTATGACGTTAAATTAGGCAGCACCAGACAGGCACAATTACACATAAGTGTTGGTGACACGTCCCAAGCAGGAATTGTACACATAAAAGTCAGTTTCCCAAAATTAACGCGGCCTCCGAAGACTTGTAATGTGTTAAGAGCACAGGAAACTGTACATTTCTTCCTTTTGATGATACAAAATGGTCCGTGGGCGTCAGCGTGAATGAGTCCTGGCAGACGGTTCGACGCTGGCTAATTTGTTAAGTGGGCGATTACGCCCTAACCGGGGAGCGCATCGCTCGGTCCTGTAGACAGGAATAGCCGGGAGGCCCATTACAACGCTCGGTGACGGATCGTGATTCAGGACGGCGCCATTACGGAAGGTTCACACGTGCGTATATCTTCTAGTCCGTATGAGATCCGTGTGGGGTTCTTAGCCTGTACCAGGTTCCACAGTTCACTGTAAAAATAGTAGAAATTGGAGAAATATCTGATGCGTAACATGCCAAGGGAGATATAATATTAGCTGGCCGAGGATTAGGGTTTGCGACCCAGCTAACTCGTCTGTATTGGTCTAGATCTATCCAGTTTCGATTATTTTCGCAGCAACACGTGGAGTCTGGTAAGACTTCCATACGGACCTCATACGAACTTGAATACTAAGTATACACGAATATATAGTAGCATCGGGCGTGGCGTAACTGGTAGAGCGTTCGGCTCGGAATCTAGAGGTCCCGAGTCCGATACCCACCGTGACCCCGACGTTCTGCCCTTAGGAAAGGCACTTTACACGACTTTCATCACCAGGTGTAAATGGGCACCTGACTTCGAGGAGGTAAAAAAACAAACATTTATTTTCTGACTGTACTGTGTTAACGGCACTGTTGGTATAATAAGTTACAAAACTTGAGTGCAGTGCCATATTGTCCTCATCTGTCCAAAAGCAAGTAGAAAAAAAATAGCCGGGAAGCCCACTACACCAAGCAGTGACGAATCATGACCCAGAACGTCGCCAGCAGTGATTGAAGGGCCCCCAACGCACAGTGATAGAACAGTCCCTACACACAGTGATGGACGAATGATGGAAGCCCCCCCCCCCCCCCCCCCCCAGTGATGGAACGGTCCCGGTTGCACGCAGAGCCCCGCGCTGTCAGAGAAGAGGGATGAACAAAGCCGTTTAGCGGGGTAATTGGAGGCGATATAAATCCCCGCCGTGAATTATTAATGGCGGAGAAAAGGAGCCGAATACCTCCAGTATCGCTCACAGCACATGCAACCTGTCACATCTAGTATCACTCCGTAGTCATATAATCCTGACTGGAAATGGAACATTTCTGAGAGCATCCCTTGTCGTAACGTAGCCGCTTCCATGCTCCCTTGGTTGCTGAAAAATAGTAGAATTTCGTCTAATGGATTAAAAAAAGAGCCGAATACTTCCGCTGTCTCACACAGCACCTGCAACCTGCCACATCTACCTGCTGATGGAGCATTGCCTCCAAGTCTCGTAATCCTGACTGGAAATTGGAAATATTTCTAGCTTCGTCCCTCGTCGTACGTCGTACCCGCTGCCTTGGTTGCTGAAAAGTTGTAGAATTTCGTCAAATGGATTAAAATATATGCCAGAATAGTTGCCTAGCAACTAAAAGGAATAGATTGTTGCCCTTCAGGACAGATTTACAACTGCCCGGCAAGCTAAGAAGCCTGGTACATACTAATGATTTATAGTGGGGTAATCTTATGGATAAAAGTAAGTCATGCACAGAATAAGAGCAAGGAGCGAAGAGTATCAAGGTTACAATTACATAAGACCTTACAGTTGGACCTGATTGAACACTCCGTCATTCGTGGCATCAACAGCCGGGATGTCAAACATCCGTCTTTAGAGTGACATCGGACAGGCAGATGCTCATCATCAAACTCGACTTCAATTTTACAATGAAATTGTGAAGGATTGACTTACAAATTGAATAATTGTGACTGAAAACATGCTTGCCCACCACATGACAGTTGATCCTTACAGGAGAAGATTTAACGTGATTGAGAGACAATCTAGAGACAATGGTTAAGGAGCTGGGTCTGCATTATTGATGCTAAAATATCAGGCGTGCCCAGCCAAGGCTACGTCTCCCGGCCACTCAGGCGGGCGGTGTAATAGCCAATTTGGGGGGCATAACTTATATCCACAAACTTGTTTAAGCCAAGACAACATCAGATAGACTGCATGAAACAAGGTATCAGTAAAAGTAACTGTGCTGTGCTTGTCAAGATGCAAGTAAAGATACGAGTAGGTGCTACTTTACCCAGTATATATAACTGGCATCGGGTGATCTTCGTTTTAAAGACTGGAGTCGAGTATGTCAGGACGCAAAGATAAAACAAATGCCACATCACCAAGTACAAACCAGTCACTATGTGGTAAACTGGATATGGTTTTGAAAACGGTCAGACGTTTCGGATAGAATCCACTATCCTTCGTCAGTGACACTAATCAGTAGTTAGTGACACTAGTCAGTGTCACTAACGAAGGATAGTGGATTCTATCCGAAACGTCTGACCGTTTGAAAACCATATCCAGTTGCTTGAGTAACTATTTTTGGCGTATCTTATTACCTGGATGTCTAACCTACATCGGCGTACAGTTGATATCTGTTTTTGCGGGTACCGGTCGATTCAAAGCTTTTTCTCATTTCTTGTGTATCTTGATCATCTCTGTATATTTGTACTCTGGGTACTATTGGAAACCAAACGCAGTAAATGGGCAATAAAGGAGTAGCCATAGTTCAATCAAGTTGAAGAGAACAGAAACGGAAACGGAACCGAATATTTACAGCTGCAGGTGACCAGCACCCAGTGTAGCCACCCCCCACCCCCCCGCCCCCCGCCAATCTGACCTGGTCTGACCCCCGCTCTGATAGGATAAATGAGCTGTGCCTATCTTAAGACCGATTCTTGGCAGAGCTGCTGCGCTATTACTGAGCTGATAATGCAATAATGCCCAGTTAGGAGGCTGATAATGCAATAATGCCCAGTTAGGAGGCTGATAATGCAATAATGCCTACTTAGGGGGCTGATGATGCAATAATGCCCAGTTAGGAGGCTAAAGGTCACATAATCCGCACATTCCCCGATACGTCAGCTGAAGCGAGTCTGCAGTTGCGGGTTATCTGTAGATCTCATCGCATGGAGAGTCGGAGTACTTCTGTGAAAGGAGCTTCATGATGAGCTGCAGTATTGGCATCTTGCGATTAGTTACGGACCTTCAATCTTAAACATAGGGTTAGGTTCGCAGGGAGGCCAAGATCAGCAAAGTCGTCAGAGAAAATTTGAATAGAAACCTGCACAAGTGACCACATCTACATAAGGACCACCTGGCCATTGATATACAGTCAAACCTGTACAGGTGACCACCTCTACATAAGGACCACCTGACCATTGATGTACAGTCAAACCTGTACAAGTGACCACCTCTACATAAGGACCACCTGGTCATTGATATACAGTCAAACCTGTACGAGTGACCACCTCTACATAAGGACCACCTGGTCATTGATATACAGTCAAACCTGTACGAGTGACCACCTCTACATAAGGACCACCTGGCCATTGATATACAGTCAAACCTGTACAAGTGACCACCTCTACATAAGGACCACCTGACCATTGATATACAGTCAAACCTGTACAAGTGGCCACCTCTACATAAGGACCACCTGGCCATTGATATACAGTCAAACCTGTACAAGTGCCCACCTCTACATAAGGACCACCTGGCCATTGATATACAGTCAAACCTGTACTAGTGACCCCCTCTACATAAGGACCACCTGGCCATTGATATACAGTCAAACCTGTACAAGTGACCATCTCTACATAAGGACCACCTGGCCATTGGTATACAGTCAAACCTGTACATGTGACCACCTCTACATAAGGACCACCTGGCCATTGATATACAGTCAAACCTGTACAAGTGACCACCTCTGCATAAGGATCACTTGACCATTGTGGCCATTGACCCAAGCATTTATACCATCTGATGTGACCATTTTCTTAAAGTCTTCTGAGGATGAGTCAATGAGAAGCGAAAACGCCTCTCCAAACGTAATAACCACTTTGACACGTCAAACTCACATCGCTTTAATGAAGTTGGCAGACGGTACACAGGGTCAGGTTCGCAGGGAGGCCATGGTCAGCAAAGTCGTCAGAGGAAATTTGAATCGAAACCCTCTGCCAATGACCACCTCTATATAAGGATCGTCTGTCACTGATATATAGACTCAAACCTGTACCAATGGCCACCTCTGCATATAAGGACCAGCTGGCCATTGGTATACAGTCAAACCTGTACAAGTGACCAGCTCTGCATAAGGACCACTTGACTATCGGGGTCAATGACCCAAGACGTACATGTAATGCTCCTGTCCATAGCGACCACCTTCTTCATTTTCTTTATGTCTTTTGAGGGGTCAACAACCCGTACGCAGAATGAGTCGAAGAGAAGCATCAACCGTACCAGCCACTTAATTGACACCTAACAACAAGTCGCCCGTAAAATGTACAAACACATCAAACCCACATCGCGATAATGAAGTTGGCGCACGCGAGACGGTGAGACAGTTTGGGCTCTTCCAACCATTTTACTGTCATGATGCACGATTGTCAATCTCCAAGCAGATCCTACGGTAGCATAAGCTAGTATCAAAAGCTGGCAGAGGAGTGAAGCCGGCTTAGGAGTGTGTTTTACTACCATGTACATGTCAAATGGACACCTCTTGGCTGACTACACTCCTTGGTCAGTTTGGTACTATCATATGCCATTGTAGGATCTGCTTGGAGATTATGATTGTCAAAACCTGTCGCAAATTGTCAGACAATCAAGGGTGCGTGCCTGGCGTGCATCTGCGCCATTATGTTCAGTTTGACACAGGGCAATGTTTCTTTTGCTATGGATAACTCTTTTGAACAAACTATTTATTAAGAGAAAAGCACGTCGACCGATGATGATGATTGATTAAGAACCTATGGACAAAGCTTTGAACTTTGTAACCTCTCTGCTTTGTGCAAAAAGGAACTGTGAAAAGGTACCTGCACACGTTTCTGTAGTCCTTCTGTTACAGTCCTTGTCTTGTTTTTTGTTTGAACCGTTGCTTATTCATGAAAGCTCAAATCGACCTGCAGGCCGGTTTTCGTTAAGGTCACGAAGAAACAGGTAAGGGTAGGACAAGGTATATACAGTTTACATCATTTAAAGTCCTTATGAGTCTTAATGAGGTCTATATACACAATCTTACATACATAGGACACCATACATTATAGTGAGAGCTACTTCATAATTCCTAACACTACCTAAATGCAGGATCGAGAGACTCAAACGATCATTCTTATACCGAGCCACAGTGCTCCACAACAACTCGTTTTAATCTAGTCTTGCAGACAGTTTGAAATGTTCACAAACTGCAATATCTAATTCTTTTAAAAATGAATGACTACATGTGTTTGTATTTTATATGTACGTAGTTTTAAGCATGTTTCATATGTCAATTTCTCTCCTCCGTTATGATTTTAACACCTCGATTTTTAAACACTGTAAATTAGCGACTTATTCAGATCATGTCTGCTACGCTAATAAAATTCTTTGATTTGATTTGATTTGAATTCAAGCCCGTTCATTTCGCTCGTTACTTTATGACTACCCTCTCCCTGATTCTGTCTTGTGTGAGGAGCAAAATAAAGTCCCAATCGTGTTAGATATCCATTGATTTTCCTGCCTGATAAAACTATTCCGACTTTAACATCTTGTTATCGGAGATTCCGGAGTAATTACGGCACGTACCGGCGCGGAAACGGCGCTGGAGGTTTGCTGACAGTCATGACGGATGTTTCAATGTTTCAACAGTGCAGGGAAATACATGGCCTTGCGTCAGGAGTATTACAACTATAACTACATCTGTAATAACATATAGCCTTGCGTCAGGAGTGTTACAACTATTACTACATCTGTGGCGCGCGCGCTGTGAAGAATGGCCCGGGGAAATAGTGGGGACACCGGGGAGAAGTTTTCCGATACTTCCGCCGCGCAACCGGCTGTGATAAGTCATGTCTCCGGAAATAAGAACGGGGAGCCTTTATCAGACTGTATCAGACTTTCTGGGCGAGCAGGAAATGTAAACATCGACCAAAGTTGGGTAAACGTTAGGCAAGTGAGCCCCAAATCGGGAAGTGAACCTGATCTTAAACCTGAATAAAGAGACTCTTTTTACACAACCAATGCTTTATTCTCACCGACGTTTCGGTGACCGTCTGTCACCTTCTTCAGGGCAATTCTGACTGGTTCACATTGTACTGCAGGACAGCTGCTCACAGTTCAGATGCGGTCACAAAACGAAAAGTATTTCGTCAGAATTGCCCTGAAGAAGGTGACAGACGGTCACCGAAACGTCGGTGAGAATAAAGCACTGGTTGTGTAAAAAGAGTCTCTTTATTCAGTGACGTACCATCCTGGTGAAACTGTTCACGGCTGATCTTCAACCGTTCAAAATCACGTTCAGTTTCCGGTTTGGGGCTCACTTGCCCAAAGAAGTTGAACCAGTTTAATTCAAACGAACTCCATGTACAGCTGAGATACTCTTCCGCTGGTCCTGATAGCTCTGACAGGTACAACGAACAGTTTTCCACGACCTGACGTCCCTTCCTATTAGTGAACAAATCCTGTGAAAACTACTCGAAAACAGGCTTGTCACATACTGTTATTTCTATATCTTTCTATATGTTTATTTATCGATTTAGCTTAGGCCGTCCAACTAGGCAATGATGTTATCAAGACTAAGCCTGACAGAACTTATTCCGTATCTACTGATGAGGGCAAATAGGCCTAGTCTGGGGTTAAGGAACCCTTCCACGTTGATGCTTTTAGTCTACAATCAAGCCGTTTTATCCGAGCTGTTCCCGACTGGTTCGTACAGCTATGCTCTTACGGCTGGTTCGTCCTATCACGGCCGGTTTCTAGGCTAGAGCACACCGTGACAGGATACCGGAGAATCCGATGATTGATCGCACCACAATAAAGACATCGCCATGCATATGTACATGCTTTTAGCCTGCAATCCAGCCGTTTTACCCCAGCTGTTCCCGGCTTACTTCGCACAGCCATGCTGTTCAGGCTGGTCCGTAAGCCCGTCCTATCGCGGCCGGGTTCTAGGCTAGAACACACGCCGACAGGATGCCAGAGAATCCAGTGATTGATTCCACCGCAATAAAGACATCGCCATGCATATGTAGATGCTTTTAGCCTGCAGAATAGCAGTTTTACCTCAGCTGTTCCCAGCTTGTTCGTACAGGTATGCTGTTACAGCTGGTTCATAACCCTGTCCAATCGCGGCCGGGTTCTAGGCTAACACACATCCCGACAGGATACCAGAGAATCCAATGATTGATTGCACCGCAATAAAGACATCGCCATGCATATGTACATGCTTTTAGCCTGCAATCCAGCCGTTTTGCCCCAGCTATTCCCCGGTTACTTCGTACAGCCATGCTGTTACGGCTGGTTCGTAACCCTGTCCAATCGCGGCCGGTTTCTAGGCTAGATACCGAAGAATCCAATGATTGATCGCACCGCAATAAAGACATCGCCACGATGTCGGGCAGGCCAGATACATCTTTATCTCCTTTCCGTCTTTCTCAGATCTTGAACGAACCGATTTTCAAAGGTTCAAAGGCTCGTTAAGATGAACAGATGACACCGACACGCGAGGAAGTCAGTCATCTTTATCCTCTTCACCTGCTCCCCACCCTGTAACCTTGGGGTCTGTCAGGTAACGGTGGGTTCACATGTGCGTACATATTGAAGACCGTATGAGGTCCGTATGGAAGTCTTAGCTTCTACAAGGCTCCACAGGTCGCTAGAAAAGTAATAGAAATTGGCCAGATGACATACCAGTGAAATCAGCTGGTCGCGAACTATACTCCCCGGCCAGCTTAGTCCTCTGCAGTTTCATGTGTCTATATTTCTACAGTTTCTCCTATTTTAAACAAACTGTGAAGCCTAGTAAAGTCTAAGAACTTCATAAGGACCTCAGACGGACCTGAATATATACGCACGTGTGAACCCGGCTTAAGAGGGGGCCTTTTCACTGAGGCGAGCACTGAGCGTTAACCGACAATTGAACAACCGCTACGCTACCGTGGACGAACCGTCGAGCAACCATTGAACAACCATTAAGCAATCGTTGAGCGATCGTTGAGCAACCAACCATTGGATAACCATTGAGCTACCTTTCAGCATCCGCTGAACAAACATTGAGCAATCGTTAAACAACCATTGAGCATCCGCTGAACAACCATTGAGCAATCGTTGAACAACCGTTGAGCGATCGTTGAACAACCGTTGAGCGATCGTTGAGCAGCCAACCATTGTATAACCATTCAGCATCCGTTGAGCGGCCAAAAATCACATGGTACTTCAAACTAATTTCAATCACAAAGATCATGGGTATATATTCAAGCGATCTCCAGGCTATGTGATGCTTCAGGGAATTCCTAGGCCTCATTTCAGCCCATGTCACTCCAATTTTGCAGGGCGTTTATAGTCGAGGAAACTGTTCACATCTGTTTGGTGTGGCATCCTTTTTAGTCTCCGAAGCATATCATGTTAGCTTTTCTGGACCAAACCTACAAGTGCTAACAACTAGACATTTCAGATAACATCCATAATCTTTTGTCAGTAACACTGCAGAGATCTCGGTTGAGAGCGGGTTTTTATATCCTAACTATGAATTGATATGCAAAAGAGATCTAGTTGGAGAGAAGATTTATCCTAACAATGAATTATCATGTAAAAATGATTCGTTTCAATGAGATCTTTTTGAACGATAACGAATGTTATCGTAAACGTCTGACCGTTTCCAAAATCGTACCCATTTCCTTGAGTAACTGCTTTATGGCGTATCTTATTACCTGGATGTCCATAGTTTGGCCATAACTTATATGTTGTGATGTTTTTTCAGCACTTAACGGTATATAGAGATTGCTGATTATTTTGATAGCATTGCTTTTGCACGTGATAGGCAAAATGGATTATTAATGTTTTAGGGGCTGCGGCCGTGAACTTCGGTCCTTCAGTAGTTTCACGGCGGAACGGGGTGCGGAACAGATGTTCATTTTCCTGACCGTTAAAAACGAAATAGAAGGAGGGGGACGGTGCAGTAAGGGTGGATTTGTCATAAAAATAACATCAATTTATAGGATATAGGAGAATTCTTGTACGCATGTACAACCAGGTTAAACTTACTTGCTTACGTTTCTGTTAACCTATATTCCACCAAGCTGATGAAACTATTTTCGGAACATCAATTTATATTTTTGTTAGAGATTATTGATCCGCTTTGCTACAAACGTTAGCGTACACGTCTCCCTACAGCATCACATATGCTGGTTACCCACAAGATGTATCTGCAGTCCGATGTAATTTTCACGGTTCTATGATTTAATTGAGCACAATCATGGCGAACACGGATTAATATATCTTGTAATTCCCGCGACCTTCGGTTTGACAGATTATACGGCCCCTGTCAACACAGAAATCGATCTGCCAAAGAGGCTGCAAGTTCTTGAGGCCATTATCGGCAGTACCACGCCCAGTGTCTTCCATCATCGCATGATTCTAAGAGTTTGCAAGTCCCCAAGTCCTGCCCTGCATGTAGCTAAGAGCAGGAACATCCTCTTGGCTGGGACCTGAAGCATGTTAGAGAAACCACCAGACTTGTCGAAAAGAGTTGAAGCTATTCCGGTGTAAGTGGTTCAAACCTTACGGTCCGGTCTTGTGAAATGTGTGCACGTACTGTACAAAAGTGCATAAGACAAATGGCTTTTTCTCCCCCCTTGCACGTTCTGTTGTTTTCTTAAGATTTGCTGTATGTTATCATTTTTGAATTGCAAAATAAAATCAATCAATCAAACTGGTGTGACTCATATGAGAAGCAAACAAAATGTCATTGAGTTTGTTTTACAGGCAGCCCCGTTCCTCCATCCGTGTCATGTTTAATGAGGAATCGCGAGGGACCGACACCAGGTGCCAAAACTGTCGACTGCAAAATTGGCTCCAGTTCCAGAGACGAGGTCAAACCCCGTCACACGTACAGGAGACCGGTTACATACATGTACGTCGTGTGGTAATACTGGTGTGAAGCACAACATTAAAACTTCATGGCTAAGGATTCGAACCCCGCACCTTTAATTGTTCAGTCAACAAACCTCAAGGCCACTTTAATGTAAACCCATCGGCAGAAGATTGAACCGCTCCTGCGTCAGGATCATGGAGCTCGCTTTTACCTATGTCTTGTGAGAAAACTGGTCAGAAGTTACTTTCTCAAGATCACAACATTAACTCGAACCCAGAACATTTAGATGTTTAGTCAACAACCCTCACCTCAAGGCCACCTTAATGCGAACCCATTGGCAGAGGAATGAACTTTTGAAATTCTGCGTCATGATCATGAAATGATGATGGATCTAGTTTTCACCTACGTCGGGCGTGAAGAGCACAACATTAGGATAGATTCGAACCCAGAACCTTTAGGTGTCTAGAAAACAATCCTAACCCCAAGGCCAACTTGCAATGAACCTATCGGCACAGAAATGCCCCTCCCGGCGTGATGGTTATGGAATGACGATGAATCTCAATGTCACCTACATGTATATCGTATGGGAAAACGTGTGAAGTGCTTTTCACAATAGAACAAGATTGGGGCCTGCTAAGGATTCGAACCCAGAACCTTTAGATTCCAAGTCAACAACCCTAACCCCAAGGCCAACTTGCAATGAACCCATCGGCACAGAAATGCCCCTCCCGGCGTGATGATTATGGGATGATGATGATGGATCCTGCGGGTCAGATTACGCAGCCAGATTAAAACGTTTCGCGCTGATTAGTGGATCCGATGGCGATTAGTCTTCATCATGAGGGCGGTGAGTTATGGACGTTACTTACAGAATTGATCTGTATCAGTACTGTGGGTTTGCCGAGCTATCAATGACTAATCTATATCAGCACTGTCGGTATTGCAGATCGAGGAGTGATATAGAGTGATGGAGAGTGATGGAGAGTGATGGAGAGTGTATCTGTATCTGTATCTATATAGCCGGTATAACCGCCCTTCGGCGTAACACACCAGCTTCTGTATCTGTATCTATATAGCCGGTATAACCGCCCTTCGGCGTAACACACCAGCTTCTGTATCTGTATCTATATAGCCTGTATAACCGCCCTTCGGCGTAACACACCAGCTTCTGTATCTGTATCTATATAGCCGGTATAACCGCCCTTCAGCGTAACACACCAGCTTCTGTATCTATATAGCCGGTATAACCGCCCTTCGGCGTAACACACCAGCTTCTGTATCTGTATCTATATAGCCGGTATAACCGCCCTTCGGCGTAACACACCAGCTTCTGTATCTGTATCTATATAGCCGGTATAACCGCCCTTCGGCGTAACACACCAGCTTCTGTATCTGTATCTATATAGCCGGTATAACCGCCCTTCAGTGTAACACACCAGCTTCGCAGGCACGCGGCGCGGCAGCAGCTGGTTATATTACACCGAACGACATGTCACACCTAGCTTTTGCACTGTGACATCTATCTGCAAGCGTTCTTTAAAACTACCAAGAGAAGATGCCCCTACTGTACTTGGTGGTAGAATGTAATTAAGAGTGATAGAAAGAGTAGCAAAACCTAAACTTTAGTGCTCCTTCCGCTAGATTCTGCCATCGCGCTCTGACCAAAGTTTTGAGGATTAGGAAGAAACACATAAGCCCAATTCTGGTCCCTGTACATTGGCTCACAGATCGGTATCCAGTGAACGCAAAGCGACCGTAAAGCGACCGTAAAGCGACCGTAAAGCGACCGTAAAGTGACCAAAAATTGATTTCCAACTTGCAACATGATTCAAGATGTGAAGAATTATCTGAATTATAGCAAAATGCACAAAACGTAAAAATCATTTTCATTAATGGTACTCGTTGGGCAACCTGTCAAGTCTTTGGTCGTAAACTGGCCCCTATGTGGGTAGCCTCCAGAAGAGAGGAGTTATACAATTAGCATCTGAATTATTCATGTTGGGTTCTCTCTGCTTTTGGACCTCACTCAGAGTCGTACCAAAGGTGCCGTATCATGTATGGACAGGTGCCAATGACTTGGCATGTACTAAAGGACTGTGTCAGTCTCTTTGATGTAGAAACCCGACCTCTGCAGAGGAAATGTAACACCTGACAGCCATGTTCTATTGGCCCTGACCGCCGCCGACTGGGTAACCTGCCAACAGTCAATGGCAACGTCGTTTTCTATTTCCAAGAAATCATTGCAAGCCTATATACACAGGACGGGTGGGGAGACCTTCACGTAAATACTGCTATGCATTATGAGTTTATATATCCTCTATATCTGCCATTTTGTACCTTCCTTACGTCTGATGATCAACCCTCTTAGATCTTACTTGATATGGACGGATAAATGCTTGTATTTATTTTAAAATGTGAATTTGTTGTCCAATATAGTATTGCCAACCCTGGCTGAATGTCTTGACATCCAAACTAATACATGGATTAAATCTATATGTCATTTTATAACTTGACGTATCGATCTAGATTCGTTGACCTTTGATTGAAAAGTAAAGATTAATTACGGATAATTGGATTTGAATCACTGGGTTTTAATCTGAAATTGAAGTTGGTAATGCAAAGTAAACACAATGATAAATATCTCTACGTTAATTCGAACGTACTTAATGTATGACATTAAAACTAAAGCTCATTTCCGCGTCAAACCGACTACGTGTTAATCTGACCTCACGCCGTGACCCCGCCAGCATGGTCCACCCGGGGAGGCTTTAGTATACTGGTGGTGTAATGGTGACGCTGATTGCGCATGCGCTGTGGAGGTTTCAGCGCGCTGCCGGTGTGATGGTGACGCTGATTGCGCATGCGCTGTGGAGGCTTCAGCGCGCTGCCGGTGTAATGGTGACGCTGATTGCGCATGCACTGTGGAGACTCCAGCGTGCTGCCGGTGTAATGGTGACGCTGATTGCGCTTCACACTCATACATCAGACTTGTCTGGCAAACCGCCCGCTGGCAGGGCTACAGGTCTATAACATGGCGTGCCTGTTGTCTCATCGGGCTGGGTTATCGGCCCTACAGGGGTATTAAAGGCTGGACTACTTAAATGACGTGAACATATCCTTTATGACTCACGTGTAACGTGTAACGTGTAACGTTACTATGCTTTTCTTCAAACGTAAAAATATGCTGCAGTGAAGGTCAAGGTCAAGGTAGTCTCATGCCACATTTCAGCACGTATGGGCGGTGGGTCATAGTACAGTGCTAGACTTTCTTCCAACAAGGATAAAAATTTCAACGACCATTGTCACCTTCTTTAATTCAGGATCAATACTGACGAGAGTTAATCACGTGATCACGCGGATACGTGACGTCAGTGATTGGTCAAACGTGCCAGAAAGTTTATAACGACCACCGTCTCTGTTCAGTGATGGCTGGAGTGCCCTTATGTGGCAGTACTGCCAATTCTTCTCCTCCCACAACCTTTTAAGCCAGAGAAAACAATGTCAGTGCCCCTCCTCATTAGAAAGCTCACATCACTGACAGGATAAAGCATGGTACATGTCTGCCAGAAGGAGGGACTTGCCAATGAATAACTTCAACTCATCAACATTAATGAGCCAGACGGCATCACACTGGGATCATCATATACTGCCTTAGTATCTGATTGTATGTCAACCAAGTTTCTTGTATAGCTTCGAAATGTACATCTTCCGTAAGGGTGTCTCTAAGTGTGTCTGGGCAGTTTTAGGGCAGTTTTTAGTCCGTGAACAGTTTCATCAGGTTGGTACGTCGCTGAATAAAGAGACTCTTTTTACACAACCATTGTTTTATTCTCACCGACGTTTTGGTGACCGTCTGTCACCTTCTTCAGGGCAATTCTGACTGGTTCACATTGTGCTGCAGGACAGTTTTTAGTGTTATATCATTCGGCAGTTTTTAGTGTTATAAAGGAGATACGTCGATGAAGGTTAGACATTCAGGTAATAAGATACGTCGACAAATAAGGATCACTTGAGGTAACGTCTGGCTGCTTCCAAAGCATGTCCAGTTGCTTAAGTTACTTTATATTTGGCGAATAGTAGAGATGACTACTATGACATTAGACTCGTATCTTATTAGATATCTATAGATAGATAATATACACGTCACATTCCCTTTAATTGTAATCGCCAACCATGACACACTCTGGATGCGCTCCAGCGAGTGTTCTTTTGTATCCGAATTTGTGTGGGAAAGATTTTGAGTTAACTTTACAGTTCGCACTCACATCGAGTTACTGGAGACTTCTATTTAATCGCAATAACAGCTGGAATGATGGCATGTTTAATCCTGAGGAGGCGAGACAAAGCACTGCGGGTCTTACCGACTCCATCCATCTGGCTCGTTAAGCGTGAGATCAATATGACCAGCAGTACAAATCATAAGCTGCATTATGCAGTAGGCCGTACATTCTGCACCAATGGCAGATCGCCAGATCTCGCCTACGCAGCAGGCTTTATGGGTTCTTCATGGTGGGACTTTTTTTTAGCTTATTACGAACTGTTTTTTTTTCAAAGCACTTCGTCAAGAAATGATAGTACAAATTCTGCAAAGGATATTGCTAGCCATAAAGATATAGTTTCCCAACAACGGACAAACCTTTACTTTTATGACCGGCAACGTCCTCTAATAGAATGTTTTCTCACTATCATGGCAATTTATCTATTCTTCTTCTATGGTGTTGGTGAGGGGGGGGGGGGGCACAGTCGAATTTGGCCAACTGGAGTGAGCTTGCTTGCGATGGTGTAACTGTCTTGCAAATATTTCACCCCATCAAGCCAAATTCCACTCCTATTTCAGCCTGGTAGGCGGGTGAGTAGCGATTAGGCAGATCGCCAGACCGTGCCAGTTTGCTGACGGATGGCGGCCCGAGTCCGACCGTCCCTGCGGTGGGGTTAGGCGGCAATTGGGCTGTTTGTTGTTGTCCGCCGGGACCCGGTGATGGCGCTATAACCTTAGCTGTAATCACTGCAGGAGGCGGCATGGAGGTCCGGCCACCCACGGGAGTCAGTACGCGGTAACAGGGCAGAGTGGCAAGGATTGGCACGGAGCGAGCCCGTTCGGGGTACCGCTAACATATCGCTATAACCACGGCCGTGATTGCTGCAGCAGGCGGCATGGAGGTCCGGACACCCACGGGAGTCGGTCCGCGGTAACAGGGCAGAGTAGCAAGGATTGGCACGGAGCGAGCCCGTTCGGGGTACCGCTAACATGTCGCTATAACCTCGGTCGTGATTACTGCAGTAGGCGGCCTGCAGGTCTGGACACCCACGGGAGTCCTTCCGCGTCTGTGTTGCGTCATGCACTGAGTTTCTTTTTCTTTCTCTGCCCATTCGCGGGTATACGGCAGGGCGGCACGGATTTGCACGGAGAGAGCTGGAGCAGGCTTGTGGTACTTCTCTGATATTTCTCCGGCAGCGGCGTTGGATGATGCCGGATCTGGTAAATATGACTGCTTCTGAGATATCGGAGTACTCACAAAAGGTAGCGGATGCTACTTGAAACGTCTGAACGTTGCTAGCATCACATCCAGCTGTTTGTCAATGAGTAACTGCTTTTTGGTGAATCTTGTTACCTGGATGTCTAACCTTCATCGACGTGCTCTCTAGCCGTGGCGTTAGTTGATGCAGGTACTGGTAATGTATCCCTACAGTTGTACACTGTACCTAGATAGGCATCAATGACCAAAGAACAGCTGACCATTGCAGTCGCTCTTGCGAGATAGATGTTAGAAACGGTCTACCTTGTCTTAAATCTATCTCAGCTTTGATTATCTAGCATTTGTTACCGCCACATTTACATATTATTTCATTGTTTTGGTTAAAAACTAGGTCTTCAACAGATCTACTCAATGTCACTGACAATACGTAGCAGATAAAAACTGAAACGTCTGGCCGTTTCCAAAATCACATCCAGTTCCATTGACTGAAGGAGGACAAATGAGATCTAGTTGCTTGCGTGACTGTTACTTTGCGTATGTCATTACCTGGATGTCTACCCTTTATTGACGTAACACCACCATCGTGCCTGACATGATGCACGAGAGGCAGCCTGATAGATAGATTTGTCCGGCAGTTGTACATCGGATTCCCGGGTTGGTCGTGCGTTTCCCTGGATATCGATATTCCCGTTTATTGGGAAATGTGGCAAAAATGCTTCACGTTTCTATCTGTATCCATGAGTCACACTGATAAACGCAGAGACTGCAGTCTTTATTGCCTGTAAAGGGTTTGGAAATCGAGTTTACATTCTGGAATGACGTTGCCCTTCCTGAGTAAGCATTGGAGTAGTGTTGCTCCTATTGTATTTCAATAGTGTTACCGCGACTGTATTCCAATATTTTGGATCTTATCTTGTGGTACGGTAGTTTCTTTTCCATATCAAGGACGACACGACAATGATACTATTTATCTATCTTTGCCATGTATGACCAAGCTAGCCCTCTCAGTGGAGACACCACTGCTTTACGTACAGCCCTGGGTAAAGATTCATGCAAGAAGCTTGATCTTTGCACCGAATTTGAAAAAAAAGGAAAGACAATAACTGTTCAAGATTTATTGATGTTTCAGACAATACAATACATGACAAACCCAGACGGCTTAGCTGATATTGGGTGATTCACTCTGATAATATGATATTTCTGCTGTGTGATTATATTATGATAATCGCAATTCTTACATCCCGTTTCCATGGTTCCAGGGCTGTTTTGCTTGGCTGTGTGATTGTATGATAATCGTGATTCTAACATCCCGTTTCCATAGTTTCAGAGCTGTTTGGCTGTGTGATTATATGATAATCGTGATTCTAACATCCCGTTTCCATAGTTTCAGAGCTGTTTGGCTGTGTGATTATATGATAATCGTGATTGTAACAAACCGTTTCCATGGTTCCAGGGCTGTTTGGCTGAGTGTGTGGTTATATGATAATCGTGATTCTCACATCCGTTTCCATGGTTTCAGGGCTGTTTTGGTTGGCTGTGTGATTATATGATAATCGTGATTCTCACATCCCGTTTCCATGGTTTCAGGGTGGATGAGGAGCGAGCGATGACGGTGCGAGGATGGTCATTTTTAGAAGATGATGAACACGTCACTTGGAATCCTGACCGTCATGCTCTGCTCAGCCATGATTGCTAGTGCCCGACACGAAGCCGTCGCCATGGATACGAACCCAAACAATACTCAGTCACCAACGACAACAGTTCTGGTGGAAAGGAGGGAGAATACGACATCGGGAAGTATCGCATTTGTAGAGAACAAAATGGAGGTTACTACCGGGGTCGTCACAAGGTCCTTACCCCACAGAACGACACAGCATCGGAAAAGACACGCTATGCACACGGTTAGAACGGTTCCACGGACGGATACAGAACGGGGACTGGTAAGTAATGTAGCGAGGAAAGACCTAATACAAGCTGAGATAGGACATAAAGTAGCCATGCCTCGACATGTGGATAACAACAGTACGCACTTACTGAAAAGGACTACCAGAGAGCCACAAAATGTTCACACCACAGACGAACCTTCTCGGAATTCTACCTTTCTCAGCAGCAGCTTCGCCAGACTGCAGCGCGGAGGGATACTATCTTCCCCGGTGTGCCCCGCCTTCTGCTGCTCCGTGAACGTGTCTTGTCACTACACCTACGACATCCACCTGAAGCCCAGGTGCGGCTGCGCGGACACCGGTAACGGTACCAACACGTGCTCCGTACCTGGTAGCTCAGACATGAGCTGGATGCCGGTCCTACAGCGGCCTCCGTGGGTGCAGGGCACGTGTATGGGGTCATGGACCGAGAGGGAAACAGGTAAAGGTGGGGTTAATTTTATACCCGAAAGCTAATTGTACAGTACAGTCTCGTGGTTAAAGTAATGGGATACGCAACACTGATCAACTATCAGGTGCTACGTTTGCTATTGTGAGGTCAATCATGCCCAAAGGCTAATTATGAGTACAGTTAATATCCATAAGATAGTATCAAAAGCTGGCAGAGGAGTTAAGCCGGCCTAGGAGTATGATGACTCCATTTGGCCAGCTGTACTCCTCCTTAGCCAGCTTTGATACTATCTTTTGCTACTGTAGGATCTGCTTGGAGGTTAACTGTACTCGCGATTAGCCATGGCACTGGTAAATCTGCCTGGAGATTAAGTACAGTCGCATGGTTAGAGTAAAGTAACAATGATGTTTAATCACCGATCAGGTGCTACGTTTACTGTGACAGTATTGTGGGGTTTGCCGTCTTCTTTAAAGGTAGTGGTAGAGGTAGCCTGGAGAGCAACATTACTAACTTTGGTCCTCTCGTTGTTCGCTTTGATCCTTACCAAAGCTTACAAGGCTGGACTCCAGGTCATGGCTATTACTAAACTATCCCGCGTTCTGCAAAATGACTGGGATTTGTGATTTTAGTAGAAACGTAGTCTTTTGGGTGATCTCCTAGATGGTACAAATTTGTAACAATTGGGCAACTGTTTGAAATGATGTGCTTGTTTCTGCCCCAGATAACACCACGGGGCTGAAGCTCCACTGTCACGTGGATCAAGTAGACGACTTCACCTTCACCGTGGTGCACTGGAACGTGAGTCCGCCAGGGGGCGCCTTTCTCTTCCGACCGTGCATTGTGTTTGTTCACGTGAACAATACTGAGCCTGCGCACTACGTGAAGACCACGGTGGACATCGTGATTCAGTACTTCGGCTTCGGTTTGATCTTTTTGTTTATCGGAGTCATCATGAGTTCCTGTAAGAACATCAAGGCCTGACAGGGTTTTGTGCAGAAAAGATGACTGCAAAACAGAAACTGACTGTATAGTGGTTTTTCAAACACTATGGAATCTAAGTTGCCTTAAAAACAGTTAATATGATGGAATATTGGATATCCATAGCGACAAGCTGTAGGAAGCACGGCATTGTCTCTTTTCGTTCTCTACGCAATATTAGTGCATTTGTACTTCGTTATTCCATGTACATGTATTTTACGTCCAGCAAAGTAATCGGTGTTCATTTCCGTTGGTCCTATTATCTCAGGATGCGTGAATATAACGCCAGCAATAACATATCATTTTACGAACGATATCTGTTATTACCAACAGTATAGCTAACGTGTTACTAATGGTAACGAAAAATTGGTCCAGTATACATCACATAAGCACGGCAACACTAAAAAATGGTTCCGCCATGTACTGTTGCTAATAGATTACACCGCTAAATTTACAAACCGAATCAGTGGACGAAGGACTTGATAAGTTTGATAAGTAATGTATTGTATGTCCTAATGTGTACGTTGACTAGGCCGCGACATTTCTGTTGGATGAAGTGCAGTTAAATCGTTTCGTTGCAATGGTGCTGAGTTTCAGGTGACGTCAGAGTATGACCAAGGACGTTACATGAGAGTGTGACCCAACAGACGTCACAGAACATTGCTGGTTTGTTGATAACGTTGGCATGAATCTACTATCCAGGACGGCAACGAGTTATTCTGTAACAAACTCTTGTTCTGTACAGGCGAACAAAATCTTCTGGAACTTTTCTAGAGTGCCTCCCCGGACCGTGTAAATAATGGATGTCTCCAGGCTGGGATAAAACCTTACTTTTGCGGATTTAGCGGAAAACATGCCGACAAATAAACTCATTAACCTCTGCAGTAAGAAGTGTGCACGACTGGGACTATCCAACTCACTTGGGAAATAAACCTCACGATCTGTCTTGATTTTATCAGGCCTGGGCTCAAATCACCCGCACCTGGGGTACACTCGGGGTAGATGGATGGCACCCGAGGGAGTCCGAACTGTCCCGAAGGACCCGACGGATCCCGGAATGTCCCGAAGGTTGTTCGGGAGTTTCAAGGCTCGCATTTATCATTGTCGATTATGTATGCGTGTCGAACCCAGGGGGGGAAATAATTGATCGTAAGCAAAGATTTTTTAACAGAAGCCATTTACAAGAAAGAAACTGGCAAATCTTCAAAGGCATTGTAGAATATCGGAATTTCACGTATGATCTGAAGTCACCGTAAATTACCAGAACATCGTAGGGTGTTTTCATTTGATCAGGGTGAACACTTTCATGTAGCACCAAGGAGGTTAAAAAGACCTCCTTGGTAGCACCATACTCGATAGAAAACAAAAAATCAAGGAGGTTAGAAAAAATATATATACCAAACATCTCACAATGTTCATCACTACAATAAGTGTGTTTTCGGTAATAACTGCTTGGTCGTAGGTACTAGGTAAGCTTTGAATTTTCTTCTCGTAAAGAGAATAACTCAGATCCAAACAAATTTAGATCATTCACTCATGAGTATGGGAGTTAAACACACATCACTACGTATACCTGCTGTGGTGGCTTGCACAAATGTGTGGCCCAAGGGCTACAGAAATGGAGATGGGCACACCTATAAGCATCTGTTACAGATGTACGGGCAACGTTAACTTTTTAACAGGTTGTCGTGGCATACAACAACACCATCTGTTACCCAAGAACGTACTTAACAAGTTGCCTTACACAGAATTAATTGATCAATTAAACAATCCATCACTTATTAACCCATTCATAATTCAATAATAAACTTATCATCACTCTAGTCGCACCTGTGGAATATGTTATCACTATGCACCACACGTAAAACGGTATTGATGTATGTGCAAATTAAACGTCTGTACGAGTTTTAGATCAAACTTCATCACTACATCTTTGTTTTCTTCATTTGTCTTGCAGCAGTGCCCAACATCTGCCCTTCATGGGTCGTTAACGTGTGGGAGTGAAATGTTTACAGCACCGTTAGGGGTCATTAACGCTGGGGGGGGGGGGGGGTGAAATGTTTACAGCACCGTTAGGGGTCATTAACGCTGGGGGGGGGGGGGGTGAAATGTTTACAGCACCGGTAGGGGTCATTAATGCTTGGGGGAGAGAAATGTTTACAGCACCGGTAGGGGTCATTAATGCTTGGGGGAGAGAAATGTTTACAGCACCGTTATAGGGGGTCGCTAACGCGGGGGGAGTGAAATGTTTACAGCACCGGTAGGGGTCATTAACGCTGGGGGGGGGGGGGGGGGGGAGAAATGTTTACAGCACCATCAGGGGTCATTAACGCTGGGGAGAGTGAAATGTTTACAGCACCGTTATAGGGGGTCATTAACGCTGGGGGGAGTGAAATTTTTACAGCACCGTCAGGGGTCATTAACGCTGGGGGGGTGAAATGTTTACAGCACCGTCAGGGGTCATTAACGCTGGGGGGGTGAAATGTTTACAGCACCGTCAGGGGTCATTAACGCTGGGGGGGTGAAATGTTTACAGCACCGGTAGGGGTCATTAACGCTGGGGGAGTGAAATGTTTACAGCACCGTCAGGGGTCATTAACGCTGGGGGGAGAGAAATGTTTACAGCACCGGTAGGGGTCATTAACGCTGGGGGGGGGGGTGAAATGTTTACAGCACCGCCAGGGGTCGTTAACGCTGGGGGGGGGGGGGAGAAATGTTTACAGCACCGTCAGGGGTCATTAACGCTGGGGGGGAGAAATGTTTACAGCACCGTCAGGGGTCATTAACGCTGGGGGGGGGGGAGAAATGTTTACAGCACCGTTAGGGGTCATTAACACTGGGGGGGTGAAATGTTTACAGCACCGTCAGGGGTCATTAACGCTGGGGGGGGAGAAATGTTTACAGCACCGTCAGGGGTCATTAACGCTGGGGGGGAGAAATGTTTACAGCACCGTCAGGGGTCATTAACGCTGGGGGGGGGAGAAATGTTTACAGCACCGTTAGGGGTCATTAACACTGGGGGGGTGAAATGTTTACAGCACCGTCAGGGGTCATTAACGCTGGGAGGGGGGTGAAATGTTTACAGCACCGTTAGGGGTCATTAACGCTGGGGGGAGTGAAATGTTTACAGCACCGTCAGGGGTCATTAACGCTGGGGGGAGTGAAATGTTTACAGCACCGGTAGGGGCCATTAACGCTGGGGGGAGTGAAATGTTTACAGCACCGTTAGGGGTCATTAACGCTGGGGGGGATGTTTGAGGCACCTTTGGAACCATCCATCTTCGGCTGCGGGGGGGGGTGTCAGCGCCTTTGATCCGTGCCGCTGAGTGACATTTCTTATCTCATGGATCAGCGTCTGGAGACGTCAGGACGGATTAAGATGGATGGATCAGCGTCTTAAGATGGATTAAGATCGATACAGACTCCGGTCAGGGACTGGAGGTGCGGAGATGGAGATGTATGTCTTAATCATGGAGTGTGAAGGGCGAGGAGGAGGGGGCGTAGATGAGGACTGCGCCCAATGATTATGTCATGAATTTATGGCCGGAAAGTTCATCTATGCATGTAACAGGATCTAACTGAATCTGTAAATATTTTATTACTTAATTGGTTAATTAATTGAGCTAAATCATTAAAAATGGAGGGGGTAACAACACCGGTGATTCCTCAACTATGCTTGCTCTGTACAAATAATACGGCACGCGCTAACTCCTCTCCAACCAAAAATTTGGACTCACCATGGTTTCATCTACCTGACCCAGTCGCTTTGAAGATATGACTTTATGCACCCATTATTGACGTCACACATACGTGAAGTCACGTGTCCATGACGACTGGGTGAGAGAAGACCGGGACTCGCTGCCTGAGTGCAAGGAGCGTCGTAGAAATCGGATGGTACCAAGGGTAGAAAATTCGAATTCCGTTTTAATAAATCTTAATGCTTTCGTTCTTTTTAAAATTCATAATGTTCATCATTTTCACACGTGAAAGCAGAAAAAAGGTGTACAGTTCTGAAAAAGATTGACTTTTCCTCCCTATCATTTTTAGAAATACTATTTAAATTTGACTGTACGAACTTTATATACGTGCTCAAGAACAATGCACACGTTTACCGGGTGACATGATGTTCTTACGGTGAAAATGCATTATCATGTGCGCCGCCTGTCGACAATCGTGCAACACTGCATGCCACTGAAGTTGCAAAGGAGAAGCGAACAGAAGAGAAGAAGACGAACAACGCGAATAAACTACAAACAGGGATACACAACAGAGTGCTTGAGCTACACACAATCACTTGCGATGTGAGGAATATAACTTGATGGTGAGAAAAAGTGTGACCCATCCTGTCATAGACTTTTGCTATTGCTTTGTTTGTTGAAAAAGAGACAACGGAAACAACGCAAATCTATGGTTGCCGTTCCCAGTTCAACCATCCATTTTATTAGTAGTAATATTTTTATGATGGGACCTTTACTGACTTTTCATGTGCCATACCATGCCATGCTATGTTAGTAGAACGGCTTCTAGATTCAAATACCGCTGATTCTGAGAAAGAATGTAAACACACTAACCAGAAAATCTTTATTGAAATCATCCCAACAACGTTTGAACTCGTCTGTATAACATATCTCTGTTCCCTGAGGCCCGTCCCGACTCAGCTAGTTACATTAACTAGTATTACCTAGTAGTTACTCTCTATGGTATGGCTTTGATTGACATACACATGGTATATACACATCGGTACATATGTTTGGGGTGTTGAAATGTAAGTAAAATGTGTCTGTCATATCAAAAGGCAGTCTTCATTTTACTTTTTCTACCTACTGAAACGTGCATTCAAAATGTGATGCTTGTGAGACTGCAGAAATAAAGGTAACAACCTCTGCAATCTTCCCAGCTAAAACAAACAGACACAACATAGATAATTCAAACACGTGTTGTAGTAATATGACAGTCCAGGATTTCCAGTCTTGTAGTATTGATTGATCCAAACAACATTGACAGTTTCCAGAGAATTCATAATACTAGACTGGCTCAAACTGAGCCGGAATAACGGCTATTTCTCCATGTTCCATTTCCTGTCATAAATCTTTAGGCCACAGCAAATAAATTTTATGGATGACATCCTCTGCAGACTGCAAAAATAGTGCGATAAACGGGAAAAAAACAAGATGGGTGAAAAAAAAAACAAGATGGCTACCTTTTCAAAAATAGGCACCATAAAGTTGTGATGACTGTTGTAAAAAGAATAAAAGGGACAAACAGGGAGCCAACAGGGCATTCATTCCTGTATTTAAGACATGTACTGGTGTGGTAAAAGTGACACTAGTGTGGTAGACTGGCATCACCAACAAAGTTGGTAACCACACTCATAGCTTCCATATTGGTGTCCCTATTCAATAAGTTTCATTTCTACAACTACAGTCCTGGGTACCTCGCAAGTGTCACTTCTACAAGTACAAGTACAAATGTATTAGGCTACAACACAATATATTTGCTCATTTTGGTACTTTATTATCATGTTGACCATCCCTGCAGAAGAAAAAAAATCTTTTTTTTTCTGAAATCAGGCAAAATGCCGCAAAAATTAACGCACGCGTTGATGTCATCCATAAAATTTACTTGCTGTGGCCTTAAACGCAAAGCACATTTGTCAAAAAGCAAGGTACTATTAGTAGTTTTACAATCTACAACTACTGCACAGGGAGTAATAAAACATGTCTCCTGTCACATGACTCAAGTACAAGGAAATTAAGACTAGTATTTCTACAACATACTATTTCAACAATCTACTATTCTAACAATCTACTATTTCAACAATCTACTATTCTAACAATCTACTATTTTAACAATCTACTATTTTAACAATCTACTATTTTAACAATCTACTATTCTAACAATCTACTATTCTAACAATCTACTATTTTAACAGTCTACTATTTCAACAATCTACTATTCTAACAATCTACTATTTCAACAATCTACTATTCTAACAATCTACTATTTTAACAATCTACTATTTCAACAATCTAATTTGCTCCTGTCATAACTCATGATAGTGATGATTCAGGTAGAAGAACTTCTGGATCACTCTAACTATCATCTCTCTCACTGTCACTGTCACTATATTCCCATGGCTCTGTCAGATGTGGTAGGTAAAACCTTGCCACATGGTACAGAGAGCGTCCCTCCACACTGTCATACCTCCCATCAGGTAGGGTGACCTCCAAGTCTCTCCAGGCATCGGCTGACCTGTCGTACACGTACATCAGATGTTCCGATGGTGTCCTGCCCCTGAACCTGTCCACTACGTCAGTATCATACACCTGCAAGGTTCGAAATACACATACTTAACTTGCAATTTGCACATAATTTACGAGATTTGCACGTAAAGATATTCTGATGAACTTGCAATCTTGGATGTTAAAAATACCCGGTGCCTTTTTTTGGCTAACGGAGATCGTCACTGATCATCAGTAGGTGTTATAAATAATCAAATTCGGCTTTGCTGCAAACTTACATGCTGAATATGCAGTGTCTTTGGCTAGATTGCAGTATAGACTAGTTGTATTGCAGTATAGAATAGTTGTATTTTGCATGTAAATTTTTCAAATTGCACGTAAAATTTTTGCCAACTTGCAATTTTGCACGTAGCAGAAGAAAAGTATTTCGATCCCTGACCTGTAACAGTATGTGCAGCTGGTTCCGCAGTACGAAGACACCGGGATCACATCTGACAGCAACATCGAGGTTTCTGGGGTCCGGCCAGCCTGACAGTTCCCGCCAGCAGTCCGACTCTGTGTCGTACACCACAGTCTGGGTGAAGTTACGATCGGTGCAGAAAATCTCTGTTCCCATGGCAACGGCTGTAGAGATGTCGGGAGCGTATATTGGTGGGGCCAAATAATAGATAATTCAAACACACGTTGTAGTAAAATGACAGTCCAGGATTTCCTGTCTTGTAGTATTGAATCAATCCAAACAACATTGACAGTTTCCAGAGAATTCATAATACTAGACTGACTCAAACTGAGCCGGAATAACAGCCATTTCTCCATGTTCCACATCATGTCATAGTTCTGAATTCTTTAAACGTAAAGCACATTTGTCAAAAAGCAAGGTACTAAGACTTAGTAGTTTTACAATCTACAACTACTGCACAGGGAGTAATAAAAAGTGTCTCCTATCAGGACACATGAGTCAAGTACAAGGAAATTAAGACTAGTATTTCTACAATCTACTATTTCAAAAATCTACTATTTTAACAATGTACTATTTTAACCATCTACTATTCTAACCATATACTATTCTAACCATCTACTATTCTAACAATCTACTATTTTAACCATCTATTATTTTAACCATCTACTATTTCAACAATCTACTATTTCAACAATCTACTATTCTAACAATCTACTATTTTAACAATCTACTATTTCAACAATCTACTATTCTAACAATCTACTATTTCAACAATCTACTATTATAACAATCTACTATTTCAACAATCTACAATTCTAACAATCTACTATTTTAACAATCTACTATTTTAACAATCAACTATTCTAACAATCTACTATTTCAACAATCTAATTTGCTCCTGTCATAACTCATGATAGTGATGATTCAGGTAGAAGAACTTCTGGATCACTCTATCATCTCTCTCACTGTCACTGTCACTATATTCCCATGGCTCTGTCAGATGTGGTAGGTAAAACCTTGCCACATGGTACAGAGAGCGTCCCTCCACACTGTCATACCTCCCATCAGGTAGGGTGACCTCCAAGTCTCTCCAGGCATCGGCTGACCTGTCGTACACGTACATCAGATGTTCCGATGGTGTCCTGCCCCTGAACCTGTCCACTACGTCAGTATCATACACCTGCAAGGTTCGAAATACACATACTTAACTTGCAATTTGCACATAATTTACGAGATTTGCACGTAAAGATATTCTGATGAACTTGCAATCTTGGATGTTAAAAATACCCGGTGCCTTTTTTTGGCTAACGGAGATCGTCACTGATCATCAGTAGGTGTTATAAATAATCAAATTCGGCTTTGCTGCAAACTTACATGCTGAATATGCAGTGTCTTTGGCTAGATTGCAGTATAGACTAGTTGTATTGCAGTATAGAATAGTTGTATTTTGCATGTAAATTTTTCAAATTGCACGTAAAATTTTTGCCAACTTGCAATTTTGCACGTAGCAGAAGAAAAGTATTTCGATCCCTGACCTGTAACAATATGTGCAGCTGGTTCCGCAGTACGAAGACACCGGGATCACATCTGACAGCAACATCGAGGTTTCTGGGGTCCGGCCAGCCTGACAGTTCCCGCCAGCAGTCTGACTCTGTGTCGTACACCACAGTCTGGGTGAAGTTACGATCGGTGCAGAAAATCTCTGTTCCCATGGCAACGGCTGTAGAGATGTCGGGAGCGTATATTGGCGGGGCACGCTCGCACCAACAGTCCTGGATCGGGTCGTAGCGATGCACTTCTGACCTTGTGATGAAATACAGGCTAGGACCGCCGGTTATCGCGTACTCTTGTGAAATTTCATCAAGTACCAGCTGTGAACACTCCTGCCACTGGTCTGTATGCTGGTTATACTTCCTCATCCTGACATAGTTCAGTACGTTGTTATATTCCCCTAACACTGCAACGTGGTATAACATTCCATCAACTTCAAAAAGGAGATCGTCGTGAAACTTAAAATCCTCATAATCTTCACTTTCCAACGAAGCCACTGAGGACATACCAGCTTCCCACTCATTCTCTGTGTGGTTGTACTGGCGAATGGACAACTGATAGGGGCTACCATCCATAGTCAGGATGTAGATGTTGTTATCGCTGGTCACTGTCAGGGCCAGGAAATCGTCTGTGAGGTCATAATCATAGTCGCAACTGATGTACTTCCCTTGGTGAGGGTTCATGTAGAGGACCTGACATTCCCTGCATGAGGTACAGCAACAAGAAAGCTTCTGAAAAAAGCTGCCCGGTGCGTATTTTGGAAAAACGACTGGATGTTAAACAAAATCACACAAAAAAAAGAGTTTTAAACATCGAATTACTGAATTGGTCTTTCTTCTATTAAAAAAACTACATGAGATTTGTCTAACAAAGAAAAAAAAAATTAGCAAGTGGGGTGCGAACCTACGATCTACTGAAGATAGGTACCGTGCTGTAAACCGCTCGGCCACGCTGGCTCGATTACGCAATAGCACGTATAGAAGGGCTATTTGGTTAAAGTGACTGATCCATGCATCCATCCATCCATGCATCCAAGCAAAGACCCGCTTCTCCCGTCTCATAGCCGGTGCAACGCACCAGCAAAAACTACATAAAACTGGACTTTGCTTTAATGAATGCTTAGAGAAGAACTTTATGTTTCTGCTCCTACAAGCTAAGCACAGGTCAGAATGATGAAGTTCTAAGGATTTCTGAATAATCTAAGTACAAGTGCAAGAAGTAGTACTAGCCTGGGTATTCAATATCATTCGATTTCTAGATACAATGGCTTCTTGCACTCGCTGCCCTAAAAAAATCTTAGGGTAGCGAGTGTAAGGAGCCCCAGTAGAAATCGGATGGTGCACAGGCTAAGTTACTGTACTAGTGTAGTAAGAACGTGTTATTTTAGGCCACAGCAAGTAAATTTTATGGATGAGATCATCGCTCGCATTAATTTTTGCCTGATTTAAGACAAAAAACAAGAATTTTTTTTTTCTTCGGCGATGGTCAAATGACGAGAAAGTACCAAAATGGGCAAATATGTTGTGTTGTAGGCTAATGATTGTACTTGTAGAAGTGACACTAGCCTGGTAGCCATGACTGTAGTAGACTGTTATAGAAGTGAAACTAGTTAGATAGTTGTAAAAGTGGCACCAATATGGAAGCCATGAGTGAAGTTACCAAGTTTGTTAGAAGTGATACCAGTCTACCACACTAATGTCATTTTTACTACACCAGTACATGTCTTGAATACAGGAATGAATGACTTGCTGGCTAGGAATGAATGTTTTGTTGCTTCAATTCTTTTTACAATGTTTATGGCGTTACTTGGAAAATCTTATCATCTTGTTTTATTTTACCCATCTTGTTTTTTTTGCCCTTAGCCTATCTCACTATTTTTTTCAGTCTACAAAGGATGTCATCCACAGGGTTTGACAAGTTTTCTAAAATTCACTTGTCCTATCAGGCAAGTACATAGAAAATTTACTTGCCCAAACCAACTTTCCACTTTCTCAAAATTTAAATGACATGTATTTTCACTTCCATGGATGGAATTCTTTTTAGTGGCTCTATGTTTCTGCGTTGACCATTGCTTGATGCCATGACTGAAAACAGAAAAGTGGCAAGTATATAAAAATCTAACTCATTGAAAAATCTTACTTGCAAGTGGGGTAGGACATGCACTTGCCCGACCATTACTTTCACTTGCCCTGGACAATAGGTCTAGTGGACTTGTCCAACCCTGATCTATAAAATTTACTTCCTGTGGCCTTACTACATGCAACTACAAAATCTAATGTATCAACTATGCTAGTATGTAACGGTCACACTGTTGTCATCCATGAAACCCAGTCGTGTAGCCGCAAGCCGTTTAAGTGTAATAGTGTGAGTAAGGTACAGTATATATCTACACTCATGATCACTACACATATCCACATGACTGTGGAAATATTCATTGCCGGACTTCAAAAGCAGGAATAACATTGCGTGCAGATTTTTCCCAACTTAAAAAAGTAAAAAGTAAAACAAAGAAGAAAATACCTTGAAAAGTACAGCAGAACCATTTCTGTGGTCATCCCGTGCCTCGGCTTCAGGTTCCCTTTCTGTACCACATTCCTGATGACCTCAGAACTCCCAGGATCCTCCCTGACCAGGGGGTGTTCCAAGATGGCCGCTGTGTCGTCTGAGGTCAGCAGGTTGAAGCGGATGTGAGGGAGGATGCTGGGTAGGTGGTGCAGTCTGTAGGGTACAGGGTAGGGGCAGGTTCAAATAATTTCCTGTATCACAGCAGCTTCTTCATGAATAACCAACCACAATGTGACAACAACAGACCATACTAAGCCTTGGTTATGTCAGCTGGACCCACAGAACACTGACACCCACCTGTCCTCCCTGCTGTGCTGCACCCATCTCACCACAGCCTCCCACACTGTTGTCTCCTCTTTAACATCCAGCTCATCATGGCTGATGATCTCACCCAGATGATTCACACTCAGGCTGCAAAACTCCTCACTGGAGGCAACCTGTGGAGAGTAAATGTACATGTACCATGATAGTGTGGAAATGTGTGGCTCAATACTGTTCTAATATACAATTTGATGAACATACAAGAAGCTACATGTGTATATGTGTACATTATAAATCAATAGGTTGGTACCAACAAATGGTACAAGTTATCTGTATAACCAGTATAATACGCCAGATGCACTGGCACACGGCACAGCAGATACTGATTATAATCTATATCACACTGGGCGGCCGGTCACACCAACCACAGTTTTCTTGGATTTCTATTGCATTATAATATATATTATTATATATGTGTGTGTGTGTGTGTGTGTGTGTGTGCATGTATGTGTGTGTGTGTATGTGTGTGTGTGTGTGTGTATGTGTGCGTATGTGTGTGTGTGTATGTGTGTGTGTGTATGTGTGTGTGTTTATGTGTGTGTGTTTATGTCTGTGTGTGTTTATGTGTGTGTGTGTATGTGTGCGTATGTGTATGTGTGCGTATGTGTGTGTGTGTGTATGTGTGTGTGTGTATGTGTGCGTATGTGTGTGTGTGTGTATGTGTGTGTGTGTATGTGTGTGTGTTTATGTGTGTGTGTGTATGTGTGTGTGTTTATGTGTGTGTGTGTATGTGTGTGTGTGTGTATGTGTGTGTGTATGTGTGTGTGTGTATGTGTGTGTGTTTATGTGTGTGTATGTGTGCGTATGTGTATGTGTGCGTATGTGTGTGTGTGTATGTGTGTGTGTGTATGTGTGCGTATGTGTGTGTGTGTGTATGTGTGTGTGTGTATGTGTGTGTGTTTATGTGTGTGTGTGTATGTGTGCGTATGTGTATGTGTGCGTATGTGTGTGTGTGTGTATGTGTATATTTTTTTACCTGTATTTTATGCAGTAAGTATATCATTAGGTACAGTGGGTCTTTTGTCATTCATTAATATGGAATTGCCATCTGGTTCACCGCAACTTCCCTGACCCATTATAAAGACTAACCTCAGTAAAGTGACTGACAATCCACTGCTGACATTTCTTCAGGACAATGCCCACAGAGAAGACATCAGCAAACTTGTACAGGTCCACACAGGTGGAGCGCTCCACGTTCATGGCCATGTAGCTGCTGCAGGTGTCTCTCACATAGTCCAGTTGGAGGAGGTCGGCTGCCTGGTACAGGGGCTGTGCTTTGTCCAGGGACACATGGAGGGTTCCCGAGTAGATGTAACTCAGGATCTCCCCACACGAGCCTGCCTCCAAACCCTGCAGAAGACAACATGACAATGTTCACACATTTCTCTCATAGTCATACTAAGGACATTGTACAAAATAATGTACTGGTATTGTCTTTGCTGATACTCAGTGCAGTACCTACATTGTGGAGATTTCCCAAAGAAGGTTTTATTTACCAGTATTGATATACTAATACAGGGCTTGAAATACTTTTTTCTGCATACCTGCACTGGTGCAGGTAACATTGAAAATTACCTGCACCAGACAAATTTTACCTGCACCACTGTGAAGTTAAGAAGTATGGATCTTACTAAAATTGTTCAGGAACTATTGCTATTCTTTTCTTTTATACTTTATAGGTGCTAACATTCAATGCAGCTAAGAACAATCCACATACACTTACATCATATGACATTTATGTATAAAACCCAGTACATGGATGTATAAAACCCAGTACATGGACCAGTGCAGGTTAGGTGCAGGTAGACACCAGAAATACCTGCACAGCTCCAATTTTACCTGCACTAACCTGCATATGCAGATGGTATTTCGAGCCCTGCTAATAGATCCTTATTCGTCCGTCGGCGTTTACTAATAGTAGTAGATAGATAGGCATCTTCATTACCTGGAGATCGCCCAGAACGAACGCTTCTCTCCCCGCTGCCGAAGAGTGGATGGACACACACAGATAGATAGGGCATGGGGAGGGGGTCAAGACTAAAGTTGGAAACACAAATTATTCGTTTATATGCGCGTTCCCTAATGGCTCTATATGATAAGCGGGCTTTTAGTATTGAATTGAAATCCCTAAATGTTTCCATAAATTCAACATCTAAACGTCCAGCTAAACCTACCTGTAAAACAACCGTCTTCTGACGACTTTCCGCCATGTCACTTGTAAACATGGCCCTGAAGTAGGGGCTGGCCGCGGACAGAACAAGCCGATGGCAGGGAAACCGCCGGTCCCCGACTTCAAGGACGACATCCTGCAGTACCCTAGCCTTCTGTAAGTCGCCCACAGTTCCAAGAAACCCGTGCAGATAGCTCTCGTCTTGGTAGGAACGAGGAGGAACTGCGCTGGCGTGGGCTTCTTGGTGTGCGGCAGCCATGTTGATGATGATTACTGAGCTGTACAGGAGCGCCCTCTGGCGACAGAGAAGGTAGTATGTAACGTTATCCGAACTTGTGCAGTTTGCAAACTACTACGAAGCAAAAATAATATCACAAAGATGCAGCCTGAGTGCCATCCTCCGTAGTGACCGCTGGCCCAGTAATTTCGTTAGCAAGCGAAAGTACTGAGCCAGCGGTCACTACGGAGGATGGCACTCAGGATATTAAATATACATGTTTTCAAAATGGGACATATCTTTTTGATAGCGGTCAAACTAAACACATGTTTGTTTTGAAAATTGGATGAATAAACCAATCAATAAGTCAATCAATTAATTTTTTAGTAGTGAATAGGTCTTGGGGCAGTGAGTACTATACTATAGTAAGTGGTGTAAGCCTGGGCCCCCTAGCAAATTGTTTGGAACTGCAGCGAGCGTTTTCGTTTTCAGATTTGAACATAGATAACAGGGGAAGGAGTTGACGGACCGTCAGGATGTTTGGTATTAAGATAACTTGGGTGATTAATAATGATTAATAATGCTAATAATGAAATAATTTGCTTAATTAATAAAGAAAGTTTTAAAATCTGTTACATTTCATAATAGGATGCTCAAACATGCGACATTTGTAACTGAAAAAGAGAAATTTTGATAGACATCAATGATATAAATGTATGGATAATTTGCATATTCAATAAGGACGTATGATAATACAATAGTGCTAAATTAAAAGAATTTCATTCTTGATGCATTTGAAAGGTGAAAGTAAAGGTGAAAATTATAAGACATAAATCATGAAAGTCAGGTCTATTTACATAATACATTAGGAAATGCCATTATGATAGCCTTCTGTTACATTACTCTCCAAGCAGAGGTCGAGTGGCGGCGGCGGTCCGGCCCGTCGTCTCATGCATTTTCTGACGATTTCTTCATTCCAGGGCCATATGTAGATTATTCTGTGGCAAAACATAGCGACCTGTCATGTTTACTCATCAAAACATACTGTAGTTCAGTAGATTATACACTCCTTCATGTGTTTTCCGGTGTTTAACTGTGTTTTCCTCTGTTTTCCGGTAAAAAGGCTGACCCCATGTCATTCTTCCCTGTCTCGAGAGATGATGACAGTACTCTTACAACTACATTATGTGGGTAATCAGTAATTATCTAGCCTACCTACCCTTTGACCCAGAGGTCATGTCATCATCAACATGGCTGCCGCACACCAAGAACCCCACGTCAGCGCAGTTTCTCCTCGTTCCTACCAAAACGAGAGCTATCTGCACGGGTTTCTTGGAACTGTGGGCGACTTACAGAAGGCTGGGGCACTGCAGGATGTCGTCCTTGAAGTCGGGGACCGGCGGTTTCCCTGCCATCGGCTTGTTCTGTCCGCGGCCAGTCCCTACTTCAGGGCCATGTTTACAAGTGACATGGCGGAAAGTCGGCAGAAGACGGTTGTTTTACAGGCAGGTTTGGCGGGACGTTTAGATGCTAAATTTATGGAAACATTTAGGGATTTCAATTCAATACTTAAAGCCCGGCCGCTTATCATATAGAGCCATCAGGGAAAGCGCAAATAAACGAATATTGTGTTTCCAACTTAGTCTTAGTCGATTAGAAGACAGATATTGGGAAAAAAAGGATTCCTAAAATATTCAAGCCATTTGCTACGAAAATCTTCGCCTTATTTTCCTTAAAGGGGCATTCCACTCCACACGGGAGTGTTTTTTTCGGATAGATATCAATTTTAGGAAGTAATATATGCATACTACTTCACATTATACGATCAAGTACCCAGTTGCTCCACGTGTCTCAAAAGCATTCAGTCTTCTACTAAACTCCCAGAGTACCCTCTAATTTAATTAATCGTATGGCTGAATACAATGCAAAACTTTTAGGTACGGTTAAAAAACTAATTTCAGGTTCGCTAAGAAATCTCGTCTTGTTCTTGTATTCTTTGCTATCTTATGAGCAATTTGCTTTCTCGGTGTGCTCAGCGAACCTCATTTATTCCGAAAATATGTATGATAAACAAAGTGTCTATGCGTATAGGGAATGCATGGGAAGGGTCTGCATGGGTTTATTGAGTGTCATATTGTTTTACAAAACACACATTGCGCAATTCATCCCAAGGTGAATTCGGTTGATTATGTATTCATTGAGACATTATCTATTGGAAAACAAGACTCCCTTCTGGAGTGGAATGCCCCTTTAAGTGCTGGATTTCCTGTTGATAGTGAAATTATGTTTGCAGGCTGCACTGCACTGGAAGCAAGCCCAGGGCTTCCAGCACAGTGCTGAGGCGCTCTTACTCTCAGCACTGGGCCACTTATCATATAGAACCATTAGGGGAAACGCAAATCAACTAATATTGTTATTCAAGCCTCTCTTCCCATAACCTGAGTGCTGAATTTGTCGTCAAATTTGAGCTTTACTGAGCATTTTAAGTACTTTGTGTATTTAACTTGCAGTTATCAGACTCACATAAATACATACTGTAACACTAACAGCATTGCTTACTAGTAATACTAGTAGTATGCATGTAAAAGGTAGGGTGGCAGAATGTCGTGAAAGAAAGTCCTAGTAATACTTTTTTATGTGTGTGAGCAAGGACATTATCATGACCTTGGTATGGGGTAATAGTGTGAACATTGTTATCATCTTCTGCAGGGTTTGGAGGCAGGCTCGTGTGGGGAGATCCTGAGTTACATCTACTCAGGAACCCTCCATGTGTCCCTGGACAAAGTGCAGCCCCTGTACCAGGCAGCCGACCTCCTCCAACTGGACTATGTGAGAGACACCTGCAGCAGCTACATGGACATGAGTGTGCAGCGCTCCACCTGTGTGGACCTGTACAAGTTTGCTGATGTCTTCTCTGTGGACATTGTCCTGAAGAAATGTCAGCAGTGGATTGCCAGACACTTTACTGAGGTTAGTCTTTACATTGCGTTCTTCTTGTATGTTGGAATAGTATCAAGACACACATTCCCACAGTACTAACTTAAAGGTACATTTACCTGTACTCTGCACCTCCACAGGTTGCCTCTAGTGAGGAGTTCTGCAGCCTGAGTGTGAATCAGCTGACTGAGATCATCAGCCATGATGAGCTGGATGTTAAAGAGGAGACAACAGTGTGGGAGGCTGTGGTGAGATGGGTGCAGCACAGCAGGGAGGACAGGTGGGTGTCAGTGTTCTGTGGGTCCAGCTGACATAACCAAGGCTTAGTGTGGTCTGTTGTTGTCACATTGTGGGTGGTAAAACTTTATCAGTTCAGGTCATCCTCATACGAGGTGCCATTAACAATGTCTAACCATGTGTTAAAACTTTACAAAACTGCTTTAATACGGGAAATCATCTGAACCCGCTCCTAACCTGTACCCTACAGACTGCACCACCTACCCAGCATCCTCCCTCACATCCGCTTCAACCTGCTGACCTCAGACGACACGGCAGCCATCTTGGAACACCCCCTGGTCAAGGAGGATCCTGGGAGTTCTGAGGTCATCAGGAATGTGGTACAGAAGAAGAACCCCGACCTGAAGCTGAGGCTCGGAATGACCACAGAAATGGTTCTGCTGTACAGTTCAAGGTCTGTATAGAAAGTATTCACTTCTTTGTTTCACTTTGTAAGTTGTAAAATTCTGGACACAATGCCATTCCTGATTTATCTATGAATAAATAAAGGTTCAAACAATTCTAAGGGCATGCAAGCTCATTTCTGTGGCTACAAGACTGGATTGGATGGGTGACACCAGTGCCTGCTGTGATTAAAGCAGAGTTATGAATTCTGCAGTCCAGTCTCATTGACAGTTTGTGATTTCTCTCCTGCAGTTTAGACCAGATCCTCTTCATGAACCCTCGCCAAGGTCAGTACATCAGCCACGACTATGCCTATTCTATAGATGATTTCAGGGCCATGACAGTCACCAGTGATAACAACATCTACATCCTGAGAGATGGAGGTGGCCCCTGTTATATGTCCATACGTCAGTACAACCATGCAGAGAATCTGTGGATAGATGCTGGTATGTCCCCAGTGTCTGTGCCGGCAAGTCCAGAAGAGGATTTTGCATTCTTCGACGATTTCCTTTTTGAAGTTGATGGCATGTTATACTACGTTGCTGTGTTAGGGGAATATAACAACGTACTGAACTATGTCAGGATGAGAAGGTATAACCAGCATACAGACCAGTGGCAGGAGTGTTCACAGCTAGTACTGGATGAAATTTCAACAGAGTACGCGATGATATCCTGCGGTCGCAACCTGTATTTCCTCTCAGCCTGGGAAGTGCGTCGCTACGACCCGGGCTAGGACTGTTGGTGCAAGCGGACCCCGCCAAAATGCATACCCGACATCTGTTCAGCTGTTGCCATGGGAACAGAGATTTTCTGCGCTGATCGTTACCTCAGCCGAACGATGGTGTACGACACAGGGTCGGACAGCTGGCAGGAATTGTCAGGCTGGCCGAACCCAGGAAACCTGTGTTTCGATATTCATCGTGCTCCCGGTCTCTTGGTACTGGAGAACCAGCTGCACATTTTGGTAGCGGCCTCAGATCCTGACAGAGACGACTCAAAACATCTGATGTACATGTACGACAGGTCAGCTGATGCCTGGAGAGACCTGGAGATCACTCTACCTGATGGGAGGTATGACAGTGTGGAGGGACGTTCCCTGTACCACGTGGCACGTTTTTACTTACCATATCTGACAAAGCCATGAGAACGTAGTGACAGTGATCCAGAAGATCTTCTGAACAAATTAATAATTACCACGTGGCACGTTTTTACTTACCATATCTGACAGAGCCATGAGAATGTAGTGATAGTGATCCAGAAGATCTTCTGAACAAATTAATAATTACCACGTGGCACATTTTTACTTACCATATCTGACAAAGCCATGAGAATGTAGTGATAGTGATCCAGAAGATCTTCTAACTGAACAATCACCATCATGAGTGATATGACAGGAAATATGATATGGAGAAATATCTATGTCCTTCCAGGATATTGGAGCCAGTCAAGTGACATAGTATTGTGAACAACTCTGGAAACATATCTGTCAACGTTGTTTGGATTGAGTGAATGCTAAATAATGACTTATTTTACTACAACATGTGATTGGATTATCTACAGTCAAACCTGCCCAAGACGACCACCGGGGGGGACCGGAAAAAAGCGGTCGATTTGGACAGGTGGTCGCTGAGAAGAGTATCGACTCAAAACATGCCCGATAGAAAGTATAAATGGTTTCCATTGTGCTTAATGGCATAAAGCAAGCACACTGCACGCACGCAAAGAAGCGAGGTCTTTAATCTCAAATACAACAGGCACACTGTAAACTGTAAATTTACCCCCAAAATCCAACGAAAACTGGTCGATTTCGGCACAAAATCGTGCTAGTTATCATCAAAAATTGATGAAAACCTCAATTTTGAAAATGATGCGGTCGTTATGGGTCCCAATTTGGGCCGGTCGCGGTTGCGTTGGCCAGGTGGTCGTTGAGAAAAGGTCGCTTAATGCTTACGTCGATGGGAAAATAAATCGGGACCGAGAAAAAGTGGTCGAAATGGCCAGGTGGTCGCTGAGAAGAGGTGGTCGCTCGGGCAGGTTTGACTGTATTTAGTCTGTTTTCCCTTAGCTGGGCAGATTAAGCCGTTAGTCTTACTTCTGTAGTCTCACAAACGTCACATTTTGAGTACACGTTTTAGTTAGTATATCAATGGTAAAAAAGATTAGATGTGTACTGGCTTTTGATACAACAAGGACATTTTACTAAGATTTCAAAACCCCAAACATATGTTTGTGTATATAACAGTGTGTTGGTCTATCAAATCCGTATAGTAGAGAGTACCTACTAGGTAATACTAGTTGTTGTAACTAGCTGAGTCATATTTCTCAGGGCATAGATCTGTTGAGACGTTGTTGGAATGGTTTCAATAAAGATGATTATTTTGATTAGTGTGTTTGCAATTTGTCTTGGAATCAGAGCTATTTGAATCTAGAAGCTGTTCTACTAACATGGCATGGTATGGTACGGTATGGTACATGAAAAGTCAGTAAAGGTCCCATCATGAAAATGTTACTACGTTGTGCTTGATCAAGATTGGAGAAGCTTTCAACATTGGCGTTTTCAGGATTAAAATTTAAATTGTAGGGTGGGGAGGGGGTTTGGAAGAAAATTTCAAAACTTGAACACACCAGCGCTTAAAACATCTGGATTCTGCTTGCAACCGGAAACTAGGGATATGGTAGTATTTGGTATAAACATCCCTCCCTTAGTTCTTGAGGTGTTAAAGATAGAGTTGAACGAGCTCTGACAGGCGGCAGTCAGGCTTGATCTTGTTGTTTCATTTGAAGTATACGTTAACCAGTTGAGTTAATTATGTGTATTCTATTATAAGTGCAAATGTATGATTGTGTTCGCACTCAACATCAGCCAGGTTGTCTGGGTTTGCCATATATTTCACTGTCTGCAATTTCAATAAATCTTAATGACGATGAAACATCAACGCTAATCCGGAGTTCCTGTCGTTACATAACCTCGTTTTTCCTACATGTATATTGCTATCAATAACACCATCCATCATGCAGCGCCCCCTGCCGACTCGCACGTGATTTATAAGCACGGAAAGACGACAAACATCAGCGAGCCGAGAACAGTACCGTTATCTCCCTACACCAGCCAGGCAGCGCCCCCTGCCGACTCGAACATGAGATTTATAAGCACGGAAAGACGACAAACATCAGCGAGCCGAGTACAGTAACGTTATCTCCATACACCAGCCAGGCAGCGCCCCCTGCCGACTCGCACGTGATTTATAAGCACCGAAAGACGACAAACATCAGCGAGGCGAGTGCAGTACCGTTATCTCCCTACACCAGCCTGGCATCTCTCCCCACCATCTCGGCAACACACGAGCTGACGGGTATTGATTTTAATTAACATGACGATGCCATCATCAACTAATAGTAGAAAAGACGAGTTATGGCAAGTACATGTGATAATATCACTCTTACGGGACGTGTAATGAAATAAAAGCGAGGAAACTATACTAAATTTAGAGCGTGTTCCCTTATCTGCATGAACAGCACACATCCGTAACATTGAGACGATGTAAAATTGTGCACACTTCTGTACAGCAGTGATATACATGTACCAGTGGAAACATTAACAAGAGATGAGCTGTTTGTAGTTTCCTAGCGTTTCCTGCTGTCTCCAGTGTTGTCATATGACATGTGGCATCTTACGGTTTGATGCTGCGTTTTCATCTTTGCAGGTGAAATTGTACATAGTCATTCACAGCAGTGAGATACACACAAGGCATAAAGCTGGTTGTAACATGATACATCGGTGAATGTTAGACATTTAAGTGAAAAGATACGCCCAATAGCAGCTACTCAAGCAGCTGGATGTGATTTTTCCAAAGTTATATCCAGTTGTTTGAGTAACTGCTTGTTGGCCTCTTTGTGGTTTCCTAGGTTTTTTTCTGGGTGTCTCTAATGTTGTTTCCTGTCAAAGTGTGACCTGGTATGGCTTTCAAGGCTGTGTTGTAGTTTGCTAGAGTTGATGTCGAATAACTTACATTCACGACGTTTATGCTGTTTAAGGCGTTTTAGAACTGTCTCTCCCATGTGCATAACTGTACACATTGCTGGTAGAATATTCTGGCCTCTAAGGAAGGCACCGGATTGTCTACTGTACAATACTACTAATTAATTGTCCCTAGTTGCTAATGTTTGCATCAGCTATACATACAATTATTATTATTATTATTATTCATTCTTAGTAAGGCTTCTCATAGATTTAGTTGTCAAACTATATTTTCTCATCTTTTGCATCCGTACTTTGTTCTAGACCTGAAGTACCTACAGAATCTCTACCATACACCTTGGTCCTGAAGTACCTACGCTACCTCTACCACGCACCTTGGTCCTTGGGGTCTAGAAGTGACATTGTTGAACAAGCATGAATGAATGATCAGTCATCAACAGTCAGAAATGAAATAATGCAGTTCACCTTTAACCGCGAGGTAAACGTTTATCCGTTTAAAAGTTTTTAGGGATATCAAGTTAATGGTTGGTGGGTGCAAATACCAAAATGACGTCATGATGATGTTTACGTGCCCAGCTTATCCTCCTTACATGACGTCATGATAATGTTTACGTTCCCAGCTTGACCTCCTTACATGACGTCATGATGATGTTTACGTTCCCAGCTTGACCTTACATGACGTCATGATGATGTTTGCGTGCCCAGCTTGACCTCCTTACATGACGTCATGATGATGTTAACGCACCCATGACCTCCTTACATGACGTCATGATGATGTTTACGTACCCAGCTTGACCTCCTTACATGACGTCATGATGATGTTTACGTGCCCAGCTTGACCTTACATGACGTCATGATGATGTTTGCGTTCCCAGTTTGACCTCCTTACATGACGTCATGATGATGTTTACGTGCACAGCTTGACCTCTTTACATGACGTCATGATGATGTTTACGTTCCCAGCTTGACCTCCTTACATGACGTCATGATGATGTTTATGTTCCCAGCTTGACCTCCTTACATGACGTCATGGTGATGTTTACGTTCCCAGCTTGACCTCCTTACATGACGTCATGATGATGCCGATGAAGACGAAGCACAGCCCAGTCCCGATGTACTGCATGACGAGTTGTACAGTCTTGTTCAGCCCGACCGGGACCGGCGGTTTGGTGCTGTTTACCTCTATATACAGCACACAGGGCCGGTACTGGAGCCACAGCTCCTGGTGCGGTGTAACAGTCGGTCTATCTGTGCTGGAGAACTGTCTCTCCCAGTGCACAGTGGTGAAGGTAAAGTCGTGAACTCCCTCGATGTGACAGTTAATCTTGTAGCCGGTCTCGTTCAGGGCGTTCTTCATGTGGAACTCTATGCAGATGCCGCGCGAGGTTTCCTCCGACTCCACCAGCTCCTCCCAGAAAGTGGTCTTGTTCTGGATGACGCAGTTCTTGTCCGCCGAGAATCCGTCACAGGAGCACTCGACTTCGGGTTTCCGTGTCGCGTTGGAGAGGATGTAGAAGCAGGACATGTTGGTTGTGCAGCAGAATTGCGGACAGAGCGGCGACTCTGCGGCACTAGAAGAGTTCCCTCCCTCTTCTGTGTGTCCCTCCTCTTCGTCTGAATACACGGAAGGCGGCGTTTGCGTCAAGGGGACGTCCGTGGCGAGAAGCGGACCATCGTCGACAGCCCCAGAACCCCCATCGTCAATGGTCAACTCTTCATTGCCGTCAAAGCTGTCACGGCGATTTTCATCCAATCTTGCATACGCCAGGCCGTTTCCACTGACAAGTCCTTTGTCTTCTCTCGTTGATATACTTTCAAGCTGTTTACCATCTACTTTTGTGTACTTCTGACCGTCTCCATCCACAAGTCCCCTGTATTCCCCAGGTGATAAGCTTGCCGCTGCCCGAGAGCATGGAGTAAGACAGACGGACATCAAAACCGCCACTGTGCAGCAGAGCCTCTCAGCTTCTCGTCTCCGTTTTGCAGTATCCATGACCATCTGGTAACTCCTCTCCGGGCTCACATCGCTCAAGTAGCGCTGGCTATGTCTTAGATGTTCTCACAACTCCCGAAGTAAAGGTCTCCAGTGTCTGCAAACCGTCTGACTCTGTTGGAGAAAGAATAGATGTGAATGAGAGAAAAGTAAAAAGGCCTGCAGGAATCGAAGTTCATTACGCCGTGATCAGATGGACGCGCAGAGGACAGGCTTATCACGGGTAATTATGGAGCGCGGCGGGAGATGAGGCGGGAAAATCGTTAGAGTTACACAAAAAACGCCTCAAAAACATCGCTTTACTATCGGGGAGATCGGAGGTGATAAATTACGTGCACAGTGAGGCCTGCAAAGACGGTAAAGATGCGGTAAAATGGCTCTAAATGCGGAACATATTTACATGTGTGTTGCCTATTCTTCCATTGTCATGTACCTACCTACCCTTGACCTCCAGGTCGTCGGGGGGACAAGGTAGCCAAGAAGATAGAGAGTTGCCTCCAGGTTCGTCTTTCCCAATACAAGAATCTGGTCATTTTTTGTGTGTGCAGAAACCACTTGTACATTTAGACACTGGAACGAATAGAAACCCAGCTTTTTTTACACCTCAAAACATCAACCTCGCTAGAATGTTACCAGAGATAGGTTCCTGGTAAACCCCTACTGAGTTTTACACCATGATTTATTATGTCCCTAGTTGATAGATAGCAGTCTGCCTCGTTTTGTTTGCTTGGTACGTATTTGTTTTGTAATGTGTGAATGCTTATGATATGTTGAATCATGCCCCCTATTTGATAATTGACTTGGCTGTTCTGGACACACAGGGTTGCCAAACTAGCCTGTGGCTATCACAAAGGACTAACTCCGCTGACAGAGACAAATGCAATACAAATTGAACTGGGGTTTTAATTTATACAGACTGAATAACAATCATCAACAATATTCTAATTAAATTAAGTTAAGCTTATTAGATACATATTCATGTTTGTTCATCTATTTAAAAACGTCGCAGATTATGAGCTCCAACGCCAATTGCGGTGTACGAAACAGTACTTTGCTTTCATGTGACATCTCATCATTGATTTTGTCACAACATCAGAGGTTCGGCATTAAATAGAGTACCAACCAGACCCTGGTAGTCGTGTAAAAGCGATGCTATCGACATTTCCTGATGTTCCAAAGACAATTTATGATCCCAGGGTGCTCCTATAGTCACGTCACCATTTGTCTTGAACATTTATGTTGTCCATTTTTCCTTATGATTTCAAGTCCAAATTCGAAAGATAAGAATCCGGTCGTTTTTTCTTTTGTGCAGAAAGACGCCTTTTGTACATTTAGACACTGGACTGAAAAAAGAACAGACCCTGCTAGTCGTAAAAAACGATCAACACGTTCTGGTGTTCTAGAGACGATTTACGATCTCAGGGCGCTGCTATAGACACTTCACCATTTGTCTTGAACATTTATATTGCTTACGTTTCCCTTATTATCACGTCCAAAAGAAAGGTCCGAATTCGAAAGATAAGAATCCGGTCGTTGTTTCTTTGGTGCAGAAACCTTTTGTACAATTAGAAACTGGACTGGATGTAGAAAACCAGACCCTGCTAGTCGTAAAAAAACGGTCGACACGTTCAGATGTTCTTGAGACGATTTACGATCCCAGGGTGCTGCTATAGACACGTCACCATTTCTCTTGAACATCTATATTGGCTAGGTGTCCCTTATGATGTCCAAACGAAAAGTCCGGATTCGAAAGATAAAAAATTTGTTGTGCAGAAACCACTTGTATATTTACACCGAATAGAAAACCTGCTAGTCTTAAAAGAACTATCGCCACGTTCTGATGTTCTAGAGAAGATTTACGATCCCAGGGTGCGGCTATAGACACGTCATCGTTTGTCTTGTCTCCTGCAGATGCCGCCCGATATTGGATCAGTCAGCTCGGCAGGTCAGCCCGGCCGATTCTAACAGTCACTCTCACCGCTGGACTGTTAAAGCAACATGATCGATGGATGAACCTTTAAAATCAATCCGACATCAGGACTTTCTTTAATTTTTTCTGCCCCTTTCATTGTTTGGAAGCCAATTGAATGTTGTTGATTTTCCTTGTAAAATATTACTGCAGCAAAAGTTCGAATTCCTTCTGTGGTTTTTGCTTGCTATTTTCCCCGCATAGCCGATAACACATCAGGTCTGTACTGTTGGTAAAGATTTGGTTAAGCTCAACCCAGTCTCACGATAAGTGTGGTGGGGCCTTGGTAGTAAACATTGTACAATGCTAAACTTTCTTCCAACACAGAAAAGTATACACGGATTGGTAATTAGTACTGATCCTGAAGAAGGTGACAGTGGTCGTTGAGAATTTGATCCGTTTTTCCTTTTTGTTGGACGAAAGTGTAGCATTGTGCAGATCGGTCTTCTGTACCAGACAGTTCTCCAGAGTGACCGTCTCACGGAGGCCGGTACCCAGGCTACAGATTAGACTTCCGTACCAGACTGCCGCATCATGGAGGCCGGTACCCAGGCTATAGATCAGAAAGTTCACCAGACTGCCATCTCACGGTGGCTGGAACCCAGGCTATAGATCAGTTTTCTGTACCAGGAAGTTCACCAGATGACCCGTCTCGCGGAGGCTGGTACCCAGGCTACAGATCAGTCTTCTGTACCAGACTGCCGCATCACGGAGGCCGGTACCCAGGCTACAGATCAGTCTTCTGTACCAGACTGCCCGTCTCACGGAGGCTGGTACCCAGGCTACAGATCAGTCTTCTGTACCAGACTGCCGCATCACGGAGGCCGGTACCCAGGCTACAGATCAGTCTTCTGTACCAGACTGCCGCATCACGGAGGCCGGTACCCAGGCTACAGATCAGTCTTCTGTACCAGAGTGCCCGTCTCACGGAGGCCGGTACCCAGGCTATAGATCAGTCTTCTGTACCAGAAAGTTCGCCAGACTGCCGTCTCACGGAGGCCGGTACCCAGACTACAGATCAGTCTTCTGTACCAGAGTGCCCGTCTCACGGAGGCCGGTACCCAGGCTATAGATCAGTCTTCTGTACCAGAAAGTTCGCCAGACTGCCGTCTCACGGAGGCCGGTACCCAGGCTACAGATCAGTCTTCTGTACCAGAGTGCCCGTCTCACGGAGGCCGGTACCCAGGCTACAGATCAGTCTTCTGTACCAGACTGCCGTCTCACGGAGGCCGGTACCCAGGCTACAGATCAGTCTTCTGTACCAGACTGCCGTCTCACGGAGGCTGGTACCCAGGCTACAGAGCAGTTTTCTGTACCAGACTGCCGTCTCACGGAGGCTGGTACCCAGGCTACAGATTAGACTTTCGTACCAGAAAGTTCACCACACGGCCCGTCTCACGGAGGCCGGTACCCAGGCTATAGATCAGTTTTCTGTACCAGGAAGTTCACCAGACTGCCCATCTCACGGAGGCCGGTACCCAGGCTACAAATCAGTCTTCTGTACCAGAAAGTTCACCAGAGTGCCGTCTCACGGAGGCTGGTACCCAGACTATAGATCAGTCTTCTGTACCAGGAAGTTCACCAGACTGCCCGTCTCCTCTGTAAAACCGTTCCGCCGGTCTCGTGCTCTTACAACCGACACATCACATGACGTCATGTGATGGCTCGTCAATCAGGACTGATCACTTTGCGCGGTTGTTGACATGAAGAAAACGTCGAAGCGTAATGCTTTATCGATACCTGACGTCAACAGCGTATAGGTCTTCGTTACGGTTGGCATTTAGCTAGGCACTCCGGGTCATTCAGACACTTCTCAATAAGAGTGTTAAGTTTTTAAACGTGCAGAGGATTGACGGCTGAAGCTCTGACATACAGACATAACGTCCCAGTTTTTAAAGAAATGGGGTACTCTCTATGTGTGGCTACCCAGACTTGTTTTGGCTTCCAAGTGCATGCCAGGGCACCTGACGCTCAATACATTAAAATATGTTTTGACAAAAGACCTTTAGTTACGGAGCCATAGTGGTGTGAAATAATCGTAACTGCGTGAGGGATCATTTCTAAGAAGTACCTGGACTGTCACAAAATAGTTGAAAAGGAATAGAGTCCTAAGACTGTGGAAATTAGAGCAAGGAAAAACTAGAGATACTTGACAGAGAAGAGCAAGGGGCCAGTCCCTACACTAAGCACTTAGGCAGGGAGGCAATAGTTGTAAATATTTGACGATTTGTGTACTGTATGATATCGTTTCTGTTAGGAATAATCGTCTGTGAAAAAAAGCTCCCAGAAGATAAGTGGTCTACCCTCGGGCACTACTGGATTTTCTAGATAGAGTCTCTAGCTGTGGAAGAATCATTGACATGTGAGCTGCGCTTACTCTTCGTACTCATTAGCACTATCACCAATGATGTAGTATTGTCGTCAATAATCAAACACTACCTTGCATAAACTTCTACCATTGTAAGCTTGAGTATTGTCGACTCCAAAAAGAGTTTTAACCGCTCACCTCCAACATGTCCCCCGTTCAAGTGATCTGGAAGCCACCCCTCTTACTCTCTACTCCCGTACCTGTCTCTCCTCCACTCCTGGGTTAGAAGTGCGCACCCCTCTCACCGTCTCCCCTCCCCTAACCGTCCCGGACGCGCGCTCCTCAGTTAATCCGATTCTGTGCTGTTTCTCATACAGAACAGCTGATGGATCAGTTTTTATTACCGTTTTAACGACCCAAACTTCCCCCCGGATGTGCGATATGATCTGTTATGCGTTATTATAAACCCTGACAGCGCCACGTGATATAATCCGAGTTATTAATGTCGGCTGTGCACACATCCCAATACGGCAGGACCAGAGTCGGTACCAGAGCCCCTTCTGCTGTGAGCTGTACGTCATCTCGGGTTCTGTAACGTTATTTATCGCTGCCGCGTCCTAAGAATTGTACTTTGTATTGTAGATCATGACTTGACTTGACTTATGTCGGGTGTCGCTCCTCCCCTGCCACCCGAACCACTGTAGCAGCGCAGTAGACTCTGTCGAGCATTGCTTTCCCCATGCTGTCATCCTGTGTCCCGTCTCAGAACATAAATAAATCATGATCATTATAATATCAATCATATCTGTCACGCCGACAAAGTTTACATGGTAGAACACATCCCAATACGGCAGGACCATAGTCGGTACGCGGAAGCCCCTTCTGGTGTTAGCTGTACATCATCCGGGGTTCTGTAACGTTATTTATCGCTGCCGCGTCCTAAGAATTGTAGTTTGTATTGTAGATCATGACTTGACTTGACTTATGTCGGGTGTTGCTCCTCCCCTGCCACCCGAACCACTGTAGCAGCCCAGTAGACTCTGTCGAGCATTGCCTTTCCCATGCTGTCATCCTCAAGACCTGTGTCCCGTCTCAGAACATAAATAAATCATGATTAGTATAATATCAATCACATCTGTCACGCCGACAAAGTTTACATGGTACATCCCAATACGGCAGGACCAGAGTCGGTACGGAAGCCCCTTCTGGTGTGAACTGTTCATCATCTGGGGTTCTGTTACGTTATTTATCGCTGCCGCGTCCTGAAGGAATTCATTTTGTATCGTTTTGATAAATCATGATTATTGTTATATCAATCATACGACGACAAAGTTTAGATGGAAGTATTCTTTGTTCGAGATCACCGAAATTACACACGTATACTTAGCAAGATGGGTTTAGAACATATATATAATATAGTTTAGAAGTCCAGAATCAACGTTTGCTCATTAAGCCACCATCACAGAAAGTCATGCCTAAACAAAGGGTCCAAACATATTATTCCACTAATGATTCGGGTGTAGCAAAATCAAAAAAGAAGGAAAAATAGACAAGAGGTGTTTTCATCGTTGTCAACATTTCAAAGCACAAGAGAAGAAGGAAAGAAAAGGATGTATCAAGCCACCCACGACAGGTTACTTGACCGCCGAGCTCCCACCAACCCACTCCTGCCAACTTGACACATCCAAACAAAATCCCTTTGGTTCTATTTCATTGTGGTCAGCGCAAACAAGCATAAATCGACTGCTGATATTGTCCGGACGTTTCGTTGCGATTCCAGATACGAGGGTCTGCATGGGGGTTCTGACAGCGCTTTACGCTAAATATGGGATGACTGACTACGGTTTACGTTACATTCACGAATACTGCCAATGCTTTACGCTTCATCCCACTACGAATTACGTTAAATGAATTACGGGAAATTAAAAAGGCTTGCCTACGCCTTACGGAAAAGAGCATGCAGACCCTCAGATACCTTTCAGACAAGTGCTCGTGTGGCTGTAATCTGTCCGGTCATGTACAGGGAAGATTTATTTCTGATCGATATCGCACCATCTGGAAGGGTCTTTACGTCATCATGATTAAACCAGAGATAATCCTTCTCCACGCCCAGACATCTGGAGAAGCGTTTTGTGTTAGGGCAAGGTCACGTTCGTCGCACGGTGTTTGTTTTTTTTCTATTTTGCGTTTTGGACAGACGAGGACAATGTGGCACTGAACTCAAGTTTTGTAACTTATATTAACAGTGCCACATACACAGTACAGACCCATTTTTACACCTGGGTGAAGTGAGGAAGGTCGTGTAAAGTGCCTTTCCCAAGGGCACAACGTCGGGGCGGGGCACGGCGGGGATCGAACTCAGAACCTCTAGGTTCCGAGCCGAATACTCTACCAGTTACGCCACGCCCGACGCCGATAGCATAGCATAGGTTGTTGTAAGTTCTTGTGACATGCAAACACACACAGAGACAACAGCACACACAAACACCCACCCACTTGCACACAAACACACGCACATATGCACACTCACACACACACGCATGCACGCATTCACACACATTAACGCACAGACACACGCACAGATACACGCGCACATTCACACGCATACACACACACACACACACACATACGCACACACACACACGCACACACACACGCACACATATGGCATATCCACATCTTTAATGACTAACAGCCTCAAGAGTCAAGACGCAAGACCACCATTCCTGCATACCTCAGAAGGACCATCCTACTGTGCATATATGCATCTACGTAACTTTACAACGCGGACTACCCTAAAGATCAACAAATAAAATAAAATCAATCTCTGTCTTGTTCCCACAGTTCCGAACAGCAGTGAGTCATGTACTCACTCCATCCTCGGTTATAAATCACAAACCCCAGCAGGCTCCGCTGCGGTCCCCTGAGCCACATGAACCAGGCTAACCGGTACGGAAGATAAGCCGTTCTGGGGCCTCAGCGCGCGGCCGGAGCCAGGCTAATCTTACATAAACAATACCGACAGGTAGACATGTTGAACATTCTGAGATTGTGAGGGTGGTTTTTACCTCCACAGTCAGGGGTTTAAACGTATCAGGCAAGAAGAATTCACCTTTGATGACAAAAGAACATAAGCTAAATGTATGAACTTGAGTGTGTTGTCGTCCCGTCTTATAGATATGTTGAAATTTAAAAATTTTCCTTTGCTTTTCATTTGTACTTGATTTCTCTCTGTAAGATATGTATGCCTTTTTATGTCAGGGGTAGCGTCAAAATAAGTCTTGTACTTGAGTGCGCTACCTCTTTGTCATATATATTGTATTATTGTTTAAATGTTTGCATTAAAAAAGAAATTTAAAAAATGGTTGAAGTCAAGTCTCTGATACATTCGTGAGCTAAATCGTAGTGATTCCATTGTGTAGAAAGTCGAGCCAACACGCCCAACCAAAGAGTCGTCTACTATTCCAGAGTAAACATCGCCCGGCCACGTACCGTGAAAACGCCAGGCCTTCACTGGACCGGTGTTTTAGAGTAGAGCCCTACGAAATCTAGCAGAAAGACTTTTTTTCTGAACAATGTTCAAGACCTTGACAATGCTGAGGTGGTGTCTGCTAGCGGCCCTGTGGCAAGCCGTCATAACAGACTATTCCACCAGTAAGTATGTCCAGTTCGTTCTCTGACGGTACGGGTTTATAACAGTGTCGGATAATATGCTTGCATGATTGTGTGTTGAGGGCGAGCGCACATATATGTCCACTCCGCTACCACAGTACTGTCAGCAATGTCAAGTTTGTTCTATAGAATGTGAAGTTACGCCTTTTGAGTATAGTGTTTGTCCGAATGAAATATCCTAAACCTGCCCTCACAAGCAAACAAAATATGTTAACGAGACCCACAGCCATTTGACATGCTTAAATGCCAATGAAAGTTACAAAATGTCAGCATGTTTCAAAAACATTCTTCAGTACCTTTTTCCGCATTTGGAGTTTATGCAGACTTTTGGCACAGCTTTACCAGTGTATGAATTATACACAGGTACTGAGAACTGTAAACAAGCCATGAAAAATGCATGTATTTCAGGCAGTGCCAGCCTGCTTTGAAACACTTGGAAACCTTACATTGTAACTGAAAATGGATAGTTTTGTTTGCTGAGGATTCATTTAGAATAACCTGATATCCTAGGCAACGAATCTGTGGAAACTCTGTATTTAATGATTCCCTGCGAGTATTTCAATGCGCAGCCATGTCAGACGACTTCTGCGCGACAGAAAGTTGAGAAACCCGAGAAGGTACCATTGTTTACCACAAGGTGTGACGTCACGGTGACGAGCTATGGTAGTGTTAAGAGTCATTGCATGAGAACTAAACCAGGCAGAGGTCGGAAAATGGGGGTCAGCCAAATCCGCTCATATTTTGCATGTGGTGGTATAGGTGAGGTGGGTGGAACCTTCACCAAACATACAATTAAAACTTCTCATTAACCTTTGTGATATTGCCCCATCTATTTCATTTAGCTGTAAAAACAGAGTCGGTCCACCCATGGTCAATAATGAAATAACAGCCCCATTTTGGTTACCGCTTAATGTATGTACAGCACTAACCCTAACCCTTGCGTGTCCATAGTTAACATGGGGGCCCACTGTGGCAGCCAGGTCTCCCTGGAGCAGGCGGGTTACATCAGCTGGAGCTACGGCAACAACATGGACTGTTATATCAACCTGGTCGCACCTGGGGCTACCAGTCTCTTATACCTACAGGTAAGGGAACACCTGTTATATCAACCTGGTCGCACCTGGGCTACCAGTCTCTTATACCTACAGGTAAGGGAACACCTGTTATATCAACCTGGTCGCACCTGGGGCTACCAGTCTCTTATACCTACAGGTAAGGGAACACCTGTTATATCAACCTGGTCGCACCTGGGGCTACCAGTCTCTTATACCTACAGGTAAGGGAACACCTGTTATATCAACCTGGTCGCACCTGGGGCTACCAGTCTCTTATATACAGGTATGGGAACACCTTTTATATCAACCTGGTCGCACCTGGGGCTGCCAGTCTCTTATACCTACAGGTAAGGGAACACCTGTTATATCAACCTGGTCGCACCTGGGGCTACCAGTCTCTTATACCTACAGGTAAGGGAACACCTGTTATATCACCTGGTCGCACCTGGGGCTACCAGTCTTTTATATACAGGTAAGGGAACACCTGTTATATCAACCTGGTCGCACCTGGGGCTACCAGTCTCTTATACCTACAGGTAAGGGAACACCTGTTATATCAACCTGGTCGCACCTGTTATATCAACCTGGTCGCACCTGGGGCTACCAGTCTCTTATACCTACAGGTAAGGGACACCTGTTATATCAACCTGGTCGCACCTGGGGCTACCAGTCTCTTATACCTACAGGTAAGGGAACACCTGTTATATCAACCTGGTCGCACCTGGGGCTACCAGTCTCTTATATACAGGTAAGGGAACACCTGTTATATCAACCTGGTCGCACCTGGGGCTACCAGTCTCTTATACCTACAGGTAAGGGACACCTGTTATATCAACCTGGTCGCACCTGGGCTACCAGTCTCTTATACCTACAGGTAAGGGAACACCTGTTATATCAACCTGGTCGCACCTGGGGCTACCAGTCTCTTATACCTACAGGTAAGGGAACACCTGTTATATCAACCTGGTCGCACCTGTTATATCAACCTGGTCGCACCTGGGGCTACCAGTCTCTTATACCTACAGGTAAGGGACACCTGTTATATCAACCTGGTCGCACCTGGGGCTACCAGTCTCTTATACCTACAGGTAAGGGCACACCTGTTACATCAACCTGGTCGCACCTGGGGCTACCCGTCTCTTATATACAGGTAAGGGAACACCTGTTACATCAACCTGGTCGCACCTGGGGCTACCCGTCTCTTATACCTACAGGTAAGGGCACACCTGTTATATCAACCTGGTCGCACCTGGGGCTACCAGTCTCTTATACCTACAGGTAAGGGAACACCTGTTATATCAACCTGGTCGCACCTGGGGCTACCAGTCTCTTATACCTACAGGTAAGGGACACCTGTTATATCAACCTGGTCGCACCTGGGGCTACCAGTCTCTTATACCTACAGGTAAGGGCACACCTGTTACATCAACCTGGTCGCACCTGGGGCTACCCGTCTCTTATATACAGGTAAGGGAACACCTGTTACATCAACCTGGTCGCACCTGGGCTACCCGTCTCTTATACCTACAGGTAAGGGAACACCTGTTATATCAACCTGGTCGCACCTGGGGCTACCAGTCTCTTATACCTACAGGTAAGGGAACACCTGTTACATCAACCTGGTCGCACCTGGGGCTACCAGTCTCTTATACCTACAAGTAAGGGAACACCTGTTATATCAACCTGGTCGCACCTGGGGCTACCAGTCTCTTATACCTACAGGTAAGGGAACACCTGTTATATCAGCCTGGTCGCACCTGGGGCTACCAGTCTCTTATATACAGGTAAGGGAACACCTGTTACATCAACCTGGTCGCACCTGGGGCTACCAGTCTCTTGTATACAGGTAAGGGAACACCTGTTATATCAACCTGGTCGCACTTGGGGCTACCAGTCTCTTATACCTACAGGTAAGGGCACACCTGTTATATCAACCTGGTCGCACCTGGGGCTACCAGTCTCTTATACCTACAGGTAAGGGAACACCTGTTATATCAACCTGGTCGCATCTGGGGCTACCAGTCTGTTATACCTACAGGTAAGGGGACACCTGTTATATCAACCTGGTCGCACCTGGGGCTACCAGTCTCTTATACCTACAGGTAAGGGAACACCTGTTATATCAACCTGGTCGCACCTGGGGCTACCAGTCTCTTATACCTACAGGTAAGGGAACACCTGTTATATCAACCTGGTCGCATCTGGGGCTACCAGTCTCTTATACCTACAGGTAAGGGAACACCTGTTATATCAAGCTGATGGCACCTGTCTCTTATTCCTACACGTATTAAAGGGTTCGGCAAGAAATCCTATTGTCCAATGTTTCATCTGTAAGTTCCGGACCTGTGCCTGTACTACAACCAGCTGTATCATGTATAGTCCGGTGGTCAGCGGTCTTGCTTCCGGAACCACAAGCCATGCATGAGTTCGATTCCGGCTGTGTCGCTCACCCGACATGCACGCTACCGGAAAGGGTTGCAGTCCTTAGGACAAGACGTTAAGCCGTGGTCCACTGTTCATTGTGCTTGTCGTAAAGAGCTGGTAACTATTTGATATCAGCCCTGCCATGAGGCCTGCTGCCTCCTCATGGCAGACGTAGACGGGGACGCCAACCTACTACTTATCTACAGTACGTCCAGCGACTAATGGGAGACCATCATGGCCAGATCACCCCCAGGCAGCTTCGCCAGCTCGCTGCTGATAGGCGGAACTGGAGAAGGCTTGCAGTCGCCTGCGCTGCAGCCGAACGATGATGATGATCAGCCCTACAGCGTCGGCTGTGGCTAAGCAGTCTTATGCGGACATCAAGGCTGATATCAGGTAAGCCATCTTGGTGCTTTAAACTCCACAATTTCATTTATCTTAGTAAATAAAATTATGCTCATCGTCTAGATCCTGGAGAACCATATCGAGTCTGGCGGGTCGTCCTGCTACGATCACCTGTACGTGTACGAGGGGATCCACACCAGCTTCGCGGGATCCGGGATCCACGCCGACATCTGCGGATCCAGCGGGATCACGGAGTACACGTCATCGCTGGATCACACCCTCACGCTGAGGCTGGTGTCTGATGTCTCCACGTCGGGGTCCTTCAGCATCCTGTACACAGCTTACGGTACGTGTGGAACAGGTTTTTAGAGATGCTCTGAGTACACATATACAAAAAAAATATTTATCTGACAAAAACATATATGAGAATAAAAAATAATTCAAAATCCTCACCTGAAGAACATTAGCTTTAGGAGGCCCTGCTCTGGTTTCCACTTTTGTGGGCGTGGTCTCGAACTGCGAGTCAATCAGAGAATAAACTTTACCTAAAGAAGCACTTAGGCTATTTTCTGATTGGCTGACAGCCGGTAACTTTGCATATAAAAGTTAAAATGGCATCATAAACATCTGGGTCAAGCAGCCATCTCTCGACCGAGACGGGGTTCAATACCGACTTTATGGCACCTTTGACCCATTGCTGACGTCACAACCGTTCGGATCAGCTGACATAGGCTTCGGTTCATTTTTAGTTGAGAAGGGTAAGCCTTGTGTACGGAAGTAGTAAATGAAATATTTCCAACGACCTTACCGTGTGTGTTATATCGTTCTCCTCCCCAGCCGACCCGTTCGGTCCCGCGGCGGGCTGTGAGACCGGGTTCACTTGTGACGTCACAGGGAGATGTATCCACACCGACCTGAGATGTGATTCTGTGGACAACTGTGGGGACAGTAGTGACGAGGTGTCCTGCTTAACGTCAGGTAACGGTGCCCTCTCAGCACACACACACACACACACACACACACACAAACAAACAAACACCCACTCTCTCTCTTTTTTTCCTTTTTATGTCAGTAAAGAAACACCAGGTCAGTATTACAATATTTGTGGAATGCTTAGAATGTTCTGTTTCATGAAAAAAAGAAAACTTTTCTTCCACCCCCAGGCGACACGTGGGTGTGCAGTGACGGGACCACCGTCCCCTCCTCCCGCCTGTGTGACGGGAACAGGGACTGTACCGACCATGGGGATGAGAGGACAACTTTCCCCACCTACTGCTATACAGGTTCGTTTATTTATTATAATTCCTTATAGACGGGTTGTTCAAACGTACTGAACACCAAGTTGTCAACTCGGAGATCGGGCAAAGACGTTTTTTGAACCACTCAAACCGGGATGGACCCATATCTTCTTCAACTGGCGGGTTCTTAAACGATTTTTATAACATACTTGAGGTGTGGCTCTCCTCTGGCTGTACGAACCAGTCGAGGCGATCTACAGCTGAATTTTCCTTCCAAGTCTACGAGCTACACAAGAAGAAGCTAATACTCGCCTTCTCTATGATTACAGAAACTTTACATTCAAGCTGACGCGACTTTATGTAACACATTATCATCATTTTCCACACCTAACGCGATCCATGTTCCATGCAGTTGAAATGGCGCCCTCTTGCTACCGTTCCGTGTACCTGCAGCCGGGCTCTAGCGGTTACATCGTGTACAGCAACAACGGCAGTTACAGCGGCACCGTCTGCGCCACCCACCTCTACACGGGCGCCGACTACACCGTGCGCCTCGGCCCGTGGGACCTGAGCGGCCTGCCCGGCGGGTGTGTGGACATCGTGCACGTGTGCAGCGGTAACGCCATGTACACGTGTCAACAGGCAACCAGCATTCGCAGCTACTGCGGAAACCGTTACGAGGTATTTTTATTTTATTTCTTAAACTTTCTTTCATTACCAACAAAGTATGTATACCACAGTAGCAAAAATGAAACATTTGATACGTAAACACAATAGGGTACCAGCATTTGCAATTACTACGGACACAATAACGACAAAAATACGACAGCTAATACAAAGAGCACTACTTCTATTTATATATATAAACCCTTGATTTGTAAACGTCAAAGTAATCACTTTGCTGAAAACAATGTGAACTTTCTATCCATGATTGAGTCACAGAAAACAAGGATTTTTGGTTATCATTATTTCTAACCCACTTTAAAAATCATTATCATTCATCATTTTTCTGTTAATCTCATACTACTTTGTAAAATCTCCAGGAATATGTGTCGGACCCGCTGTCTGATGTGACTCTCCGCTTGGAGGGGGGTTCTGCAATAGGAGGAAGCTTCCAAATCTTCTACAGTGTGCAGTACAGCGGTAGGTTCACCTGTGCCTCCCTGAGTAAAAGTCCATTTGTGTTGGCATACTATTTACCAACATGAAATATACAAGTTTTGATTAGAAGTCGCCTTTTGGTCTTCTTAACGACGACTGAAGACTCGTCTGTCACTGCATGTCAGCTACCAGACGTTTGAGACCTCAAGGTAGTGGTAGCCTGTAGCGGCCTCCGTCCCGGTAACCAAGCTGTCATAAATATGTTTTTTCTTTAATAATCTTCTGAATGAAAGCCTTGCAGCCACCTGACAAATATCTATTAAGAAGTATGTAATCTGGTTCTAATAATATCTTTTAATTTCCCGCCAGGTCAACAATCCCTGAGCGTCGCCGCCATTGCCGGGATCGGAGCAGCTGGGGCTGTGGTCGTCCTCGCCTTGGTGGGCGTGGCCGTGTACTGTTGCTATAGCAACAACAACAGGCCTTCGTCCTCCCCGAGAGTGACCCCCCACGAACACATTCCGATGCAGGACAGAGCGGCCGCCATACAGACTCCGGCGTACCCACCACCACTCTATTCTGCCGACAACGCCTATCACCTACAGCCCAGGCTACGGCAGACCTACCAGGGACCGCCACATTACACGTCAGGGATCTCTGCGCACACGTCATCACCCCAGCCATACACGTCAGGGCTCTCTGCGTACACATCATCATCCCTGTCGTACACAGATCTTCCGTACACCTTGCACCCTCCCCCAGCGTACTCGGCTGATCCAAGCTCCCAGCCCCCGCCCTACATGACGTCACAGGAGCCGCACAGCCAACCGGTCCCACACCAACCCAATACGGGCCACCAGGGGCTACCTTATCCAGACTAACGGATACTATTAAAACACAATGCATGGGCAATCTGATCTTCCCTGGATCGTTTGACACTCGAGTTAAAGAACCCAACACACTTATCAAGAAGAGAAGAGTAGGCGTGACCAAGTGTGCTTGGCCAAATTCTTGCATGTTACAGGTCCATGCCTTCTCTCCCGTTACTTGATGACCATTGCCCAAAATTGCTGCAAAGCCCAAACTTCGTGTGCTTTCTGCCAGTCGGCATAACTTTGTAGCACAGCTGTGGTATTTTCTAAAGAATTGTTTATTTCCAGAAGATACATAAAATGTGAATTAACTTTTGACGTTTAAAATCTAACGCTTGGACAATACAAATGAAACGCCAAATAGCCGTCCGAACATAACTGCATCTGAGCGATCTGAATTATCTCATATCTTCATTACAGAAATGTGTTAATTGTTTTTCTTTGAATTCATAGTTGTGACAATATTACAGTGTACATCGCCATATAAAGTGGTTTCTAATCCAATTAAATTATAAGAGGTGCCCATTTCGTGTTTTGAACGACCTCGTAAAGTTTATCACACAAAGTCCGCATCATTGAATAAACCATGAAATATTGATACACATTCCTGCCGTGTACAGACAAACGTGAACATTGTTCACAGATCAGGGCAGGTTTTCTCGGGAAACTGTTATTTAGAAACTTCAGCTAAGTGTCCAAGTATTTCAGAAACCTTGCCGAGGAGGGCTAAGCACAGGTCAGTACTAGTATACGTAGTTCAGTGTAATAGATAATGTATAATTATTTCATTTACGAAAATTTGGAAACGTCACTTCCGCATAGGGCCTGAGGGAATAAGGTTGAGGTGAGTATGTGCGTTTGTTATCAGGTTCCCGACTGACGACAAGTGAGTGTGAGTGAGTGAGTGAGTGAGTGAGTGAGTGAGTGAGTGAGTGAGAGTGAGTGAGTGAGTGAGTGAGTGAGTGAGTGAGTGAGTGAGTGAGTGAGTGAGTGAGTAAGTGAGTGAGTTATTGAGTGAGTTATTGACTGAGTGACTGAGGGATATGAGTTTGTTATGCACCTTCGCCACCACCTCGCCTGTTATATTCTTGGCAGAATACTCAAGCTCCAGGCTCCATGCAGTGAAATTTCACCATTCACACTGCACGGAATTAGACACATTCCTGTGTTATCAAATCCTCACAGCATTAAGGTAGCCAGGAGGTATGCCAGAGGAAGATTTCTTTCCGAAAAATAACCATCAATGTTAGTAGATATGTACTTCTATTTTTATAAAATCAAAAATTTGGCCATCAAATGTTGCTATTTGTTGGCCAAATTTCAAGGTCAAAGTAGCTGTCTCAAACTACACAAAAAATTTCAAACTCTTCACAGCTTTTTAAACTTGACATTATTGGATAGGTCTTGGTGAGAGAAATAGAATGGTTTTTATTGCGAAAAAATCGGACATACCGTTAGAGAGTTATGGCCATCAAAAGCCTAAAATTACGCCATAATTTCTCCGGGTCAGCTAATTAAATATGCAAGATAACAATATCTCCGCAGTCATACAAGATACAAGGAAAAAACGTGGTATACTGGAGTTTTATAACATGCTGAACTGAACTATGGCCATGAAATTTACATATCTAATTCATAAATGATGAATAATCCTGAATAATTGAGTTCCAGGGGTAATAAAATCTGAGTCAGCTAATTAAATATGCAAAAACACCATATTTTCCCTCTCCTTGAAGATACAAGAACAAAACTTGGTATACGGAGGTATATGCCGAATACAAATTTGACCTCAAAATATCATTTTGATTTTTTTATGGCCTGTAAAAATGGATTGCGTCACTACTACCACCACAATGTGATTATCGGAGCGACACGCCCCAAAAACTGTTCATCAAAATTAGTCAAAATGGATCTTATTTTGAAATTTACCCTTTAGGTAGAATGTCTCGCGCAGCCGCCTCGAAAGGGTGCTATTTAGTGCTCCCAATTGCTGGTAGCATAAGGGGTAATAAAAATTTGAGGAAAAAAATTCATAAAAAATCAGCATTACATGATATGACAAAATCCACGCACAGATCTTTTTAAATGACCATTATTTACAATACCGTAAAGTATCAACAACAATCGTCGAATTACAAGTGGGGCAAAACATTTTTCTGTCATTTTTTCCCCAAATGGGCGTGGCCATATAGCTCTCTATGACATCATCATGACGTCATGCTAATTTGCATAAATCACCTTTATGCAATAAGGTACTTCCTAAAAAAAACTAAAGACCCATGCATTATCCAAACATGATATTTTCATGACACCAAAAACACCCCCAAACGCCTCAGTTACCACTCTTTGTGGCCTTAATTAGAGTAAACGTTAACGTTGAAAATGTTTTTTTTTCCACTCAGTTACACTGAGACGAAAAAACGCTACCAAGAAAGGAATCGACAAACCGTAAAACGACAACATGACTCGAATGCTCCAAATGATTGCCTTCGTCGTCGTTCACTCAAGCTTAGATAACGCTCACGCGGCGAGGGATGGTACTGCAAGGCAGGCCATACGGCACGCTAACGGAGCCACCCACGCGGCAGGGGACGGTACTGCAGGGCACACTATACGGCACGCTAACGGAGCCATCCACGCGACAGGGGACGGTACTGCAGGGCACACCATACGGCACGCTAACGGAGCCACCCACGCGGCAGGGGACGGTACTGCAGGGCACACCATACGGCACGCTAACGGAGCCACCCACGGAAGACAAAAGATGCTGAATATTAGTGTTCCAAACGCAACACAGGCCGCTCAAAAGCCTGCAAAGGATGAAGGCCTTTTTAGCACACAATTTTACAACAAACACGCTACGACTAGCAAAGCTATGGGACAGTCACACACGCTGTTCAACAGTGCTGACAAGATTTCATCGCAGTTTTGCCCAACATTTTGTTGCCATCTCAACGTTTCCTTCTTTTACAACACCCAGCACAGAGTAGACTACGCATGCGTGGACGGTTCACCATCACGTGCCGTCACTTGCGACATCACCCAGAGTGCACCGAGCGAGAGAAAGAAGTACTGGGAACGAGTCATGCGCATGCGCACTCCCGTCATAAGGGTTTGTGTATCTCAAACTCTTAATAACAAAACGGAATACAAACTTCACTGCCACATCCGGGACATACAGGACTTCACATACTCCATTGGAGGCGCGTTCAACGGCTCTGAACGGTACCCTGGGCACGAGTCTGTTTGGGGCAGGCCCTGCCTCGTTTTCGTCCACGTGAACACCACGTACCCAGAGTTGGAGCCGGTTATAGACAAGGCTATGGCGTATATCGGGATTATTGCGCTGGTGGGGTTTGTGGGGTTTATATGTGTGCTGGCCAGGCATCGGGATGGGGATAAATGAGAGGGGGAGAGATAGATGGATGGAGGAGACAGAGAGAGAGCGCGAGAGAGATAGAAAGAGAGAGAGCGCGCATGGGAGTGAGAGTGAGTGAGAGAGAGAGGGAGAGGGAGAGAGAGAGAGAGAGGGAGAGTGGGAGAGACAGGGAGAGAGGGAGGAGAGAGAGAGTGAGAGAGAGAGGGAGAAAGAGAAAGAGAGCGCATGAGAGTGAGAGTGAGTGAGTGAGTGAGTGAGTGAGTGAGTGAAGAGAGGGAGAGAGAGGAGAGGGCAAGAGAAAATAAAGATCTAGTTAGAGAGATGGGAAGTAGGAGAGAGGAAAAGAGAGGAGTATAAGAAGTAACTATACGCCTAACCTTATACAAGAACGTAACTCATTCATTAGAGTAGATGAGAGTTGTTTTCTATGTTTATTATATCAATAGTTCTTTATGATAGTATCACTATATCGTCATCTTTATTTATTTATAGGTATTGCACATTATTTTATTGCAGTGACTATATGGCTTGCAATTGACAATGATTGATGCCAAGTAACAAATAATGTTAACTACATTCTAGCAGATTTGTATACATAAAAGACAGACACGTACATTCATCTATCTTTAAAATTAGAATGCAACAATTTGGATACATCAGTAGTATGTTTACGTATCACGTTCTTGTTATAGCAGCCTTTGCAACGACGCCTTTGGATTTGGCGAATAGAGCTAAGTTGTCAGTTGACATATCATCTGTCATATACGAAAGCAAAAATTGCGCTCCTCAACCTAAATTGTATTAACGTATATGTGGCAAGCCTCATTGTGATACCTGTAGGTTAACTAAGGAGCTGACAATAAAATTCGGAGATTTTTATGCTTCCCGGCGTTTCGATTGACATCCATCACTCTTTTTTTTGTCTCACTAGAATAACTGTGACAACAAATCAATACTAGCATGAAAGCTCATCTGTGTTGATAGAATACATATTGAAGTTTTTCAACCGTAGTACAACACAAATTATTCTCACCTCGAATTTTCAGTCGCTCTTCCGTCAACCTTCTTCAGGAGTGACAATTCAGTTACTCTGATCACGTGACTTAGAGACACGTAAATAAACAAATCAATACACTTGTCTGTACGTTACACCTGTCTTCTCCGTCAAGACCAGGGGAAAAGTAACGCAGCTATTCACGGATTTCCCTCGAGCTAAACTTGTTCGACATTTCTTGCATTTGCGCTTATTTTCCAGCCACCACTCATTCCACATTATTCCTACACGGTGCACAGATACCCAAGTACACATGATAGTTCGGCTCCATGGTCCTTATAAGGGTAACGTCACATTTCCAAACCGGGGCCAGGTCGGGCTACTTGTGAAAATTAAAACCGAAATGTGTGCATAAAAAATACATAAATAATGCCTGCAACTATTCTCTTAAGGTCTTCTCTCAGTTTGGTGTCTTTTATATCATAGTTTTCGTTCCCGAAAGCTGACCGGCCGGGCCCCGGTTTGGCATGTTGTACATGTGACGTAGGCCTAAAGGCACGCTTCCCGCATAGTCAGTCACGAGTGTTACAGAAAAATCCGCCAGGTGGAGTTTCTCAACGTTCTGTCCTTTTACGTTGGAGATTGGACTGTCCTGTCACCACTTCTGCCACACCAGTCCTACACAGCGGGCAGATACCCGAGTACCAGCATCGGTAGTTCAGGTCCATGTTCCTTGTAGCGCACCTCTCGTCAGCGATAGGTAAAATTTCTTATGTTGGAGGTTGAGCATTTATTTTCCTGTTACCACTTCCTCCACACTAGTCCTGCAGAGCGGACAGATACCCGAGTACTGGTAGTCCGGGTCCATGATTCTGGTAGCGCATCTCTCGCACAGTCTGTCATGCCCGCACGGAACCAGCCGCACACGGCTCTTCCTGTACAAACACACCGCGCACCGTTCTCTCTTCCCTCTCCCCGGTGCCTTTTTACACAGTTCGGGACGTGTTTGTGTTTTCTGTGTGGTGAATCTCAGCTCTTCCGCGCCACGGGTTGGTGGCCGTTCGGAATGTGTGGTCGCGAATCTGCGACTAGTTTCCCAGTTCCTGATCCTCCTGCGCAGCCGGGTCCTGATGCTGGGCAGGATGAGGAGGAGCGCCCACATCATCACCATGGGAACGCCGAAGAACAGCATAAGGAAGGTTCGTCCTCGGAACGGACGTCTGTCGGAGAGAACCGGCGCGTCCCGCCCGAACAGCATCTCGTCTTCGCTCCCGCTGGAGTCCTCCTCGCTGTCGGTGTCGTCACGTCTCGGACCGGGGCTTCTCACGAACCGGCGGAAGTAAAAACAGTTTTCCAGGTAGGAGCTGAGGAACGCTGCGTTCCTTCGGAAACGTCTTAGAACACCGCTGAGGAGTGACTCCTTGGCGGCCGCGAAGAAGAACCAGACCGTCGCCAAGACGTCGACTAAGAACCTGGGGATAATTTCAAGACATTGTTTTAACATTGTCGATGCAGGTTAGACATATAGGTAATAAGAAGAGGTTTAAGATAGTGGATGCTATCTGAAACGCCTGTCATACATGGATTGATATCAAAATAGGTCATGAGTTCCACTAAATGGACGTTTCAAAAACCATAACCTTGAGTAACTGCTTGAGTAACTGCTATTTGATGTAACGTTATTGTTACAAGTTGGGCAAAAAGTTGCCATCATTGTGAAATTTTACTGGTCAGAAATGATGACCAAATGACTAAACAGTGTATAGCATACCGAACAATAGATTTTATTATATCTTCTTCTTTGACTCTGAAGTTAACTTTGGCATTCTATTCCGCATTCATGGCAATTTACTGTATATATATTTGCTCATTTTGCATCAGCTTTGTATGATTTATGGTTCGGTCGAAAACGTTTTTTAAATTGGGAAACGGACAAAAAGTGACATTTACAAACGAATCAACATAGACTTACATGCAAATAAACAAACAATAAACAAATAAGCAGACCTGGTGACGCCGAAGCAGACTGCCAGGACGATCCTGACGCAGACGGAGGCGCTGACGCATGCGCACAGCGTGACTGTGTTCTGTCCCAACCTCAACAGCAGAGACACGAGACTGGCGTCTGTAGCGTGGAGGTAGGTCTGTAGGGCGGACAGGGGGAGGATCTGGGTACATAGCTGCACGGCGGAGTACGTCAGGATACCGAGAAACACTCCGGCTTTACCAAGGGCTGTCTGTGTGGGAACATGAACAACGTTAGCCATACAGAAGCGCCGACTAGTAACCCATGATGGTACTGCAGCCTGTATCGTGGAGGTAGGACTGTAGCCAGTAGGGCGGACAGGGGGAGGATCTGGGTACATAGCTGCACGGCTGAGTACGTCAGGATACCGACAAAAACACCGGCTTTACCCAGGGCTGTCTGTGGGGGAACAAACAACTTTAGCCATACAGAAGCGCCGACTAGTAACCCATGACGGTACTGCAGTCTGTAGCGTGGAGGTAGGACTGTAGGGCGGACAGGGGGAGGATCTGGGTACATAGCTGCATGGCGGAGTACGTCAGGATACCCACAAACACTCCGGCTTTACCCAGGGCTGTCTGTGGGGGAACATGAAACGTTAGCTATACAGAAGCGCCGACTAGTAACCGTGACGGTACTGCAGTCTGTAGCGTGGAGGTAGGACTGTAGGGCGGACAGGGGGAGGATCTGGGTACATAGCTGCACGGCGGAGTAGGCCAGGATACCGACAAAAACACCGGCTTTACCAAGGACTGTCTGTGGGGGAACATGAACAACGTTAGCCATACAGAAGCGCCGACTAGTAACCTATGATGGTACTGCAGTCTGTAGCGTGGAGGTAGGACTGTAAGGCGGACAGGGGGATGATCTGGGCACACAGCTGCATGGCGGAGTAGGTCAGATACCGAGAAACACTCGGCTTACCAAGGCTGTCTGTGTGGGAACATGTAACAGAAAGAGTATTCGGCAACTTTGTTTCGATATGAAGCGCCGGCTAGTCATCCGTGGTGGTACTGCAACACCGCAAAGTTTGTGCCCGTTTGTCTTCAGCTTGAATATCTAAAAGCTTTGTAGTAGGAAGGAACATGTTTGAGAGGGAGAAAAGGAGAGAGAGAGAGAGAGGAGAGAGAGAGTGGAGAGAGGGGGGAGAGAGAGAGAGAGAGAGAGAGAGAGAGAGAGGGAGAGAGGAGGAGAGAGAGAGAGAGAGGGGGAGAGAGGGGGAGAGGAGAGAGAGAGGGAGAGAGAGAGAGGGAGAGAGAGAGAGAGAGAGAGAGAGGGAGAGAGAGGGGAGAGAGAGAGAGAGGGGGGGGCTTTATTTTTCCATTAGCCGCAATACAAAAAAAAAATATTGTACACCGCTAATATTCCTGGACACACATGTTGATCTGTAGCGAGGGAGCGATTCCCGCCAGCGCGCCGCCAAGGTAAAAGTCCAAGGTCAATGATGATAAGCCGGCAACTACAGCTCATTACGTCATACTTGGCACACGTACGTACGGGCTCTGACCCACAGTTGACCGCCCACGAGTCAACAAGCCGGCATATTGATTGTAATGTTATACTTGGGTTAAGGCTAATTTCGAAGCAGATGTGAAAAGTCAAAATTGCAAGGTTTCTTAATTATAAGCTCTTGGAACTATGGAACACTTGAGTGCTGTAGTGGCCGACCGATGATAACTTATTTGTCACTAGCACAACCCTTTTCCGTTACAATACAACTGAACCAGCGTTAACTTAAAATCAAACATATGCCATGACCAAAGCCAGAGATATGACCCTGTCAGTTGGCACGACTGTCAAGTTTACATATCGCCATGCGAGTCACGCAAAGCAGAACGTTACAAACATCACGTCCCGGCGAGACAAGGACTGCAGAGGCCGATCACGTCCTAAAGCCGACTCAGCCGGTGACTTCCTCTTAGTCTTACAACAATTTATAACACCGCGAGGAAGCCAGACACTAACACTAACCATCCAAAACATACGTCTCCATATATAGCAGGCTTCTCTTATAATTTTTTTCTTTCCAGCTATCGATGTAACCGCTCTCGTGGACCGGAATGGCCGGAGAATTGATATGTAATCAGAAAATAGCACAGATTACCAAGAAGCCTTCACCAATGGAGGATTCGCATAATCAGACCAAACAGGAAGACGCTTCAATCCTGTAGGCAGTCAGAAAACAGCTGACGTGATAAAATACCACTTCTGTACTGATTGAGGTCATAATATATCTACTACCTGCCACCTTTGTGGGCGAGACAATCGTGTAAATCGTAAAATAAAAATTTAGAATTAAAAAAAAAAACTAGTCAGGAAAGCCACTAGGAACATCAAATCGACATTCAAATATCAAAGTCACATGCTTGCCAAAGAATATGTATATACAGGCACAAAGACAGGCACAGATACAGAACTACACGCGCACACCATAAACAATACCTCCTTTCTGGAGGTAACAACACTCAAAGGAATATGTGTCTTAAACATACACAATAACATTCAGATATTAGAATATAAACAATACGAAGATACCTTTGCAAGCAGACATAGCGAGGCATATCTATACGGCCGAGCATTGTACAGTGAGGTAACGTGATATGTATGTACTATACACATGTACGTACCGCTATGTGGCCCAGTCTATGGCGTGGCATGATGGCTGCGGGGGGTCAGGTTTCAGAAAGACGTGTACCATTACACATGTAGGTAACGTTACAGAACTGTGGTCTCATGCCAAACGCTGTGCGCTGCTATTTCCCGTCTGAGGCACAATTCGGTTCTATACCATAGTTCCCAGTCAGCAAACTTTGCCAGGAAATTCTGGAACGTTCCACACAGTCAGAGGGGTGGTAATCTCTCAGTCAGCATATTACAAGCGGCTGGGTCTGTTTACACTCACTTTTAAAACATCTAAGACATTTTTTAAAGTTTTCAATTTATCTACAGACAGCAAACGTAGACTACATATTGTCGTCGTCTGGTATAATCTGAACCGTCATTTCGAGTCACCCCTATTTTGTGATAGACTCGCCCACCCTTCAGTAGTTCTTACCGTCAGGTCAGATCAGGAGGACTTTGAACGAATCTGTCTCCCGACAAAGGTCAGAAAAACAAGCCGGCTGTAGAATGTTAGACAAACACCGCGGCAGCTTGGCGTTTATATAACCTGGGCAGTTTACATAGTGCGGCTAAGTCAGATGTTTGTGTTAAATCATACGCTAAACTTAGCATGTTGATTTATTCATTCTCATGTAACGTTTATGAATGAATGAATGGATTTTTATTGCTAAACGATCGCACAAGGTACAATGTATGGCAACCAACAACAACTAATAGCTATACAGACAATAGTACTACGGGGCTACATACAGAACAAAAAAAAAATTATCGATAACAATCTCGTCTGGCATTTGGAATACGGTATAAAGAAACTGACCTACGTAGACGGATAAGTTATGTTTAAGTCATTGTGTACAATGTATGAGTTCGTTTGCATGTAACGTTATAGTTTTAGAAGTCGCTGTAGTTTTACTGTGTCAAAGGAGCTCGAGATTGCATCATTAAAATACGTGAAGTTATAATGTTTACAAATTCAGAACCAGGTTGTTAACAGTTTTTGGGTGATCTTGGCTGACGACATTTCATCATTTGCATGTAGACAAAGGCAATTACAATACTAGTAGTTATATGGCGCGACACTCAAGTTAATAACTTACTGTCAAGACGCCACATAGAAAGCCAAATTCATATAGGATATAGTACGCAACCAAGTATTTTCTGTTGTATTGTAGTTTGTATATATTGTCAATGAAACATTTCTTCACACTGGGTCCGCCTTGGCAGCTCTCACAGACGAACGCGTAACTGTCTTTACAAAACCTACATAAAAATCATTCACATGTAATCGGGTTATTCTGTAGTTGTAGGCAGTCGGTCACCTATTATTTTCGATAACTTGTTACTTAAGAAATGTGGAAGTTGTTTTCGCATTGTGTAATGTTCGATTACATTATCAGACATCCATTGAGTTTCATATCATCTGCAGATATGGTAAAAGTCGCTAGAGGCGCTATTCTGAAGTCGCGCTGGCGGCTCTGGGAACAAGATCAGTCACGTGACCTATGTTGCTACGAACATGGCGGACAAAACAACAACTTCAGTCCGTGATTGATCGTAGATCGGGAATTATCGTTGCTGTATTCAGGAACTGATACTAATCTAAGGTAGGAACGATTCTTTAGATTTGATGGAAGACATGCGTGTGAACTGTAGACTTATGGTCCTTTTAACAAACGTGACTTGGACTATTTTCTGTGCTGAACCGATGTCGTCGTCTGTAGACATGGCCACGGAGGGGGTGGGGGCTCTTGAAAATTTCTGTGTGTATGGTTTCTTTACGAACCGTCTACACATTGTACAATGTCTGCATGAGTCTGCAGTCTCACACAACAACATCTACAGATAGCAAACACAGGCTGTCTGCCTGTCAGAGAAGCCCGCCCGGCAGAAACCGTATATAATTTTCATCTCCAAGCAGAGGTTAGGCTGGTTTTGCGCTTTTTCTCGGGGCCGTTTTTTTATCGGGCTAGTGCCAGATCCCAAGTACCAGATAGTTCCATACGAAGACCCCTTCTTGTTAAGGGTGTGGTTGTTTATTATCTCATATATATCCTCTCAGACTCCCCGTTCGAACCAGAGGGGTTCGCGGTCTAGGATATCGGTGGATTGGAGGTTGAAGGAGTGTCCCAGGTTGTGCTTTAGGTGGTTGAAAATGGCAGAAGAGTAGCTGTTGTCGCTGGGTTTGCAATGTTCTTTGTACCTTGCTTTTTGGCGTATGATATAAGATTGATATGATGCATTTTTGTTCCTATACTATAATTGCTATCTGAATGTACGTGTATATTCAATTATTGCAGCCAGTAGGTACCCAATCTTAATATTAAGACTGTTTTATGTGCTCGAGGCACCTCCTCCAACACTGGACCCCCTTTTTACATCCCTTCCGAAAGACGGATGCAATCCCTTACAACATGTCCGAACTGAGCCAACCCTGGGATCGAACTCAGGCCCACAGATCCATGGAATTGGATCCAGATGGCCAAGCAGCGGGGTTGCTTTATCGCTCGGCCACAAAACTGACAAAGGCATGCTATTAAGTATGGATCTCGAGGCAGAAGACAAGTACTGTAAATGCAGAAATTTTTGCAGTGGTTTAATGTTTGCCGTTTTCGCGGTGGCCGCTTCACATTTTTCCATTGCAGTAAGAGACTACTGTGCATGGTGCTACTGCGAAATTAAAACCACTGCGAAAAGTCCTTTTTCCTGCTACCGCAAAAATTAAATCCCCACGAACTTAAATACAGTATACCAGTCTATTATCATAACATCTAAATGATGTTTTTTGTCTGTAGACTTTAAGGATGGACCCAGAAGAAGAGGAAGAGTATGACAGTCCTCTGGAGGATGGGATGGAGGAGGAGGAAGATGAGGACCAGGATGATGCTGACCTGAACTCACCTCTACCTGAGGACATGCTGGAGGAACCCCTGGGGGCAGTGGGACAGTCCAGGCAATGGATGGAGTCTGATGAGGGTAAGGGTGATACCATGTCTGTTATAGGGGTGTATGTGAGACATGCCGGAGTAACCCCTGGGGGCAGTGGGACAGTCCAGACAATGGCTGGAGTCCAATGAAGGTAAGGGTGATACCATGTCAGGTTATAGGGGTGTATGTTGGACATGCCGGAGGAACCCCTGGGGGCAGTGGGACAGTCCAGGCAATTGATGGAGTCTGATGAAGGTTATAGGGGTGTTTTTAGATTTCTGATGCCTCAAGAACTGTAACTGAGTATAACTGTAATGGGATGAATTGTAACTTAGAAAGGTTTATGAAGAGTTTGCACAATAGATTTTTGTAGCATCTGCCATGTAACATGTAACAAACTGCCAAGATAAGGCGATATGTCATGCCTGGTAAAGTAGAATAGACAAACAAAATAAACAGACATTCTCATCTCTAAATGTTAGAAAATAACACGTACCTGTTCACGTTCCCAGGTGCCCTCGACAGAGAGTATGAGAGTGATCCTGAGATCTACAGTGAAGAGGAGGAATCACTCACAGGGTGAGTCGTCTGGACTTTCACTTTTTTTTTTCTCAAATTCTGTCAGTTATGGTAGATTTGTTTGAATTAGCAAAACATTTAGGAACTTGATCTTGACTGCAGAAAATAGTAATGACATAGACATGCGTGTGCAATATTGCTAGTGGAAATTTTAAGCGTCGTATCTAATACACCATCAAACACTATCACTCCATCACTCACACTAGTCCTGCCTATTGTAAGCTCCTCGCAATTCAGCCCCTGGCTGCAAAGAGTGAGAAGTCTGCCCACCCAATAGAAAATAACTATCTGTCTATTGTTTGTTGTTCCCCATAAGGCAAGGGTTAGACTTGCTTGCACGTAGATGTGGAGACTTGATGGCCAGCAGCATCTGTCTTTAAAGTTTAGAAGATAGAAGTCTTCCCTAAAGTCTTTAGTTGTATCCCTGTCCTGCTAAAATCATCCCACCCATAGTGATTTATGTTACAGTGAGGAGAGAGAGGGGGGTCCCCCCATCACAGAGGAGTTATGATGTAATGTTTGTGTTTATGTTACAGTGAGGAGAGGGAGGGGGGTCCCCCCATCACAGAGAAGTTATGATGTAATGTTTGTGTTTATGTTACAGTGAGGAGAGGGAGGGGGGTCCCCCCATCACAGAGAAGTTATGATGTAATGTTTGTGTTTATGTTACAGTGAGGAGAGGGAGGGGGGTCCCCCCATCACAGAGAAGTTATGATGTAATGTTTGTGTTTATGTTACAGTGAGGAGAGGGAGGGGGGTCCCCCCATCACAGAGGAGTTATGATGTAATGTTTGTGTTTATGTTACAGTGAGGAGAGAGAGGGGGTCCCCCCATCACAGAGAAGTTATGATGTAATGTTTGTGTTTATGTTACAGTGAGGAGAGAGAGGGGGGTCCCCCCATCACAGAGGAGTTATGATGTAATGTTTGTGTTTATGTTACAGTGAGGAGAGAGAGGGGGGTCCCCCCATCACAGAGGAGTTATGATGTAATGTTTGTGTTTATGTTACAGTGAGGAGAGAGAGGGGGGTCCCCCCATCACAGAGAAGTTATGATGTAATGTTTGTGTTTATGTTACAGTGAGGAGAGGGAGGGGGGTCCCCCCATCACAGAGGAGTTATGATGTAATGTTTGTGTTTATGTTACAGTGAGGAGAGGGAGGGGGGTCCCCCCATCACAGAGAAGTTATGATGTAATGTTTGTGTTTATGTTACAGTGAGGAGAGGGAGGGGGGTCCCCCCATCACAGAGGAGTTATGATGTAATGTTTGTGTTTATGTTACAGTGAGGAGAGAGAGGGGGGTCCCCCCATCACAGAGGAGTTATGATGTAATGTTTATGTGTTTATGTTACAGTGAGGAGAGAGAGGGGGGTCCCCCCATCACAGAGAAGTTATGATGTAATGTTTATGTGTTTATGTTACAGTGAGGAGAGGGAGGGGGGTCCCCCCATCACAGAGGAGTTATGATGTAATATTTATGTGTTTATGTTACAGTGAGGAGAGAGAGGGGGGTCCCCCCATCACAGAGGAGTTATGATGTAATGTTTGTGTGTTTTTATGTTACAGTGAGGAGAGAGAGGGGGGTCCCCCCATCACAGAGGAGTTATGATGTAATGTTTGTGTGTTTTTATGTTACAGTGAGGAGAGAGAGGGGGGTCCCCCCATCACAGAGAAACAGAAGCAGACCCGATCGGAGCACATCCGGATGATGGCTCTGAGGAAACATCTGGACCAGCTGAGTGAGAAGGTGCTGGAGAAGGAGTACCAGGTGCAGAAATGCAGGTGAGAGAGAGTTACTGTCCATTCAGGTGCAGAAATGCAGGTGAGAGAGAAGTACTGTCAACCCTGTATTAATGTATTGCGGGCTTGGCGTGTTAAGCACAGAACACAAATAATATTCCATTCATTCATTCATTGTATTTTTTCTTGGTGTACGTTTGCTGATGTCACATAATGCAGATAGAACATGTGACTCGGTGAACAGTGGATCATAAGTTGTAGAAAGCCTATGGCGCCCCCCGTCTCTGTCAAGGGAATGTCGTAATGGGGGAAATTGCTGCAGAAGTTGGGGGGGGGGGGCAAGTTTGCTCACAAAAATACTTTCAGAACATCTGTTGAATCTTGATATTTGAAATTCATTGGTGGGAAGTTTTCGATATGAAGAAGTTGTTTTGGTGACTTACTTTCTTGAGTGATGTCTTCCCCCAGGGAGGCGCTGAAGACGTGTCGTGAGAAGCTGGATGTTCTTGAGAAGGAGCGGGACCAGGTGTACCTCAGGATTAAGGAGGAGGAGGAGAAGGAGAACCAGTGAGTCTTAAAACTCTTCTTCTTCTTCTTCACTTGTATAGTTTAGGAATGAAGACTGTCCAGTATCTACTTGTGCAACCAGAGGTTTTGTTTGAAGCAACCAGATTATGGCATAACATTACACAATGTGTAAACTTATGCCACGTAAAAATTTCCAACAATATTTGTAGCACTTTGCTAAGTCTCTCCAAAATGCGTCCATGAAGATGTAACATCTGCCTAAAATGGTAAAGGCATCTCTTTTGTGCCTTTTGACTCATCTACAGCAGTTTGTTTAACAACAGTGCAATGATCACAGTATTATAGCTAAAATGTCAACATTTTAAGAAGGATTCAGGCATTTGAACGTTGGCAATGTGAACTTTTTCACAAGACTCTAACGTGCCCCCCTCCCGCTGCAGTGCCAGTCTCCACCGCCTGAGGGCGCAGCACGGCCGCCTGCTGGATGAGCTGACAGCAGAGGAGACTCTGGAGAAACAGATCATCGACCAGCTGGACGAGGCAGAGTGAGTAGGGTTATTAATTAGTTAATTAGTTAATTACTGACGAGCTGACAGCAGAGGAGACTCTGGAGAAACAGATCATCGACCAGCTGGACGAGGCAGAGTGAGTAGGGTTATTAATTAGTTAATTAGTTAATTACTGACGAGCTGACAGCAGAGGAGACTCTGGAGAAACAGATCATCGACCAGCTGGACGAGGCAGAGTGAGTAGGGTTATTAATTAGTTAATTAGTTAATTACTGACGAGCTGACAGCAGAGGAGACTCTGGAGAAACAGATCATCGACCAGCTGGACGAGGCAGAGTGAGTAGGGTTATTAATTAGTTAATTAGTTAATTACTGACGAGCTGACAGCAGAGGAGACTCTGGAGAAACAGATCATCGACCAGCTGGACGAGGCAGAGTGAGTAGGGTTATTAATTAGTTAATTAGTTAATTACTGACGAGCTGACAGCAGAGGAGACTCTGGAGAAACAGATCATCGACCAGCTGGACGAGGCAGAGTGAGTAGGGTTATTAATTAGTTAATTAGTTAATTACTGATGAATGACAGCAGAGGAGACTCTGGAGAAACAGATCATCGACCAGCTGGACGAGGCAGAGTGAGTAGGGTTATTAATTAGTTAATTAGTTAATTACTGATGAGCTGACAGCAGAGGAGACTCTGGAGAAACAGATCATCGACCAGCTGGACGAGGCAGAGTGAGTAGGGTTATTAATTAGTTAATTAGTTAATTACTGATGAGCTGACAGCAGAGGAGACTCTGGAGAAACAGATCATCGACCAGCTGGACGAGGCAGAGTGAGTAGGGTTATTAATTAGTTAATTAGTTAATTACTGATGAATGACAGCAGAGGAGACTCTGGAGAAACAGATCATCGACCATATGGACGAGGCAGAGTGAGTAGGGTTATTAATTAGTTAATTACTGATGATTGACTGCAGAGGAGACTCTGGAGAGTGAATGAATGAATGAATGAATGAATGAATGAATGAATGAATGAATGAATGAATGAATGAATGAATGAATGAATGAATGAATGAATGAATGAATGACCTTGTACAACACATTGGTCATTCCCAGCATGCTACATGGGTGCGAGTTTTGGGACCCTTCAAGCAGCGATCTACTTAAACTAGAGAGAGTGCACAGAAGGGGAGCAAAAAACATGCAAGGCATGCACTTTCAGACAGAGACGACGGCGTGTCTTAGTGCAATAGGACTGACAAGTCTGAAGTCAATCCTGGACAAATGTAAACTCTGCCTTTTCGGAAAGCTCGTCAGTCTGCAAAACACTATACTTGCAAAGAGAGTGTTCCTCATCAGGCTGTACTCCTACATCCTAGCAAAGCCAGGCAGTAAGACAAGAGGATTTGTGGACGAGTGTTTTGAAGTTGCTAAGGAATATGGCCTGGTGGAGTGGCTGGAAGGATACTGGTTGACAACAGACTTCCCTACAGTAGATGCATGGAAACATCTAGTAAAGACGACAATACAGACACAAGAGAGTGAGAGGTGGAGGGAAAGCACTGCATCCGAAACCAACTGCCACAGGTTCTACAGAGTCCACCAGACAAACAACAAACCCCACAAGCTATGGACACTAGCAAGACAACAGCCAGAGTATCAGAGAGACCTTAAGAACCTCATACTCCTCAGTACCATCCCAACCAGACACACCGTAAAAGCATGTCCAACCTGCCACAACGCTACAGAAGACTTGGTCGGTCATCTATTCACCAGATGTTTCACTTTTAACCACTTACGACAAACCCTGGCAGAAGAAATAACAAACACCCTGGGAGTAAGAGTCATGGCAAAAGTGCACGAGCAACCAGATGAGAGATTCACAGAGGTCATGCTGGGTGCCGAGATAGTGGAAGAAGCTGTAGAACCAGCTGTGTGGAGCGCCTTCATCACAACAACGGCCAGATTGCTCCGCCCTCTGGCAGCCATGGCATTAAAGCACGCCACCTGGAAAGAGAGGCAAAACTGCAGCACGGGGAAGGAGAATAGAACACACGAGAGCTGAGGACGTACAGACGAGAGAAGAAGAAAGAGCTGAAAAGAGCTAGACTTAAACTACCCCCAACAAAGGCTACAACACAGCCTCGACAGAAGCTAGACTGTGAGTTAAACATACGAGCTGTGGAGAACTGAACTGTGTAGAGTCACAAGGAGTTGTAGAGAATGATACAGAAAGGGTCACTGAACCTTGAAAGTGAAACTCTAAAGAACTTTAGAGAACTCTTGAGAGTTATGTGTACAATGCACAGAAATAGAGACGAGAAGAGACAGTTATTATGGTATGATAGATCTGATCGAGTGATTTTTTAATGTCCCAATGGTCATCAGTAGACTAGACGTTTGGGGCATGGGATACCCCTGGCAGGTTCGTTCACCTGCCCTCTGAGAGATTGTAAATATGAGTACGAAATTACAACAATATAAGGATATAATTTATTTTATTTTAACAGGATTGCTATGTACCACATGATTAATGTCACGGCTTCCCCTCCGTAAATACTTCAGCTATGCAATGCTCTCCCAAGGGAGGAATAAAGTACAAGAAAGAATGAATGAATGAAAGAATGACAGGTGATCTACATAAAAACATATTGTCACTTTACAGGTGATTCATCTCTTTAAAACTTACTAAAAGCTCCCATTAAGTTGTCTTAGTATGTTGTTTACAGTGTTTGGAATAACAGTTTAAGATACTTCACATTGATGGATTGATTGATTGATCACCTGCAGGTACACCCTAGCCAAGGCCCAGGTGGAGCAGGGGAAGTTCCTGCTGGCCGGGGAGGAACTCCGACTGGAGGAAGAGAGGATGCAGAAGGAGCGAACTGAGAACGCCACCCAGCGGGGGAGACGGGAACTGCTGGCAACTCAGCAGGCCGAGAGGAGGAGGAAAACTAGGGAGAGGTTGGTACAGGGATAGTGATGGGATAGTGAAGTTGGTTACTGAAAAAAAATGTCACCCAGCAGGGGAGACGGGAACTGCTGGCCACACAGCAGGCTGAGAGGAGGAGAAAAACTAGGGAGAGGTTGGTACAGGGATAGTGATGGGATAGTGAAGTTGGTTACTGAAAAAAAATGTCACCCAGCAGGGGAGACGGGAACTGCTGGCCACACAGCAGGCTGAGAGAAGGAGGAAAACTTGGGAGAGGTTAGTGCAGGATGGGATAGTAAAGAAACACTCTGGCTGGTTATTGTAAGAATTGCCACCTAGCGGGGAAGACGGGAATTGCTGGCAAATTAGTTCACCCACCCCACCATTCTTTGATGGTTCTGCAGCCTGCATATGAATGGTCCATTATCCGATAACTCTGACCGGACCGAAAATCAACATTTTTCTGTCAATGAACAGTCAGACAATGGTCAATGATGGAATAATGACTGTCAGAAATTGTCTATGACTGGTCAGAAGAGTGTCATTGATGCTGACAGATGTTAACCATCATGAGGACGGTACTGTAAATTGTAGTGAAAAAGATTTGAAACTTCCCACCTCTCCTTCCTTCCCAGGGAGCACATGGCAACAGCCCTATCTCTACATTGTTAAATAAGGATTATACTTGAACTGCAAACCTGTAGACTTGCCATACTCGTGAGAGTGGCTGTCCATCACTTGAAGTGTACATGTATATTGTATGATATACCACATTAAGTTTAGTTTAAAAGCTCACACCTCTCATTCCCTCCCAGGGAGCACATGGCCGCAGTCCGTGAGCGGGAGAGGAAACATCGACAGGCCATGGCGGCTGCGCGGAGGAGCCGGGAACAGGCCAACAAGTTCCTCAAGGAGACTTTGGCAAGGTGAGTCAGGAGTTTGACATGTCAACATTAACCTAAACCAGACATGTAGGTATTGATGGGCACTTAGGAGTTCATCTGATGCGTACCATTTTGATGTCTTTTGACTTGTTCTGAATCCAAATGTGTATCCTATGGTAATGGTTGCAGCGTCCCTCACACGTCTGAGGAGAGTCATATACAGTGGGGGAAACGTGTAATTTAACAAAGTTTTCGGCGTGCACAATCGTGCGTACGCCGTGCACACGATCGCGCGCACGCCGTGTATACGATCGGGGTGGGCGGGATTTTGGACGGCGGTAGGGCGGGGATTATTCAGAATTATTCATGTTTAGGCACCGTGTACACGGAATATTCATGAGAAACAGCCTGATTTACGGCAAAAAGCAAACAGCGTCTCTCGTACCAACGTAGCTGCGCCGCATACGCAGTTTTATTTTGTCAGATTTGACGTAAATTGTAGTAAAATACATGCAGATTTTTACTGGAATCGCCAACAAAATATCATGAAAAATCAATAAGATTGTGCTGCAAAGTAATCCACATAATTAGTTTAAAGTAGAAACACTTTCTTGTTTAATTCAATCCACAATCAAAATGAAATAATTCACATTTTCGAACAACATGACGGCGAGCGCTTTGTTTACAGTCCGCTACTTGTGTCGAGCACAGAATTCGGCGGCGCTAATTTGGTATCGCCGACTGCTGTACGCCTAAAGAAAATCCGATCTGCAGCTGACAATTTCTTTAGAATATGCTCTTTATCACGTTTACACCGTAATCCATCGATAATTCCTTAGGCTGAATATGTTACAAACCTGAAATCAATGAAATAAATAGTTGTTTACGGCGTATTTTCGGCTGTGAGAACCAGCACACGGGGTAGTCGGTATATTGTTCTATTCAGATAGCAACAATGCGGTTCCGTGTTGTTGCGATAATTTTTGGTTATGGTGGTCGAGACAACGAAAATATGACTCCGAGAAATGGGTCAAGATTTTTTAAACCCAAGGGTCACCATTTTTGATTAAAATTTAACCAAAAAATGCCGACTAGCTCGGTCACTACATCAGTATTCGTACGCAAAGCGACCTAACAAAGATCACGCGCCGCCGGATTTGATTGACATATCAGTACAAAGCGGCTCCTTTGACAATCATTACGCAAATAGAGGGCGTGTTGCAACGTGCTGTGCGAAAGTTCTTTAGCTTGTTTGGCTGCTTCGAATTACCAGCTTTCATCGATATATAATTGTTGCGGGACCACATTGTTGAATAAATTAAAGAGTTTATCCCCATATAACTAATTAAGCAAACCAAGGAGCTTTATATAATTTTTTTAAAATGCACATATTCCCACCATCCAGACGTTGAATGTGTAAAAAAAATACATCAAGATTTAACAGTTTTAACAGTGTAATCCATCGACGATTTCTTAGGCTGAAAATATCAAAGGAATAAACAGGTGTTTACGGTGTATTTTCGGGTGTGAGAACCAGCACACGGGGTAGTCGGTATATTCAATATTGTTTTATTTTGATAGCAACAATGCGGTTCCGTGTCGTTGCGATTTGGTGGTGGTTATGGTGGTGGGACCTACAAAGGACATCCGAGGTTTCCAGAAATGGGTCAAGGTTTTTTTAACCCAAGGGTCAACATTTTAAACAGAAGATGCCGACTTGTTCTGTCATATTCGTATGCAAGCGACCTAACAAAGCTCAAGGCGCCGCCGGATTTGATTGACGTAGCGGTTCCTTTGACAATCATTTACACAAACGGAGGGCGTGTTGGAACGTACTGTGCGGAAGTTCTTTAGCTTGTTTCATGCTTATCTGCTCCGATCCATGGATCTACCATTTTTTCACGATATATAATTGTTGCGGAACAAGTTACATGTCAGAACATTTAAACGTTACGGACTAACTAGCGTTAGGCAAGTTACCAAACCCTGAGATAAACGCAACTTCAAAACCTTTATCCAGGAGTACTATATATGAATTTCAAAATTTCTGGTTTGAATTTCGAAGACTTGTGCGATTTCATACTTCGCCTTACTGTTTTACACTAAGTCTGGGATGATAATATCAGTGTCTTTTAACCAAAACTTCGAATCTAGCTCCTCTCTTATCATCAAGCAAAGACGTGAGTCAGTCTGTCAAGATAACGATACACATCTGTGTCTGTTCTTAGATTTGCGTCGAGAAATAAACAAAGGCAGTTTTGTAAAACAAACGCCGAATCCGGGTCGCTTGTTTCACACTTACCTTCCCTTTCCCACCGAAATGTACAAAATGGCAATTTTTGGTTCGAAAACAAAATCGGCTTATTTTTCAGTGAAACTTACCTGATTGTTTAGTTAAATTTCTCTTGCAACCACAGCCAAAATGGCACCAAATACTTGCAAAGCGTTAGAAAATTCACTACAACCTCCTTGGCTGTAGCATTTACGTCAGAAGCAGAATATATAACATCGAGCAGATTAAAATGGGACTGAGCAGAGCACTTGGGACTAATGCTTGTAGCCTTTCACAGACTACACCTATATATCAGATATTTTGTGAAAATGTTCCTTGTTACCCAACGGATCATTATACCCCCCAGTGGGAGTCTTCATGCTTCATTGAATATAGAAAAATCCCGGGATTTATCCCGGGATTTTTTTTTTGTCCCGGGATTTAAAAAAAAATCCCGGGTTTTTCTTTGAAAAAACCCGGGATTTTTTTGGGGTGCCCAAATAAAATCCCGGGTTTTTCTTTTAAAAACCCAGGATTTTTTCGAATGCCCTGATAAAATCCCGGGTTTTTCTTTTAAAAAAGACTATATTGTGAGACTATACGTTAAGAATAGGAAGTTGAGTCATTATCAGTAACTGTGAAGGTAGCAGGGTGCACGTTGATAAGCGCGTTTTACTTGGGGTACAGACTTGGGTCTGAACCACCAACGTCATGGTTTACATAATGTTGTTGTGACTTCAGTGACTATTGCAGAATGCTACAGATGATAATAGTCGTAAATTAATTAAAGAAGGGGTACAAGTGTGCAGTCACCATGGTTGAAATGTAGATGCAGCAATGTTTGAACTTAAAAAAAATACAGGGAAAGTGCTTTGATTCATGCACTTATATTGAAAATGTGTAACACAGGTCTGTATCAACATGTCCTGGTGCACTCCAGCTGAAACTGTGTGCGACACACGCACGCACGTCGTAGAATAGTTAACTGCTACTCGGTAACTACCGTAATACGAGACCACAGGATTCCCCTTTACTCTGTAGCAGGCCTGACATATGTTTGTTCTACGATGTCTGCAAATAAGTAAATGAATAAACTATAATCTTGTCAACATTCAGGCTACGTTGATCATGATCTCCTGCCTACGAAGGACCATTGGAACAAAACCTGTTTTAGCGATGGAGCTGTGTGCTCACAGCGAAGGGGCTGCATGCTCAGCAAAGGAGCTGTGTGCTCACAGCGAAGTGGCTGTGCGCTCGGCGAACGAGCTGTGTGCTCACAGTGAATGGGCTGCGTGCTTGGCGAAGGAGCTGTATACTCACAGCGCAGGGGCTGCGTGCTCGGGGAAGTATCTGTGTGCTCACAGCGAATGAGCTGTGTGCTCACAGCAAAGGGGCTGTGTGCTCAGCGAAGGAGCTGTGTGTGAAGGAGCTGTGTTCAGCGAAGGGGCTGTGTGCTCAGCGAAGGAGCTGTGTGTGAAGGAGCTGTGATCAGCGAAGGAGCTGTGTGTACGCAGGAAAGGGGCTGCCTGATCAGCGAACGAGCTGTGTGCACGCAGAAAAGGGGCTGTGTGATCAGCGAACGAGTTGTGTGCACACAGAAAAGGGGCCGTGTGCTTAGCGAATGAGCTGTGCACACAGCTAGTCCACCGAGCATGCAGCCCCTTCGCTGTGAGCACACAGCTCCTTCGCTAAAACAGGTTTTGTCCCACTGGTCCTTCGTGCCTGAAACAACGCACAACTATGAAATTGCAAGACACATGTGATACAATTAATTGTCGTATTCTTTATTCGTTTTCAATCTTTGAATCTTTGAGCAGCCTGTTCAGACAAGGGTCATGCAAAATTGGCAAATATATCAAGGACTGCTCTGCTATTAGAAAGAATACCGAAACTAATGATTAGCCTACTCCATTGCAATACTATATCAAAGAATTATGTTAGCCTTTATTGTTATGTTAACTAATGTTAAGCTTTATCCTATACCTCTATTTTGTACTTGATGTAATAGTTGTTGCCATACATTACATCATGCACAATTGTCGTGCGATAAAGTTCTTCTATCATCCCCGCCCCTGTAATTATCTTATTGACAGTACATGTATTTACTTCTGGTTCTGCTTGGAAGCGAGAAATTGTTCAACTACAAAAAAACGGGTCACACAAGCAAGGTAAATACACTTAGAATCGCCTCTTTGAAATAGTCTTAATGAATAGTCTCTATGAACTACTACTGTAACGGTAAGTGTCAATGGAGCAGTGGAGCATAAAAAACTTCTACTTTATCTGGAAAGGGGTTCTAGAACCGATAGAACTGGACCGGTGTCTTCTTGAAATAAAACAGGAGTTACGTTTTGGTCGTCCTAAAAGTGAGACGCTTGTCTTTGTGCCTACGTTTGGTCCTCCTCTAACACTGCATTGCTTATACCCCTGTCACATGATCTGCGATCTTTGGACGTACTTCGCGATTGCTGAAGGTCCGCCAGTTTTAAGGCTTCAGAGTGTCATGCATATTTTTCGCCCCAAAGATGTCCCTGTCACATATAAGTGAGGCTCATGCCTGTGAATAGATCATGAGAATGAACCTCTCATGAACTGTGCATGCGTGTATAGTTGCCAGAAGAATGCAGCTCCGGAGACAAATTCAGAAAGCATGGGTTATGTTTCAGTCAGGTGAAAGACTACTTGACACGAGCTCGACCCAGGATCGTAGAACATTCCCCCGACACAGGCAGGATGCTCGTAGGAAGCACACCCGACTTCACTGACTTTGCACGAGTCGAGCGAGATGTGGACGAAGGTCGCCAGAAATTAATGCGATACTCATGCGGGGCCGTCTCCATTTTGGCTAGCAGGCATCGTACGACTTTTTCGAGATGACATCTTTCTTCATTCGTTAGATTGACGCCCAACTATCCATCGAATGTCGACCAATACCTAGGCGAGGTACGGACGACCTGCAGGCGACTCAGCACGAACTCTACAAACTCGGAGATCACCGGCGACTTGTCGCTGATGTTAAGGCTATAGTACGAACCCTGATAAACTCACCGACGATCCCTAAAAATTCTCACCACTAATCGAGAGAACACTGGACATCTTACTGCTGAAAATGTCCTTTAGAGCTCGCAGACTCGTCGTCCGATCGATTTTCGCTACATGTGACAGGGGTATTAGCACAGAGGCAGGCCATGTACATACAAATCGACTTCCCCAATTTTGACTATTACTACTGTAGTAGGTTACTTTAATTTTCCCAGTTCACAGCGATATAGTCCATTCACCGTGTTGATACCATAGACACGGAACAACACAAGGACGGCGCCCGACAAGATAGGCAGTTGTAGAGAACTGCCAGGGACTCGAGGGAGGAAGTTTATATCTTCTCCGCCCCTGTAATTATCTTTCCTGGAACACAACTACACAGCCGGCACGGGTGGGTCCCAGGAGGCGGAAATCATCACGCCCGTGTCAATCCGTCTAATGGGAGAACAATGGGCTGTTCGTGGCTTTCTACAATGCAATGCACACTTCACATCCTCGTCCGTATCGCAACATTAAGTACGTTATTAGTATAGTAGTACTACATGTAGTAGCTGTTGATAGTACATGTGCTCACTTCTGGTTTGCTTGGAAACGAGAAATTGTTCAACTACAACAACAACAAAAAAACGATCCACACAAGCAAGGTAAGTCAGGCCTGCTAACGTTACAAAGTTACACTTTGAGTAAACTGTTAACAATAGTCTCTATAAACTACATTGATTGGTGTTCCACAGTATCGCCACTTTGACCATTCACTTGGGAATCGACACGTCAAAATTGTAACGTTACGTAGTCGCGAATCAGCCATGTAGTAGTAAAAAAACGACGGGTCTTGGATCGGGGACTGACTCCATATTCTTCCGGTACGGCAAAAGACCCTGTCCTCGAGTAAATTACGATGTAACTGCAGCTAAGCAGCGTTATGGAGCAAAATTTTAGAACCGCGCGGCAGAGCGCTCCAACACTGAATACTTCCAACATGGCGGCCGTAACATGTGCACCGGTTTGTTTGTGTTTTGTTTGTGACGTAACAAAGGTCAAATGGCGATCTGTAGCGGAAGGCGACGAGACAGCCTTGATTTTACGCAAGTGAACGCCTCTCTATAGAAATTTTCACGAAAAAATAACTCATCATGTCACGATTCACAGAAAAATCCATGCTTAATAACGTTACAGTAAGCCAATAAAATGCGATTCACCTCAGTCGGAAATTCATTGGTTTCATAACCTGACCAACAGCGGTGGCCGCACGTGCGCACAGATCGTAGATAAAACCGCTTTGTGCAGGTTTACAGTACTTATTTTCTATCAAAGTTGGGCTTCTGCTTGTACAGTTTGAAATGAGACCCAACAACAAGCTGGAAACGGCCATAACACATCTCTGCCATGTGCTTTTGTTGATGCCTGCTTCCAGACCGGGGCTCCCTGTGGAGCCAAATCTATTTATGATGCCTGGGGTCTATTTAGCCCCTAAAATATTTACCAGACCACAGTGAGAAGTATTTTATTGATTTACTACTTGCTCTGGGCAAGTAACGTTACATACAAATTGACTTCTCCAATGTTGACATCTGTAGGTAGTTTACAGCGACATACTCCATACTGTTGATACCATAGAAATGGAACACCGCAAGAACGGCGCCTGACAAGATTAGAAGCTGTGAGAATTGCCAGGGAGGGAGTTTATATCAGTCCCGCCCCCTGTAATTATCTTGTTTACTTTCCCTGACCACAGCTACCCAGCCGGCACGCGCAGGTCTCGGGAGGCGGAAATTATCACGCCCTTGTCAATCCGCGCTCGCATCAATTTTCGGCCGTTTCCAAAAAAAAAAAAGTTTTCAACCACACTGTAAATCGTGCAAAGCAGCTGTAAAATGAGCACATATATGCCGTAGATTGAAAAAAAGTATCAGGAAGCAGATAACTAATGTCATTGAATTCCAAAATAAATCTAAAGTCAAAGAATAAGATGTGAAAGGGCAGAAATAAAATAAATCAATTGTTGGTAGGGGTGGGTACCAGTACAGAAAATTCAGGTACAGGTCCGGTTCAGGTCCAGAGGACCAGATCCAGGTCAGGATCTGAACCTGATTGTCTGTGAAAACTTTTGAATGGGCGATACTCCACACAATGGTCAATTTTGCTACAAAGGAATCTGTTTGGTGGAGTATCCGACGCCCACTGGCGTATTAAAATACCATCTTCATGTAATCAAGGCTCTGTACCTTTGACTGTAGAAACCTGGTACAAATATGACTATAAACTCTACTCTGCATCGTTCTTGCTATTTTCTTGACCCGGTAAGCCCCAAAACACCTATCCATTTTTTAATAGGCGAAACCCAATCCACAGATTTTTTTTATGTCTGTTTTTTTTTACCTGTCCAAGAAGGAAAGAAAAGGTTTTGCACCCGTACGATGTACCGGTCCCTACACCTAATTGTTGGTATACCATAATATGTGTCCGAGTCCTATGTTCAACCTTCCTGACCACTTACATTTCATACCGAAGGTAACTTTTTTTTTGGCCAAACTTTTTTTTTTATTCGCACGCTCGCATCAATTTTGGAGTTCCCAGAGGATGTGATCAATATAATCAAATCAACATTGCCTAATGGGAGAACAATGTCTTTCTACAATTCAATTCAATACACACTACATATTCTCGAGCCCGATAAGATTGGCATCGTTAATAAGGGACGGAGTTTAACTCATCTCCGCACCTGAAATTGTAAGAAGCCCCACACGGCTTGGGGAATGGAAACTACTTGGTAATGCCCCCAATAAAAACAGGATTTTCCCCTTTGTAGCAGGCCTGACGTGTACTTGTTGTAAGACATCTCTGAAAGGACCTCCAACCTTATTATATTACTGAATAATTATTTGTAATATTTACCTCCGGTTCTACCCTGAAATCAAAATTATTCACCGACGACAAGCAAGTCATGTAATCTAGACACAGTTTTTACAGACATCTTTGGAGATGTCGGGAGGGATTCAGAACGTAGGGGGCGGGACACCCGTGGCGCTTGCAGTCATAAACACATCGCGCGATTTTCAAAATGGCGGCAGAACGACGTTAACGGTCAGCATTTCTGCTCATGACATATCAGATTATGTTCCCTCTGTATCTCACTAGCGTGTTTTTAAACATGAGAATATCAGGAATGACGACTGATCAACCCTGCTTTCATCCTCGCTGCCTTCATCGTGGCGGAGGTGGCGAGCCGCTCCGCCGCTCGACCTCGCATCATGCAAGGAGTCCCGCGTTTGGGAGCAAAACAACTTGTCCTTGACATACTGAGCTAAGCAGAGTAGTACCACTGTACAGTACTAGTAGCACTGACTAGTATCACGAACTGAATTTGCAGCTATAAATAAATAAATAAAAATGACCTAATGAGCCCGCGTTATATGCTAATGAGCCCTCCCGAAGTTGGGATGCATCTACACACAGGCGGAAGTTGTCGGTGACCCCTGTTAAGCTATCGAGCTGTAAGCTATTCAAGCAGTAATAATGTTCGATCACTGGATCCTTTGTTCTCGTATACAGTTTATATATTCGCATAGATAATATCAACGCAAACAAAGCTAATCATACGATATACCACAGATAATACCAAGATAATGTACCAGGATATTAATGCTTCAGAACATTATTATGTTAGGGCATTACATTGTGTTTAACTATAGAACAGACTTACTTCAGACAGATGTCACACACATGTTGTACTCTTTACAATTGTCGCGCAATAAAGTTCTTCTTCAATTCGTCGTAAAAATTCGAGAAAGAAATCCCGGGTTTTCTTTACTATAAATGGTAGAAATATCGATTACTTTTCTACGACTTAAGATACGACAAGTCCAAGTTTTCAGTTAGCATAAACTATCTCTCGTCAGCAACGGTGTGCCAGGTAGTGGACGTAAGCTGAATTATAAGACCGTTTCCAAAACGATACTTATAGTAAGCGCCACAGCGAACTGCTATCCGCATAGTACCCACTCGTCAGGCTAGTTTGTATTATTGCCATTGCCGAAGAAGACTAGTTCCTACCATTATTAGATATCAGCAACTCATGTAGTTTAACTGCTTTGTATGTACACGTTGCCACATATTGTGTCCTTTTCTTTACAATTGTTGCGCAATAAAGTTCTTCTTCAATCCGTCTTAAAAATCCCTGAAAGAAATCCCCGGGATTTTTGATTTGCTATACATGGAAAAAATCGATCTCTCTTCTACGACTTAAGATACGACAAGTCCAAGTTTTCAGTTAGCATAAACTATCTCTCGTCAGCAACGGTGTGCCAGATAGTGGACGTAAGCTGAATTATAAGACCGTTTCCAAAACCATACTTATAGGTCTTATAGTAAGCGTCACAGCGAACTGCTATCCGCATACTAGTAGTACCCACTCGTCAGGCTAGTTTGTACTATTGCCATTGCCGAAGAAGACTAGTTCCTACAATTGTTAGATATCAGCAACTCATGTAGTTTAACTGCTTTGTATGTACAAGTTGCCACATATTGTATCATTTCCTTTACAATTGTTGCACAATAAAGTTCTTCTTCAATCCGTCTTAAAAATCCCTGAAAGAAATCCCGGGATTTTTTTTGCTTTACATGGTAAAAATATCGATTTTGTTTCTACGACTTAAAATACGACGAGTCAAAGTTTTTAGATAGCATTAACTATCTCTCGTCAACGACGTTGTTTCAGGTAGTGGATGTAAGCTTTAATATATGACCATTTCCAAAACCATGGAGACTTTATATAGTAAGCGCCATAGCAAACTGCGATCAGGATAGTACCCAGGCTAGTTTGTACTATTGCCAGTCCTGAATTAGACTAGTTCCTTACAATTGTTAGATATCAGCAACTCATGTAGTTTACCTTTTTTCTGTGTACAAGTTGCCACACGTTGTATCCTTTACAATTGTCGTGCAATGCCAATAAAGTTCTTCTATAATACGTCTTAAAAACCCGGAAAGAAACACCGTTTTTTTTTGCTATACAGTATACATGGTAAATATATCGATTTTTCTACGACTTAAGAAACGACGAGTCAAAGTTTTCAGATAGCATAAAAATATCTCTCGTCATCGACGCTGTTTCAGATAGTGGATGTAATTTTAATATAATAAGATCGTTTCCAAAACTATAGAGACTTTATATAGTGTATAGTAAACGCCGCATCGAACTGCTCCCCGGATAGTAGGCTAGTTTGTACTATTGCCAGTCCTGAATTAGACAAGTTCCTTACAATTGTTAGATATCAGCAACTCATGTAGTTCAACTGCTTTCTGTGTACAAGTTGCCACATGTTGTATCCTTCACAATTGTCGTGCAATAAAGTTCTTCTACAATACGTCTTAAAAATCCCTGAAAGAAATCCCGGGATTTTTTTTGCTATACATGGAAAAAATATCTATTCTTTTCTACGACTTAAGATACGATGAGTCAAAGTTTTTAGATGGCATTAACTATCTCTCGTCAACGACGTTGTTTCAGGTAGTGGATGTAAGCTTTAATATATGACCATTTCCAAAACCATGGAGACTTTATATAGTAAGCGCCATAGCAAACTGCGATCAGGATAGTACCCAGGCTAGTTTGTACTATTGCCAGTCCTGAATTAGACTAGTTCCTTACAATTGTTAGATATCAGCAACTCATGTAGTTTACCTTTTTTCTGTGTACAAGTTGCCACACGTTGTATCCTTTACAATTGTCGTGCAATGCCAATAAAGTTCTTCTACAATACGTCTTAAAAACACGGAAAGAAGTACCGTTTTATTTTGCTATACAGTATACATGGAAAATATATCGATTTTTCTACGACTTAAGAAACGACGAGTCAAAGTTTTCAGATAGCATAAAAATATCTCTCGTCATCGACGCTGTTTCAGATAGTGGATGTAATTTTAATATAATAAGATCGTTTCCAAAACCATAGAGACTTTACATAGTGTATAGTAAACGCCATAGCGAACTACGATTAGGATGGTACCCATGGCTAGTTTGTACTATTGCCAGTCCTGAATTAGACTAGTACTTTACAATTATTAGATATCAGCAACTCATGTAGTTTTAATGAACTGCTTTGTATGTACAAGTTGCCACATATTGTATCATTTCCTTTACAATTGTTGCGCTATAAAGTTCTTCTTCAATCCTTCTTAAAAATGCCTGAAAGAAATCCCGGGATTTTTTTTGCTATACATGGTAAAAATATCGATTTTTTTCTACGACTTAAAATCTGACAAGTCCAAGTTTTGAGATAGCATAAACTATCTCTCGTCAGCGACGTTTTTTTTTAGATAGTGCATGTAATCTGAAACATATGACCGTTTCCAAAACCATAGAGACTTTATATAGTGTATAGTAAGCGCCACATCGAACTGCTATCCCGGATAGTAGGCTAGTTTGTACTATTGCCAGTCCTGAATTAGACAAGTTCCTTACAATTGTTAGATATCAGCAACTCATGTAGTTCAACTGCTTTCTGTGTACAAGTTGCCACACGTTGTATCTTTCACAATTGTCGTGCAATAAAGTTCTTCTTCAATCCGTCTTTAAAATTCCTGAAAGAAATCCCGGGAATTTTTTGCTATACATGTTAAAAAAATCAATTTTTTTTCTACGACTAAAAATATGACAAGTCCAAGTTTTGAGATAGCATAAACTATCTCTCGTCAGCGACGTTTTTTTAGATAGTGGATGTAATCTGAAACATATGACCGTTTCCAAAACCATAGAGACTTTATATAGATAGTGTATAGTAACCGCCAGGATTAGGATAGTACCCAGGCTAGTTTGTACTATTGCCATTCCTGAAGTAGACTAGTACTTTACAATTGTTAGATAACAGCAACTCATGTAGTTTAACTGCTTTGTATGTACGAGTTGCCACATATTGTGTCATTTCCTTTACAATTGTTGCGCAATAAAGTTCTTCTTCAATCCGTCTTAAAAATTCAGAAATCCCGACGGCGACGTAAGGGTAAAAATATATGCCGGTAACAAAAAGCGTGTTTGAAATCTGAAAAGTTGGGACCTTGTTTATGAGAGGGCTGCTCAAGAACAAGAACTTACAGATATGTCTGTTTCTTCCTACGACCACGATGTGGCAACTTAATAGCAAGAATAATATATCTAGGTTGCTTTACAACGAGTGTTTGCTACCTCTATGGCAGCGGAAAGCGGAAGTGAAGTTTACTAGTATCTTTATTTCAAGTATCAAGTATGCATACAAGCTCACATACTAGTATTGCCAAATACACTCAAAGACTACGCAAAATGAAAAAAGGAAGGCTGACTATTTAATCATACTTATACACTTACATTTCCAATAATGTATCATATTAAACTTTGTAAAGGCACAGTAAAACAATGTTTTTTTTTTACATCAATACCAAGGACGTTATAAAATGTCCTTGATCAATACCAATTTCTCCAGGGTTGACGGTACAATATGTCAGCGCAGTTGACGGATGGGTGGCTAGTAAAGTCGCAAGCGGCAATGTAACTTCTTTCGTATTTTCTAGTGACCTTGGACAGTGCCTCCCAGGCTACTTGCACTGGACGAGAGAAATTTCTGTACAACAGGCAACTGGCTCCCTGGAAGCCTGACCCAGATCCTTTGGTCAGGGAATGGGTAGGAATGACAGGGATGTTTATGTTAGCCAGAACTCACAGCGGGGCAACCAGCCAAGCATGACTGCCACCGAGCCGCTGCTCTGCCTGACAGCTCCTGTTGCCAATTATAAGACACGCTGTTGGTAACGTGTACGGTTACATGTGAACATACATGCAAATATCGTTGTTTTTTTTCTAATTTATCTTCATGACACTGAAAAATATTGGTGGTTTATATGTGATGACTAATACTTTTAGGAGACACCTCCCTGACAAAACAGGCGTAACCTGAAGCGTTCCTTCAGACACTAGTTGCCTTCTCCCACATTAATAAATAAATAAACATTGGGGTGGCGGGGAACGATCACTCCGGCACACGCACCCCACTGTGTGTAAACATTTCTGCCGGCGCGTACGAGCCGGGCCGGCCTAACTGCCTGTATCATGTTTCACAGGCTGGCAGAAGGGATTTTTGCCTAACATTGAACAGTCAACAGGGAAGAAAAATGCTTCGACATCGGAGACAAGTGCAAATATAAGTCGAAATAAAATACATTACCTTGTGTCAAAACAAACTACCTGTATTACACGTTGCACAATAAAGATTTAACTAAATACGCTATATGATATCTAGGCATGGTGTTAAAGCATATTCCACGGGACATGTCTTCAAATGGCTGGAATACTGTGTCAAGTGTCCAAACGCAAAAATTTAATAAAGATACAGGTATAATATCTCAAATAACTTGAGATAGTACAGACCTGAAGAAAACGTTTCCTGTTTCAATTACGTTTGCGTCTTTCGTTTGTCTCTTTTTCGATATTCTAGTTCTACGTTGTATTGTCGCAATAAGTATGCTTCAAGCAGACGGTTTGCTGACTACTAGGGCGGCTGAGAAGCGCAAGAAATGGCCGTCTGAGATGCCCGAAAGCCATATATGTCAGGTACAAGAAGAGCGGAGATACTGTATCTCAGGAAATGGCATCTAATAAGCCCTACAACCTGACCATCAATGGCACGAAGGCAGACGCTTTTCGTCGGAAGTTGAGATGGAGCCTCTGACGCGGATGTTGCACGACTGATGGCCGACCGGCGGGGTCGCACTGGAAGCAGAAAAACGGCCTGCCGTGACGTGGATCGGGAACCACAGTTATGTGGGACTCCTCACCACACTTCCGCCAGCGATTTCTTGTAAACCACAGGTATAATTTCACCTGGCTTCGTTTTATGATTTTTACTATTCGTATATAAGATATTGAAAACTTGATGATACGATGTGATGCGTGATATCCACCATGGTTTGAAGCAAGAGAGCATATTAAACAGTAAGTCACGTATCACGGGTCGGCAACTCTGGAATTCTGACTTACGACATTGTTTTCAAAAGTAACGTTGCAATGAAATGAAATAGCGCAAGATCCTTACGATTTTGGACGCTTGCATTTGTAAAGCTTAACTTTGATAGGGTTAGAGGGATAGCTCAGGGAGGAGGACTGAGGTCTGTACATGTTCCCTTTACATTCCAGAACTACCTGACCACGGAGGATCGATTATCTTTATTGTCATCTTAACATGAACCAGATGGGGCAGGATCTCCATACGTGGTGGGCCCTGGCCGTTACCTCTTATCGTGCATCCGTGATCTATCAGTACGAAAATCCCCCTTCCAACGACCCATGACGGGTAGCCACACATTGTATTCCGTTCGCCGACCGGGAACACAGCTATTCAGCCTACTTTACTACTCTCCAAGCAGAGGTTAGGCTCAGGCTGTTTTTTAACGTTTTTTAGTCGTTTTTATCTGGCTTTCTATTTTATCATTATATCTTGCTGTGTCCGGACACAGCGAAAAAAATGACAAAATAGAAAGCCCGATAAAAACGACTAAAAAAACGTTAAAAAACAACCGGAGCCTAACCTCTGCTTGGAGAGTATACTTTACTGCACAAAGACGTTTTCTGTACTCTCCAAGCAGAGGTTAGGCTCCGGTTGTTTTTTAACGTTTTTTTAGTCGTTTTTATCTGGCTTTCTATTTTGTCATTTTTTTCGCTGTGTCCGTTAGGTTTTGACACAGCAAGATATAATGACAAAATAGAAAGCCAGATAAAACTATTAAAAACGACTAAAAAAACGTTAAAAAACAGCCTGAGCCTAACCTCTGCTTGGAGAGTAGTTTTCTGCAGAACGAGAACATGGACAGGGAGTTCAGTATCTCGGTGTGGTTTGTGCAGAATGCAGCGAACCCAAGACATTGCCGGAAACAACAACCGAAGAAACAGTTAATCCAGAAAACCTACAAATTCAGGAGGGATGCTTGGGTCAACAAGGCCTGGTTTTATTACAGCTCAGTGGCACCTGTTGACGACGCCCCCTTCGAAACTGTCTGTCGTGCAGTGCCATGTGTGTGTCCATGTAGATGATGTTTCTTCACATTGTACAACCCTTTTTTCACGATTTTCTCCAGAGTAGAGTAAAGACTTGAGTACGTAGATCTCTTCAGTTAGAAGCAGTTCTGATCAAGTTTTATTTTGAACGCACCTCGTATATAGTTATGTTGGGAGAACTAACCACCATATTGTAATACGACTTGATCTATATTTGTTTCTGCTTGCGCTTAGATCCGTATTATCTGATTACTGAAAGTTGCGCATGTACTGGTAAAAATTGGCCATTACAACCCTACAAAGAAATAAGGGGAAAGGGTAAAACAATAGGAAAAACTGATTGTGTGTACAGAAGACGTGACACAGATTTGCAAAGTGACGCATGACGAATCTTTAAAAATACACGTACAAAAAAATGATAATGTGGTTCTTTACAGTTCTTAAAATGTCAAGCAAACAATGAGGGGAAAAGGCCGTTATATAACCGCCTTGATAAAACACATAATTTAGCCAGGCTAAACATGTACAACACGTAAGTTTGTTGTCCCGAAAATGTTTTTCGTTCAGAAATTCAGGTCATGAATGAATTATCGATATCCACATCATCAAATGCAAATCATGTGAGCATCAGGCATGTCCACAGCAAAAAATACAAATGCAAATACAAAACAATCTAGACCGGACGATTTACGGATAACCAAAAAATTGCAGGTAGTCATGACCGTTCAGTGAAACATGCTCCGTCCATACTTGGCCTTTGAAATCATAGATTCCTACAGGTCTTTCGATGTCGGAGATTCTAACACGGCAAATAAAATATACAGCTTTGACTCACGGTAAAAATGTCGTTATCTGGGCTGTTTCGGGGAGTAAAACTATTGTTTTCGTTACTCCACCAGCCAAACCCAGCGCAAAGGGAAAACAATTACATGACCCCTGCTTGACCCCACCAACAAAGAATGAGAAGTCCCGTAATTTCTAAGGAACTTCTCACTAACTTATGAAAGGGTGGCTGTATATCAGTGTATGTATTGAAAATAAACAAGTTTTTTGTGATAAATGAAGAAAAAGAAAATTCACATTTTCCTCGCTACAACGGTAAGAAGACAAATTGTGGTTTTGATGCGTTTGCTTGTGATCGCCATTCCTCTTCACAGCTGACGGTAAAACTGGCGGTTGAAGGCAGGCATCGCGAAGTAGATCTTGTGAGGAGACCTCGTACTCCCGTTAATTACATAAGATACGCCTTGTTCATAATGAATAGCGGGACACAAGATGTTCCTATTTTTCTCGCTGGTAACATTAATTTCTTTGATAATCTTCGCTAGTCTGGAGTCTCTTTGATGGTCAAGTGCTGTTTAATGTCGCGCTTCGAGCTCGGTTCAGAAAAACTCCCTGCTATGCGGCGATTTGTGGCACATGTGGCTTACATCTTACATGATAGTACTTACGTGCAACTTTGTATTTGTAACTAAATTTCCTTATTTTGTACGAATAATGGTACATGTATGGGCAGCTGATATTTTCCACGCCACAGTCCAGTGGACTACTACTACAGTCCATGGCACTGTTTACTTGGGCACGGTCATTTCACGCCTGATTGATAACACAGGCCTTCATCAATCCCCGCGCGCCCGGGCCGGACAGTCTAGGGGCAGCCCACCCTGTACCAATTATGGTTAATAGTCGTTATCGCCACTGTTTGTTGGTATAGTATTGCTCTGACTGTGTATGTTGGTAAGTTAGTGCAAATAGAAACGCACAACGCTAGAATGTCAGGAACGTTAACAGAAACACGATCCTTACCTGTTGAAACCGAAACTGAAGTCTGTAGAAAAGTCATAAACAGACCGTTGTGCTCCAATTCAAGACACATTCGTCGATTGACAAGGGCGTGATGATTTCCGCCTCCCGTGCCGCACCCGTGCCGCACCGGCTGTGAAGTTGTGCTCCAGGAAAGTAAACAAGATAATTGCAGGGGCGGGGACATGATATAAACTCCCTCCCTAGGAGTTCTCCTTCCCTGGCACTCTTGTCGAGCGCCGTACTTGTGTTGTTCCATTTCTACGGTATCAACAGAATGGACTATATCGCTGGGAACTGGGAACTCCAAAGTAACCTAGGTACAATAGTAATAGTCAACATTGGGGAAGTCGATTATTAATATGTACATAAACTGTTTATGTGCTAATCAATGTAGTTCATAGATAGTTTAGACTATTGCAAAGAGGCAACCCTAAGAGTAACATCGACTTACCTTGCTTGTGTGACTCGTTTTTTGTAGTTGAACAATTTCTCGTTTCCAAGCAGAACCAGAAGTAAGTACATGTACTATCAACAGCTACTACTACTATATAAACTTGATACAGGTTGCAAAATGGACGAGGATGTGAAGTGTGTATTGTATTGTAGAAGCCATGAACAGCTCATTGTTCTCCCATTAGACCGATTGACAGGGGCGTGATGATTTCCGCCTCCCGGGATGAACCCGTGCCCGCAGGGTAGTTTACTCAAGGAAAGTAAACAAGATAATTACTGGGGCGGAGATGCTACTTGACAAACGTTTTCAAAAATTTCTACTTGGAGTCCACTCAAAATATTCTAGTACGGCGTGAGAAGAGAGGAACTTTTCCCATTATAATATTTGCTAGAATTCAGCTCATTAAGTACTGGCACCGTTTGGTAAACTTACCTGAGGACTGGTCCTTACACATACATGTACAACACTGTATTTAGTGGCGACCATGACTGGATTAATCATGTTGAGGACATTCTCTATTACCACAGCTTTGGACAAATATGGTCAAAACCTGAGGTTTCAACGGTAAAGCAGAATACATTGCCAACCAACTGCGCATCCGGCAACAAGATATATCCATACAGGAGTGGTTTAGTTCTATTGAAAACGATTCAAAACTAGTACTGTCTGTAACGTAGCAAATCAAAAGAATATTATGAACAAAAAACATACCTTTATGATATAATAACATTAAAATTTGCAAAGCAATAACTAATTAAGAATCAGTAGCCATAAATTCAATATAGAAACAGGCAGATACTATACAATGTAGCCCCTGACCAAAGGTTCTGTCCATTCTGCCCAAAGTCCAAAGAAGATGAATTTTACTTTATAATGGAATGTTTCTAAATACACTTTTTTATGTAATGAATTATTCACATTGCTCAAATAAAGTACAACAGATTTCAAGAGACTCGATGCTACAAACAGATTTGTATATATCTTTAGATGTCACAACCCACATAATGAAAAAAATTGGCAAAACAAGGACTGCTTTGATATTAGAAGGAACATCGATACTTATGATTAGCCCACTCCATTCCAATACTACAACAAATGCAAAGAATAATGTTAGTCCTTATTGTTACATAACTTAGGATGCTAAGCTTTATTTGATACCGGTACCTCTACTTTGTGGGATCGCGTGGCACAGCAGCAGCGTTGGCTCGGGACTGAGAGGTTTCCAGTTTGAATCCTGCAGTGCCACCGATCTTGTGCCCATGGGAAAGGCACTTTACGCGGCTTTCCTCACTTAACTCAGATGAAAATGAGTACCTAGCTTCGGCTACGGCTGTCCCTCATAACGTTAAATGAAGGTCCTGTGTTTAAGGAGAGCAACACCCCGCGCACTTGAACCCACCAAACGTGCGGTGTGCGATGGTGCAAATCCTGCTGTCTGGAGTTGGTGATTCACTGCAAATCACCAGGATGGAGGCCTGGCGAACCTCTGCCTCGTATCAGCTACACAGTGATTTACTGTCATTCACCTGAACGGGACAACTGGCACATCCCCATCTTGTAATTAGCCATACGAAATGGTATGTCACTCCGTAATTGGCGGTATAACCCCGTTGTGTGTAAGCACGTCGACCGATGATGATGACCTATATTTTGTACTTGGTGTAATACTTGTTGCCATGCATTTTACCGTGTACAATTGTCGTGCTTAGTTCTTCTACGGCCAATGTGACATCTTTGTCCGTACAGGCTGCTCAAAGATTCCAAGATTGAAAACGAGTAAGAAAATATAACAATTAATTGTCACCTGTGTCTTGCAATTTCATAGTCTTTGTACATTGCTCGCAGGCAGGAGATAATGACCAACTAGGTTGAATGATGACAAGGTTATAGTTCATTTACTTATTTGCAGAGACGTCATAGAACAAACATACGTCAGGCCAGCTACAGAGTAAAGCGGAATTCCTGTGATCTCGTATTAAGGCAAGGTCACATATAGCTCGTGCGATCGCTGTACGATCGCTAACTAAAGGCATTTGGCCGGACAAAAATGTACGTACATGTATCAACTTTCTTGGTACACAAAATGTAATCTCGAACCAGATCCACGGTGCGTTATGTATAGTATCAAACGCCCCATAGGTGCCGGTGCCCGTTTGACTCCCTTAGCCGGCTATAGTCCCTGGCCAGCTTTGATACTATCTTATGGCACCGTAGGATCTGCTTGGAGATTACACAAAATGCTGTTTTTGATCCATGTCGGTGGTTAGTTCTGGCACAACCTGCTTGAAAATCCCATGGCATCAAAATCATACAACAATCGCAGGACCTATGTGACTGCGCCCTTACGGGTAGTTACCTAGTAGCAATTACCTATTCTACGACGTGCGTGCGTGTGTGGAACACAGTTTCAGCACCAGAACTTGTTGATACAGACCTGTGTCACACATTTTGCACATAAGAATATGAATCAAGACACGTTTTCTGTACTTTCTTTAAGCTCAAACAATACTACGTATACCTTTTCACAATGATAACCACACATCTGCATCCCTTCTTACATCAATTTATGACTATTATCATCAGTAGCATTCTGCTAAGTAATCACTGAAGTCACAACAATATGATGTAAACCTTGACATGCAGTGGTTCTGATATAGACCCGAGTCTGTAACCCAGGTAAAACGTGCCTGCTACCTTCAGTGTCATTGATAATGACTCAACTTCCCATTCTTAACATATATTCTGATAATATAGTGTTTTTTAAAAAGAAAAACCCAGGATTTTATCAGGGCATTCAAAAAAATCCCGGGTTTTTAAAAGAAAAACCCGGGATTTTATTTGGGCACCCCATAAAAATCCCGGGTTTTTTCAAAGAAAAACCCGGGATTTTTTTAAAAATCCTGGGACAAAAAAAAAATCCCGGGATAAATCCCGGGATTTTTCTATATTCAATGAAGCATGAAGACTCCCACTGGGGGGTATAATGATCCGTTGGGTAACAAGGAACATTTTCACAAAATATCTGATATATAGGTGTAGTCTGTGAAAGGCTACAAGCATTAGTCCCAAGTGCTCTGCTCAGTCCCATTTTAATCTGCTCGATGTTCAGATAAGTTCTTGTTTATAGTACAATGTATTTTATCGTAACTTGATTATTTCGGTCCAAAGGGCCAAAATTTGATAATTTCTACTTGCATGTGGTAACTTTCGTATGCCTCATTTTGTTTTTTCAGGTACGCCGATAACGATCGTCGGAGAAAAGCTATTCATAACAATACCGTTTGGTCTTGCCATTAGAATTATCATCTTGTTTGGGCCAAGTTCTGTTTGTTCTTCCTTGGGCCAAGTTCTGTTTGTTCTTCCCTATGTTCTTGTTTGTGTTCCATTTTAACGTACGTTTTGCTAACACATGCTACGTTCGGAATTGCATGTTTTGTTCCTCAAGTTGCGTTTGGAACTTACAATTTTAACACGTTTTAAAGTTTGAATAACGAAACATATCTAATATGTAACATACATTATATAAATAAGAATAATAATATTTACAAAGCAAAACAAAGTTTCTACCCCGAAGCTCAACAACACGTCTACAAGAATTCAAAGATATAAAAGCTCCTTGAAGAAGGTATGTCAACGATTAGATTTAGCTCCATCGGACAACGAATCTACCTGCGGTAAGTTTGTAAACTGCAGAAGAAATGAGCCGCGGATTCCGTATGAAGGTGAATAAGGTACTTTAGGTAAATTTCTAAATATGAATTTTGACGTAATTCTAAACACGTATTTTTGTTCTTGTTGCATTTCTTCGAACTTCATTCACTGTAAGCTGTACGTGGCGGTAGAATATCCCCTTACCTGAAACACCCTTTTGTCATTTATATTGTGAACGAATTATTTGCTACCGTAAAAGTGTGAGAAAACTGCTCGGAAACGTTATATAACGTCCTAACCCAGGGCAGGAAGGACAGGCTTTCTGTTTTTTTTTTTTTTTTAATTTTGGGTGGGGGACTCGAGGCAGTTCATTTACACCAATGAACAGTATAAAGGGGATGTCGCATTTGCGCATCCCGACAATGGGGCTCGCATTTATCTAACCACAATGCATAACAATGACTAAGATGGCTATCACAACAAGAAATGTTCAGAATTTCGAAGACTTGTGCGACTTCATACACGGCCTTGCTTTAGTACAAGAATATCTATAAAATGATCTTTAAACCAAACTCTGAAAAAAATACGTTCTTCTTTTCTCAAAGAAGCGAGTCGGAGTGCTTTGTCAAGATTTTCAATACACATGTGTGCCTGTCCCCAGATTTGCGTCGAGAAATAAACAGCAGTTTCAGATATGCAACAACAACAAACGCCGAATCGGAGTCCCTTGTTTTCACACCTATTACAACATTTGAAGAAATCTCATTTGCCTACCAAAAATACCTGCAAAGCGTTAGCATTTACGTCTGAAGCAGATACATTCCTTACAATCATTTAATCACGGCTTGATTATTTGAGTCCAAAGTGCCAAAAATCGATAGATTTTATTTGCATATGGTAAATCTAGTATATCTCCTTTTGTTTTTCCAGGTACGTTGAAAACGATCATCAGAGAAAAGCTGTTCATATTGTTTGGTTTAGGAGGTTAAAGAACCTCCTTGGTTTGGTCTTTTCATTAGGATTAATAATTGTTGAAGTTTTGTTTGTTCTGGTTTATATTTTGGTTCATGTTCCATTTTGATTTCTTTTTTGCTAACAACATGTTATGTTCTGAATTATCGTTTTTACTACCTCAAGTTGCCGTCATTTGGAAATTGGCAACACGTTTTAATGTTCGAATAACGAGCATATCTAACATCTAACATACTAGTATATTATATAAGTCATTTGAAGAACAAAACACAACAAAGTTTCCATCCCGAAGCTCACGAACGAAATATCATTATGATACTCTTCAACGCATCTATACGAAGTACGGTAAGTCCCCGATTAGATTGAGCTGAATCTGACAACGAATCTCCTTCGGACCTACGGTAGGCTTATCTACAGACGTGGTGAGCTGTGGATTCTGTATGAAACTAAACGACGTTTCCAAATAAATGTACCATAAGTTACGATTTTTAAAAATCATGTTCATGTTTTTAATCAAATTTGTTCGTAGATTCAAGGACATATAGCGTCCTTAGTAGATTCAGTCGTCTCCTTTTTTTCTCTTAGTGTACAGTTGCAAATTGCTGGTATATCTCTGCTTGAAATACAGGAAGTTAAAAAAAATAACCCTATTTGCCTGGTGTCATAAGCAGTATTCATTAACCATAAAGAACCCAATAAAAAATCCAGCTAAACCTACGTCACATTTCAAAACCGGGGCCCGGCCGGGCCGCTTTCGGGAGCGAAAAGTATGCTATAATAAAAGACAGCAAACTACACATGACATAAAGAAAATAGTTGTGGGCATTATTTGCGTGTATTTAAACGTATAAATTTCAATTTTTTGTTTCAATAAACAGCCCGTCAGGGCTCCGGTTTATAAATGTGACGATAGCCTTATTCGGGAACGGCAACGTGTTTGTGCGTTGTCAGGCCTGGTACCGCAAGGCGTGTGCCGATCCAGGAGATAACTGCGTCCTCTCCAACTGAGTAGCCTCCAGTAAGTCAGAAACATCAAGACCTCAACATTTTGTTCAAAAGTGAACATACCATGATACGAAGCCATCTGACAAAAATGTAACAAACACTGGTCTTGAAATAAAGTTCTACATCGTGTTTGGACCTTTCTGAATAATTCTAAATGGAAAGCAAGACATTATAAAACGCATCAAATGGCAACAAACTTCACGCTGATTTGCATTGGCTTTTGTTAAAGCTTGAAAGGAACAACAAAACGATGAACAGGCCAACAGGGCGATAATTGTGTTAGTAAAAACAAAACGAGAAGATCAAAATGTAGTGTTAGCGCTACCACCACTACCGCCAAAAGAAACTGGAATAGTGAATAACAAAGGACGTTATTTTATATATCAACGTCCTTACAAGTTGGTATAACCTCCTTGCCAACTTGGAATAGCTAAACGCTTTCGCAGAACAAGTCGGCTTGCAGCGTTTTTCCCCGTGCTCTTCTATCCCACGGACCTGTATGTGTAAAAGTGATCATAGAAATGTATGGAAAATGTTAATAATCGGTCAAAAATATGTATTACGATATTCTATACAAAAACATGAAATTGTGAATCATAGTCATCGTACTATTTCCATAGAAAAGGTTATCCCCAGCGGTGAGAGAATAATTGATAGCAACGTTTAGTCTTGTGCCCTAATCGTTTTTCACATATGCAGCTTAAACTGGTCACAGCCATGGAAAAAGATAAAGGCACTAAAATCTTATGTTTGGTAGCGTATTAAAGTTCGAATAGGGCGCGACGTTGTTGACACTGAAACAGATTTCAAACAAACAACTCAAGTTTTCCCGCCGCCTTTTGATCTGACTCTCCGACCGCCGTTTCGCGGGTTTGGGTGGGGTCCATCAATCAGTTTTGACAGCCTTGGCTCCGTTCTGTCTGGGGAGGACTGAAGCGAAGTTTAACTTTCAGGTTGGGGACAACTTATCCATTCCTTTGGAAAAAAACTGATTTGACTTCATTTTCTTCAAAACCACTGTTTCGCGTAGTAGACATAATTTCGGTGGGCAATTAATCATTAGATGATTGTTCAATAGTTGACTTTACACAGTAAATGTTTCCGTCGTCTTTCCTCCCCATAAGCAAATGTACAGCTTGCTGCCGAAATTTCCTCCCCAAGATTGCCTTGTGGCGTAATCAGACCAAATAAAATGTAGAATACTGGGTAGTAACAACGATAACTGAGGTAAACAAATTCAACCTCCTTGCAGTTATACTAGTATGTTGTACAATGTGTCGCGTGTCGGCGACTCAATAAACTTCATCAGCGGATCAGTTGTCGCTTGTACCACGCTATCAATGTTACTGGGAAACATAACAAACTTCAAGGAATTATCTTGTTCAACCAAGGAGTTTTTTTAAATCAAGAGAAGCAAGGAGGTTATTTCCATGAGTGGAAAGAGTACGTATTAATTTAGCCACCGGTCGTGCTCCCAATTGTTTACTGCCCGGTGCGGTGCGCCTTTGATGTTTGTAGCGTTCCTTCGTGGGCTTTTCAACTTGGTTCAACTTGTAACAATATATGAAAGCTAGTTTGTCAGACGAGAAATCTAAATTTGCAACTAGATAAACAGACTTCTCGACATACTCAGCGTTCAGGAAAGGCGCTCAGATATCAAAAGTGAGAACTACTATTAATTCCTTTAACGGTAAAATTCCGTATTACTATCAAAGGCATAAAGACGGATAGATCGTATCAAACCCGACCGACCTTGGGCCGACAAAGACACGCTTTGGAGGCGGGGCACTATCGGGGTTTTTTAACGTCCCTAGTTGGAACTTATGGAAGTTAGCTGCGAGCAGTTTGGTAATTACCTGATCAAATACGCGTTTCGGTCAAGTTTCATTAAATGAAGCTCTGGAAAATTGTGAAAATACGAAAATCTTTTTAAGGCCGTTCAGTACTCTTTGGGTTATACAAGGAGGTTGAGAAGAGTGTACGCACGAGAACGCCCGGGCTTATATACAAACAAAGTGGCGTCTATTTACGCACAAGATTTAACTTTGCATTCAGATGAAAGCTGGAAAAATATATGAGCGCTGTAATAAGATACTATTTGTTCTGCATTCGATTTCTAATGTTTGCCAACTGGATGGGTGGACGGTATGCCGTGCTTTTCCCGGGGGTCAATGACCTCGGAGCGCCACGTTGACGTGTAACCAAGGAGCCGGCTTTTATACAAGCTTGGTGTTACGTAACAATAATATTGTTGCTTGAAAGCGAGAAGTTTATGAACCAATCCTATCTTTAAAAAACAATATGTGGGGTGTTGCTGACATTTTAATGAGCAAATGAAATGATAGTTACGGGTATATCAAGGAGGGTATACAGAATATAACATGCGGTCCCAGCGGTCGCGGCAGGCGCAGCGGACATCGCGCGGTGACATGGGGTGACTTGGATGGTCGTAAAATCAAACGTCTAATTATTTTTCTACCGTGTAAACTGGTGCCTCATTATCGATATCCCCAGTGATAATGAGCTGACTCCCCGCTGATCTGGACTCCGCCCCCAAACGTGTGCACGGCGTGTATACGATCGTGTGCTCGGCGTGCACACGGTTGTCTCCGATCGTGTACACGTTAAAATACACGTTTCCCCCACTGTACAGTGTTCAGTTCAGTTCAGATCATCCTCATATGATGAGGTGCCATTAATGATGTCTGCCCATGCATCTCTATCTGGCATGGCGGCGAGCAAGTTGTAGCTAGGCCTTTATGATATACAGTATTTTAGCATGTAAAGATTCTGCTATTAGTGTCAGTACATCTCTGGGCGTTGATGGCCAAGTGCAGGTCACAGGTTTGATTTCTGACTGCACTGGGATGGACATTGTGTCTTTGGGATTCAAGCAATTTACACTTGCACAACTTTTCTCACTCCACCCTGGTGTTAAAGTTGGTACTTGACTTTGTTTGGGGAGGTAGAAGGCAGTGGAAGGAGAGGGATGGGCTCCGTCTTCCAACACCGTGCCCCAGACACAGTGGATAACAACCTACTGCCCCTACAACCCCAATTAGCCTCAAACAAGGGTATGTGTCAACATTTAGATGTCCTCCAGTGTACTCTAAATTTGTTCTCTGCAGGGTTCGTGCCCAGGACACAGAAGAGGAGGAGCGCAGCCGGCAGCAGATGGAGCACAGAATGAGAACTCTGCTGTCACTCAAGACCAACATCACTGCTAACAGGGTAACACTCGTTCATTCTCTCACTCTCTCACTCACTCTCTCACTCTCTCTGAACTCTGCTGTCTCTCAAGACCAACATCGCCGCTAACAAGGTAACACTCGTCTTACACTCTCACTCTCTCTCACTGAGAACTCTGCTGTCACTCAAGACAAACATCACCGCTAACAGGGTAACACTTTCTCTTACTCTCTCTCTCTCTCTCTCTATTTCACTCACTAACTCACTTACTGAGAACTCTGCTGTCACTCAAAACCAACATCACTGCTAACAGGGTAACACTCGTTCATTCTCTCACTCACTCACTCCTTCACTCAGTCACTCTCTCACTCTCTCTGAACTCTGCTGTCTCTCAAGACCAACATCGCCGCTAACAAGGTAACACTCATTCATTCTCTCACTCTCTCTCACTGAGAACTCTGCTGTCACTCAAGATCAACATCACCGCTAACAGGGTAACACTCGTTTATTCTCTTACTCTCTCACTCACTCTCTCACTCTCACTGAGAACCCTGCTGTCTCTCAAGACCAACATGACTACAAACAGGGTAACACTCGTTCATTCTCTTACTCTCTCACTCACTCACTCACTGAGAACTCTGCAGTCTCTCAAGACCAACATCACCGCTAACAGGGTAACACTCTTTTATTCTCTCACTCTCTCACTCACTCACTCACTGAGAACTCTGCTGTCACTCAAGACCAACATCACTGCTAACAGGGTAACACTTTCTCTTACTCTCTCTCTCTCTCTCTCTCTCTCTCTCTCTCTCTCTCTCTCTCTCTCTCTCTCTTTGACTATTGGATGATTTGTTCCATGTACAAGCCACTGAATGGTTCGATTTGATCCTTGACTTCCAGCTAATGACAGACTTGTACCGTCATCTTTACAGGAAAACTTACGAGCGGTGCAGGCGCGAGACCAAGCCATGTCTGATGTCTGTTGTTGTTACAGGAGAACCTACGAGCAGTCCAGGCGCGAGACAGAGCCATGGCAGCAGCAGCAGCTGTACAGGAGGAGGGGGAGAGACAGGACGTGTTGGGGGAGGGGGGTAACCCGGAGGAGGTGCTGCTCAGGAGGAAGAGGCAGAAACAGTTCGAGAGGGAGAAAGAGTGAGTAAACAAACAAACAAACAAACAAACAAACAAACACTGTGTAACCACAGAGAGACAGGACGTGCTGGGGGAGGGGGGCAATCCTGAGGAGGTGCTGCTCAGGAGGAAGAGGCAGAAACAGTTCGAGAGGGAGAAAGAGTGAGTAAACAAACAAACAAACAAACAAACAAACAAACACTGTGTAATCAGGGAGAGGCAGGACGTACTGGGGGAGGGGGGCAACCCGGAGGAAGTCCTGCTCCGGAGGAAGAGGCAGAAACAGTTCGAGAGGGAGAAAGAGTGAGACTTCCTTTGATTTAAACTGTATAACCACAGCAATAGCATAGTGGGTAAGGATTATGTTTACTGAGTGAATAATAGCAAAATTGTTTTCAAAATACAATGCTTCACTGCTGAGCAATTAACAGGGAGAAAGAGTGAGACATCCTTTGATTTACACTAATTACAGTGCTCAATAAGAGTGAAGTGGTGGGTTGGCAAACAGATATGGTTCCTTGACTAGCAAAGATTTCAGAATGGTCAATTTGTTGTTCGTCTGTTACAACAGAATTTTTGAGGCCCATCAGAGAGAGAAGCATCCAGCAGATGATTGATCAATGATTGATTTGATTGTTCTTACAGAATGTTTGAGGCACAGCAGAGAGAGAAGCAGCAGGATACAATTGATTGATTGATTGATTAATTAATTGATGGGTTGGTTGGTTGGTTGATGATTGATTGATTGATTGATTGATTGTTCCTACAGAACGTTTGAGGCGCAGCAAAGGGAGAAGCAGCAGGAGATTGTGGCGAGGATCATCCGTGAGGAGAAACAGATGAAACACAGGAAGGCCCAGCAGCCTCAGCTCTGGCCGGACGCCAGGAGGGACAGGGCAAAGGTCAGGGGTCAAACAAGTTAAAGGTCAAAGTGCAAACGTCAATATTGAAATACAGGAAGACCCAGCAACCTCAATTCTGGCCTGATGCCAGGAGGCACAGGGCAAAGGTCAAGGGTCAACCTCTATTATACAAAGGGCAAAGGGTATAAAGTAAAGGTCATGGGTCAACCTCTATTATACAAACAGGCAAACGGTATAAAGTAAAGGTCTGGGTAAGTCTTTGTTAGGAAGCATTTCTAAATAGCATCTGTCTGGGAAATTGATGAAAGGCCATCACTACATTACTCTACTTTTCTTTTGCCTGAAGAAAGGCAGTTTGTATTTTCGCAGTGAAAGAGGTATCTTTCATTTGTATTATAATCATTTGTAGAAACGGGAATTTATCCAAAATAAAGTACATTACATTGAACTTATTTCGCTGTATATGTATATCAGTAAATCATTCTACAACACTAGTTAAGAGTTTGATACAGATTACATCTGCATGTATGCTGCTTGTCATGTCTAAAGTTTCTCCATTATCCTCCAGAGAGTCCAGGGGAGGAAGAGAAAGTCTCGCATCATCCAGCACTACACCAGCGGGTCATCGTCAGTGGAGTACAGCGCTGATGTGGAGGAGGTCGCTCCTACGGTGAGTAAAACAGTCGAAACAAATCCAACAGGACAAACCAAATTGTACCAAAGACTTCAGCTCTTATGTTAAATTTCCCGGTCATTCTGTCACAATTTGACTGACGTACACGTCAAATACTTCTCTTCCAGAAAGGACCGCAGGACAAGCTGGCCACGGTGTCCTCGGATGACGACTTCTCCCCGTACGGCCTGACGAGCCGAGACGAGCGAGGCGACAGCGAGAGCGACAGCCGGGAGGGGGAGGATGACGAGAACCTGGCACAGCCGGAGTTCGCTGGGCTCTGGGACCAGGAGCACAAGGCTTACAAGGTAAGTTTGTTAATGGTAAAAGATATAAGCTTTGGAGTAATGTATTATACATAGGGCTGGGTACCGGTACAGAAAATTCAGGTCCAGGTCCGGTTCAGGTCCAAAGGATCAGGTCCAGGTCTGGACCTGAACCTGGACCTGATTCAATATGACTCATACCAATGGTCCATTTCACTACAAAGAAATCTGTTTGGTGGAGTATTAGACTTACACTGACGTTTTAAAATCCTACAACGCTAACTGCACCTGTACGATTGACTGTAAAACTCTACTCTACTTCACTCTTCTTATTTTCTTCCACCTGCAAGCGTCAAAATGTGTGAATGCCTGATAAAATAATCTGTTAATTTTCTAATCGGTCCAACATCCGGTCCACCTAATTTTTTCAGGTCCGGTTTTTCTGGACCGGTCCAATAAGGAAAAACCGGTTTTGTACCGGTACACTGTACCGATACCCAGCCCTAATTATACAGAAGTGAGTGAGTGGGTGAGTTATACAGAATCTGATGTACAATGCAATTAGGAGTCATAATGTAGCATCAATTTGAAAGATGTTATAAACTAAAATCAAGTTTCAAAACTTTCTGGGAGGAGTATCAAAACTTGTAACAGCCAGTCAGTGAGAGTTCACTGGTCCCAGGAATCTGGGAGCTGAATAACTTCAGTCATACTGTGTCATGAAATAGTGTAACAGTTGCTTGGTAAGAAATAACAACTAGAAAAGCTGAGTGAATAACAAGGTGCTTTGTGCAACATCTCGGTGACCGTCTGTCACCTTCTTCAGGGCAAGAATTACCATTTCACACTGCAGCTACCAGTATGGGTGTTGCTGCTGCAGTGGGAATAATGCAGTCTCAGATTTGTGGATATTGTCTATCAATACTTATAAATATGTCACTAAAAGATTGTCATTATCAATGCTTAAAAATGCAGGGCCCAAACATGATTCATGCAAAGAAAAGATGAGCTTTCCCGATATCTTCCTAAACAGCAAACGGTGTTAAGCAATCTCTACTCACATGTACCCCCCAGGTGCCAGAGGATCACGATGTCCCCCCCAAACCAATAGGAGGCACCAAGATGGAGCAACAGGTTCTACAGCAGACTCTGGAGAAGCACCGCTCCGGAATCATCCGTAAACAGGTCGCCGCGGGTCGCGAGTTCAAGGGTCAACCCTTCTACAGCAAGCCTGATGTTATTCACTTCAAGGTAAGGGTTCAAAGGTGAAACCTTCTATAGCAAACCTGATGTTCTTGACTTCAAGGTTAGAGTTCAAAGGTCAACCCTTTTACAGCAAACCTGATATTTTTCACTTCAAGATAAGGTCAAGGGTCAAACCTGACATTAAACACTTCAAGGTCAGAGTTCAAGGGTCAACTGTTCTGATATTTCTTCCTTTCTCTAGTTGTCACCAAGTAAAACAAAAAGAAAGAAAAGATAGTGCACTCAAGGTATAATGCTTGAGACTATTATGGTGATGAACTGTGAGAGTTACCCTGACTAGGTAACCACAGCTCTAAGTCTCTTTCCTTGATTTTCAGGACTTTGACGTCGGGAAGACCTACAAGAAGAAGGTGCAGCTGACCAATGTGTCGTACAGCGTGAACTTCTGCCGCCTGGTCGGCCTGTCCGAGCACCTCAAGGACTTCATACACCTGGTGTAAGGAACTGATCTTCCTTAAGAATTTGCTAAGTACTTGTTATATGTAATGTGTTCGTGCAGCACAAGTGCACAAAATAAATAACTAAATTCATATTGAGCTGTAAATAATTTGAATAACAGATACTTACAAACATTTCTTACTTTTCTTCTGTAGGTTTGACCCCCCAGGTCAGATGTCAGCTGGCATGTCATGTGACATGATGGTGACCTTTAAGCCGATGGTGAGTAGATCTTAGCACTCACCCTACATCTGAACATCATAAAATAAAGTAGATTCTTAGTGGCAAATGTTGGCATGTATGTATGGACATTGGCACACTAAATCTGTGTGTGATTTTGGGCACTTTTGACAGATTAGCCAAAGTGGCTCTGTGGGCGTCACTCCACCATAACAGAAAGTCGTGTAAAGTACCTTTCCTAAGGGCACAGTCCCGGGGGTATGGCGCGTATCGTACTCTGGACCTCTGGATTCCACACACACAACACTCTGCCAGTTACGCCACACACAACTCCATACGTACTTGAGCTGAAGATATGTACCTACTTCATGTAACATATAAGTTTGATGCATACGTCATCTATCATTGTTATCATGTTTTATGTAGTGAAATCCTATATCTTCTACAATGAAATAAAGTGAAAAAAGATGGGTGGCTATTTGTATTTTCAACTGTGAAATTTGTGATCAGATTAGAAATTATTTCCCCAGAACATTTGATATCTTATCAGTCATGGAAATACAGTAACACTTAGTCCAGTTCAGCTATATCACTGGGGAACAAGAGAGACAGATGCTTACTAACCATAACTAACATTTTATGCAGTGTAACTTGATTGGTAACCCCGTCTTATCATCCAACCCATCACACTGAGTGACTTGACTGTTGATGTTACTTCACAGATTAATGAGGATCTGGAGGGTGCAGTGGAGTTCCTGGCCCAGACAGGACCTTTTTTCATCCCCCTGAGATGCACCACCAAGAAATGTGATGTAAATAGAAAACTTCATCAACAATTTCACAGGGAGGCTAACAGTTAACCACATAAACTTAGTACACATATGTCTGGTGCAACAAGTATTTCCATACAGCAAAGCACCTGAAACAGGGACAGGGGGTGCCACTAAATCAGGCCTGTTTATGATTGTCACAAACATACATTGGAATCAAAATAGAAAAGTGTTCCAGTATATGTCTAGTGTATGACAGAGCTTTGCAAGGGAAAGTAGTTGATAAGTGAAAATCACAATGATTTTTTATAAGTATGTCCTTTCCAGCAATAAATTTGTTATGTGCATCCTCATGTATAAAGAAGATCTGAGATATCATCTTTATTTTGTTTTGCAGTTATCTGTAGACATTGAAACTGTCGACTTCGGTACCCAAGTGATCGGGGAGACGCTGAAGAAAACCATCACACTCACCAACAAGGGCGCACTGGGGACCAAGTTCGAGTTTATCAAGGTTTCAGGTACGGCATCGGCAACTTGTGTGGGCTACTTTGTTTGTTTGTTTGTTTGTTTGGCTACTGATAACACATCAGACTAATGCAATCTGCAGAATTAGATGTTTAGCTGTGGCACATTGAATTTATTACAAATGAGCTAAACTTCGTTAAGTCCTACTATGTGCTAATGTTTTTTCATTATAAAGTGTTTGTTTTTTTTACTTAGATGCCAAACCAAGAACTGTAACCACTGCTGAAACTTCTCTTGGTAGATTGGTAAGTACATGCAGTTTATATGTTGTTATTCTCATTTTTGTGTATTTTTATGTTAAATTTATTTTTATGTGTACATTTTGACTTAGATGAATAGGGCAATAGAGTCCATCTTACCCCAAAGATGTAACTGAGCCCCATTGTTGACTCTTCTCTTGGCTGTTGTTGTTTTCTTGTTGTTTACTCTTCTCTCGGTTGTTGTTGTTTTCCCCCCAGACGTCGGACATGTCGGACCGAGCGGTCAGCTCCCTGAGTGACCAGGAGAAGGTTCACACGGCCGAGTCCGGCCACAAACCGGACATCCACGTCACACCGCCTGATGAAAAGGCACTGGAAGGTCTGTGTTTATTTGTTTATTTGTGTGTGTCAAGCATCTAAACTTTCAGCACTACGGACAGGGCCGTACTGAGTTAAAGGCGCTTGAAGGTATTTTGTGTATCAAACAAATTATTAATCTTAAGCTCAAACTTTCAACACTTAGTACAGAGTGGCACTACACTTACCACACTGACACAACCTTTCCTGTCCTTTGTACTGATCAACATGTAGTTATTGTACAGGGTGACTATGAACTGTGATACATGGTATTACATGATTGACATAAGTTATATTGTACATAGTATGAAACGAATAGACTGATTTGGTGGTTTATGTTTGTTTGAACTCCCAACACCAAGGTCTGGACTTATCAAATATATAATTTTTTTTCAAATTGTGTTGAATGGCTTTCTCTCTGTAGGGGATGGAGAAGGGGATGCTGGGAAGGATGGAGAGAAGGAGGATGGAGGAAGATGGGACGTCACCAGAGAAGGTAACTAGAGGTCAACTTGTTATGATTTCCCAATAGGGAAAAACATATCGTTTTTGCTGTTGTGTTCTTGATTTCTTCTCTTTACTTGCAGACAGTACTATATGGTGAGCATTATGTCAATTTATGATATAGTATTGTATGCGAGTAGCTTAAAAAAGGCTAGAGGGAAAACATTCTGCATTTAAAAAAAAATGTTGCCTTTCTAGTTACAATCATATCTTAAAGTCTGAAGTGCATGAAAGTGAAGTGAAAGGCAGTGTGTGCATTATGATATGCTCACTTAAAGTCTGTTCTTGGTAAGCATATCAGTTGTTGATGACAGTGGACTATGTTGAGAATGATCATGACATTTCTATCCCCAGGGAAGACCACAGATTTCTGTTCTTGGCTAGCAGATCAGCTGTAGATAATGGTAGTATTGATGTTGTGAATGTTTATGTTTAATATGTGTTTGTTTATATTGTATTTATGACATCACTATCCCCAGGGGAGACCACGGTAGACTTTGGGCTTGGCTCTGACTTCCTGGACGTGTCTGCCCTGGATGGGATGAAGATAGGACAGGTGGGCCTTATGAGGTTTCTTATGGTCGTTTGATGAAAACATTAGGGGAAAGACTTTACCTCCTTCAAGCAATACTGCATTAAATTTTGAAGTAATGAATTAGGTAATATTTTGAAGTAATGAATTAGGCAATATATGTGTTATAGTTATTTGACGTGCAGGCATAAAGTATTTCCTTGTTTTCTACCTCTTGTTACATCATTCTAATTCATAGTTGTTATACTACCGGGTATAATGGATCTAAAAGTTGTCTCTGTTCCCATCCAGGTAGCTATATATAGTAGTTTACAGCCTCCTGCCACATTGATCTTGATTTACTATTATGTGATTATGATTGCCACTCAGTTGTGTATGTATTATTACTTTGATTTGTTTATTGTTTAGTTTTCCTTACTGTTAATGTTTTTCTGTGCATGTTCTTCTGTACAAGGCACACCTGTAAAGCAGTGTATTAAGCACTGAGTGCACCTACCCTGTCAAAAGAAAACAGAGATAGATAAATAACAGCAATCGCTGTTCCCCTGCAGGTTGCTATGGGTGACATCGGTCCATTCTCCGCTGTGAAACTTGAGATCATCTTCGCCCCCACGGTACCCGGGAAGGTCGACACAGACTTCGAGATCAGCTTCTCCGACCCCTGCTCAGACAGTGTAAGTCATCTCAGCAGAACAAAACTCCCAGGGGACAACAGAGTTCATGTGAATGTTCTACTCATAGGATGCTATACTTGAGCCGAGGGAGTTGTATTATGATGAAACCTTCTTCTGCGTAACTGACAAATAGATTTGTTTACTAGAAGCTCTGGCTGCTATTTTCTCAGTGTGCAAACTGGCTAGTAGTCAAAGTAGGATTTACATGTTTGTACTAACATTCTGATGAGAGTATTTTTTCTAACATTTTGACCTATGCTACAGTTTTCAGTGATGTTTCTGCAACTTTTAGAATTCAAAAAACACATTTCTTCCCTTCCCCAGATCTTTGTGCGTGGAGTTGCCAATGCCATTGATGTTCCCGTGTGGGTGGAGAGGCAGAACGTGGACCTGAAGATCTGCATGTTCGACAGGCTGTACCAGGACTCTATAGTGGTCAACAACAGGTAAAACATTCGTGCTGACTTTGTACAAGTACTTCTATAGATCTTGGAAATGTTTGTGTTGATTCATGTTCTTGGTCCCAATACCAATTCATGACACTAAAAAAATTAAAAAGTTGATAATCAATGTACCAAATTGGTGTGTTGAGACACAAAGGAATGATTTCTCTCTGCTCAAATAAGGCATGCTACTAGATAAATGCAAACACCTTTCTGCCCTCTCCAGAGCCACAACAGCCCTAAGACTGAGGTTTGAGGTTCCTAAGGAACTCCGAGATCACATGGAGCTGCTCCCAAAGACTGGATACATCCAGGCACAGTCTCAGTTTTCTGCACAGCTCAAGTTCTTACCCAGGTAAGTAAGAAATATAAACCCCAGTATAGACTGGCTACAGCCTAGCACAGTCTCAGTTCTCTACACAGCTCAAGTTCTTACCCAGGTAAGTATATAAACCCCAGTACAGCCTGGCTACAGCCTGGCACAGTCTCAGTTCTCTGCACAGCTCAAGTTCTTACCGAGGTAAGTAAGAAATATAAACCCCAGTACAGACTGGGTACAGCCTGGCACAGTCTCAGTTCTCTGCACAGCTCAAGTTCTTACCGAGGTAAGTAAGAAATATAAACCCCAGTACAGACTGGATACAGCCTGGCACAGTCTCAGTTCTCTGCACAGCTCAAGTTCTTACCCAGGTAACTATATAAACCCCAGTACAGACTGGATACAGCCTGGCACAGTCTCAGTTCTCTACACAGCTCAAGTTCTTACCCAGGTAACTATATAAACCCCAGTACAGACTGGATACAGCCTGGCACAGTCTCAGTTCTCTGCACAGCTCAAGTTCTTACCCAGGTAAGTAAGAAATATAAACCCCAGTACAGACTGGGTACAGCCTGGCACAGTCTCAGTTCTCTACACAGCTCAAGTTCTTACCCAGGTAACTATATAAACCCCAGTACAGACTGGATACAGCCTGGCACAATCTCAGTTCTCTGCACAGCTCAAGTTCTTACCCAGGTAACTATATAAACCCCAGTACAGACTGGGTACAGCCTGGCACAGTCTCAGTTCTCTGCACAGCTCAAGTTCTTACCGAGGTAAGTAAGAAATATAAACCCCAGTACAGACTGGATACAGCCTGGCACAGTCTCAGTTCTCTGCACAGCTCAAGTTCTTACCGAGGTAAGTAAGAAATATAAACCCCAGTACAGACTGGATACAGCTTGGCACAATCTCAGTTCTCTGCACAGCTCAAGTTCTTACCCTGGTAACTATTTAAACCCCAGTACAGCCTGGCTACAGCCTGGCACAATCTCAGTTCTCTGCACAGCTCAAGTTCTTACCGAGGTAACAGGCTTGTTTGTTCTTTACAGTTATATGTGGAAAGTTGTTACAATTCAGTTTGAAGTAGAAACAGAAGCAGTGCTAGTCTGTCCAGGCCCTGAAGCTGGTACAATATTGTAGCTGAGGAATGTAACATTGTCCAGGTGAAAGCCGCTTAAGTTGTGATTTAAGAGTTTCATTTCTCAGGAAGATACTGAAAATGAGGACTCAGAATCTGTTATGTGAACAGGCATTTTACATTATATTCCTTGCATAAAATGTGAATTCCTTTCTCTTCCCAGACAAACGTTATCTGAAGACGCGCCCAAGTCGTTTGACAAGGAGACGGGAGTTCTGGAGGCCCCCATGGTCATCAGGGTGGCCGACCAGGTGAGATCTGGGAACACCTGTCCTCATCTTAGTTTTGATAAGAAAAAAGATAGCGATACCCATGCTTATCTTGGATTTAGCTTGTCACTTTTGTAGTTAATATGCAGTTTATTCAGTTAACTGTTCTAAAACTGAAGCTCACCAACACAATGTTCATGTATTTATTTCAATCTGTTTTCTTTATGCAGGGTTGACAAACTCAGTACTTTGCACACTGCTTTCCAGGCGTTCCCTGTACAATTAGTCTTCCGATCCGTCGCAGGTTGAAATGACACAAAGATTAGACCATGAAGAAATTGTGTGACCACAGCATAGAAGGTTATATGAGTTAAGTCTTACTGAAGAAATTGATCTTAAGTTCAGTCTTCTTTCATAAAGAAATAAATCCTTCTTGTTTTTTTCAGACGAGACCCGTCCCCTTCACCATCCAAGCCATCGTGACCAGCTCAGATTTCGAGTTTGACCGGAAGGACATCGACTTTGGGTTCTGCAGTATCTACGAGTCGGTGAAGACGACCATCAAACTCACCAACAAGTCCATCCTGGCTCAGCCCTACGGCTTCGTCAGTCTACCGGAGGTGTGTGAAAAGCGTGTCATGTGTTCTTGTAGTTTTTTTGTAAATCTTTGTTCAAAAAGCATTGCTTTGTGCTTGTCTTTGTGTACATTTCTATGTGTGTCTGTTTTTTTTGTGTGTGAATGTGGGTTTATTTGTGTCTGTGAGTGTGCATGTGTTTGGCAGTATCTGTATGTGTGTACCTGTCTGTATGTGTGTACCTGTCTGTGTGTGTGCCTGTCTGTATGTCTGTCTGTACGTGTGTCTGTGTGTCTACCTGTCTGTATTATGTGTTTGCCTGCCTACATGTATATCTGTTTTGTGTGAAGATCCAAATAACAACAAATGTTGTTATACTTCCAGACCGTAGACGTCCAGCCCAACGATGGGTTTGGCACCCTGTTGCCATTGGAAACCATTGAACTTGACCTCATCTTTAATGCCAAGAAGGCCAAGGTACATTTTTATAGCTATAGCTACAGTTAGAATGTCGAAATGAAGTGACTCTAAACTTCTCAATTTCAAAACTTTTTTTTTCTCCTGCACAATGTCATGTCATGTCTAGTTTTGAGGCTTATCCATGCTTCATAGAACAGTCTAGTATACATGTACACTGTCTTGTCTAACTTCAATCCTCTAATTGTCTGCATGAATCTGTATGTTTTAGGAGTACTCTTTTGAGCTGACGTGTAAGTCAGGGATTAATCGAGACTTCAAGCTGTCTTGCAAGGCGGTGGGAGTCCACCCTCCACTGGAGCTGTCTCAGTCTGTCATACACTTTGCAGGTTGGTACAAAAAGCCAAGAGTCTTCATTTGTTCATCTGCAAAAGAATGTGACGGTAACCATGTTTTTGTGGCTGGATGGTAAATGTGGATAGTGACAGGCTGTGATGCTCAGCATCAGTGGTTGCCAATCTTGCAGCGAAGAAGAAGATAGTTTTAAACTAACACTCGCTGTAGCAGCATCTCTTCTTCCTAAGTCAACAACATCAAGCTTAGGCAAGTTCAACTAGCTGACTCAATATTCAAAGCAGGGTAATGAAGGCTGCTTATAAAATTGCCTACCCCATTTAGGGTAGAATGGTTTAAATCCACTCACACTGGAAAGGAGCTCTACTTTTTACAATAAGTAAGTCACATTTGTTTGTATGTTTTTCACATGTAGCTGAAGATCATAACCCTATCCTGTGTATGTACTTAAATATTTAAACCATATACAGTTCTAACGACTGCTCTGATCGACTTCAGCACAGCTATGCTGCATGTACCTGGATATTAAATAAACCTGTTGTGTTCCAGCGACTGCCCTGATAGACTCCAGCACAGCTGCCCTCCATGTTGTGAACTCCCACACCAGGCTAATGGCTGTATGTTGTACCCGTATAAGTAAACCTGTTGTACGTATGTGTTGTGTTCCAGCGACTGCCTTGATCGACTCCAGCACGGCTGCCCTCCATGTTGTGAACTCCCACACCAGCCGTAATGAGTTCACTCACCCCGTGCCGCGGGTCGGGAAGGGCGAGATCGCGCCTGTCGGGCCGACGTCGTTCGAGTTCGTGGTGCCAGAGGGCGCTCCTGTCAACGTGTCGCCCGCAGTGGGGACTGTGCTGCCGGGGAAGGTACTTGTTTATATTTGTTTATTAGACTTTACCAACACAATGGGAAGGTACTTGTTTATTTGTTTATTAGACTTTACCAACACAATGGGAAGGTACTTGTTTATTTGTTTATTAGACTTTACCAACACAAAGGGAAGGTACTTGTTTATATTCGTTTATTAGACTTTACCAACACAATGGGAAGGTACTTGTTTATTTTTGTTTATTAGACTTTACCAACACAATGGAGGGGAGGCCAAGACTGGTAATCCTCACCTCTACAAGTTGCCTTCCCTTAGACTTTCTTCTAATCCCCTCCCTTCTGCCTTAAACCCTGTAATATACACACGTGATGCCAAACAGCTACCTTAGCAGGTTGTGGGCTGCATAATCATATGATTTTAGATCATCAGAACCATATACAGTTGCTTGAGTAACTGCTATTTTGGTTGTCTTATTACATGGATGTCTAACCTTCATTGACGAAAACTCTCGTTCCAGAAAACTCCCATCACGGTGACGTTCTCCCCGGCCCTGCTGGATGCGGATATCCGTGAGGAAGTTGTTCGGATCCGCTCGCGGCTCCGAGAGGCACAGCTGAAACGGGAAGAGGAGGAGGCTGCCCTCGCTGCCAGGAAGTCTGAACTCGAGACCAGGAACAGTGACGTACGTGTCTCGAGATTCACTCACACTTCTTTATCCACTTACTTTGTGATTTATTGTGTGTTGTTCCATCACACAAGGGTTAGATGTGACTGTACGTAGATGTGGAGGTTTGATGGCAGCTTGCCAACGTCCTCTGTCTTTAGGGTTGGCACTGTGTAGGTAGAGAAGATGAAAATTTTCCCTTATGTTGTTTGAGATTATACTATCTTTAGAAAAAGTCTTGGGATGGAATGTATTTCTTTATAAGCTGTGGTCCACTGATAATTGTACATGTCATGAAGAGGTAGGGGACTCTTCCTTACATGTTTGATTTGACCTCTATACAGTGGTGTAGACTGAAATTACAGCATATAATCCTTCTTGTCATAACCATTTGAAGATTTAGGATCTCAGTCAGTAAAATGCATCTTCATTTCCTAATATTACAACTGTTGTATACATGCAGTAATCTGCTCTCCTGCAAGGGGGCGCAAAGCATGTAGCTTTGACAGACTTTATGGTACATGTATACTGTTGTTGAATCATAATCCTCACTATTTTCCCCATTTCACAGAAAAAAGGAAAGAAAGCGGATAAGAAGGGAAAGAGTCCGGCGGACTCCCCTGCTAAGGGGGGGAAGTCGAAAGGTCCGACCCCAGCAGCTGAGAAAAAGGACCCTGAAGTGGAGATACCTTCCCCTGATGCTGTGGATCCCAGGTAAGGCTCTCTTTCGTGGGTCTAGATTATTAATAACTTTGAAAATATATTTGATAGATGAGGTATCCGCTTCTTTTTGCAAAGGTACGTGTATCAGACTCAGTTGCATCTGATTTATTTCATATAGCAGCTTTAGGTCAGTGAAAAGGTGATTGAGATTTACTGTGGTTTTGGTTATTTTATGGAAAAATGCTATTCTCTGGTGTGTGGGCTTAAGAGAGAGCATTATCTAGTAAAAATGAATTTTCTGTTGCTCAAGAGAAAATACCTTCTCAGAAATGCCACTTTTCTGACACTTTTGCACAATTTGGATGAATACACCACTCAGTCTGCTAATCTAAATACATTCTGTACATTAATTTAGGGTCACTTAATATCGAGGTACTAGAATATTGTGCATGTTTTCACCATTTTTGAACTGAGTTGTTATTTTGCTGTTACAGTTCTGATGAGTATGCAGCGGCACGTGCAGCGCTGATGAGAAACTACAGGGGGCGCTTCAACAGCTACACGGTGCCCTGCTTCGTGGCTTCAGGCGAGTGTGGGGACCCTGGAAAACTTCCTTATAAGTACGTATCCTTAAAAACTTACTTATAAGTACGTATCATGGAAAACTGCCTTATAAGTGCGTATCCTGGAAAACTGCCTTATATGTACGTATCCTGGAAAACTGCCTTATAAGTACGTATCCTGGAAAACTGCCTTATAAGTACGTATCCTAGAAAACTGCCTTATAAGTCATATCCTGGAAAACTGCCTTATAAGTACGTATCCTGGAAAACTGCCTTATAAGTACGTATCCTGGAAAACTGCCTTATATGTACGTATCCTGGAAAACTGCCTTATAAGTATCCTGTAAAACCTTATAACTTAAAATTAATTGTCTTGGAAAACTGCCTTATGTGTACAAAACGCTAGCCACAACCAATTTCTGGACAATTCCCATAGGTACGCAGACCTAATTCTCAGACAACTACCATATAATTTGTTTATTTGCAAATCCATGCCCGTAGGCTAATTGCAATGATACAGACAGTAAAAAGTACATATAAGTACATGTATGATGTACGCAAAACTTAGATCTCCAAGATCAGTCGTGTGGTTAGTACTGCACACTTATGAGGCAGTTTTTAGGATACCTAATTATACAAGGCAGTTTTCAGGTACACATTGTACTTATAAAAGGTAGTTTAATTTATAGGATATGTAAGTATAAGGCAAATGCCAATAGTCCCTTAAAATTGGAACAACACTTGGAAAGCTTGATTCAATTGGAACTTCGCATGCATCATTTTGTACTCACTTGTTACGAAAGCTACTTAAATATGTAAAGTTTCACTAAAACTCATGAGAATCCACATCAAAAAGATGAAACAAGGGTTGGGAGGCAGTACATGCTTGTAGGCCATAATGATCTATTAAATTATAGCTTACATTTTGTAGTTCCCTGTCTGTACGTCATGACACTTTTAACTATTCTAATAAGCAGTTGCAACTTCAAAAAATTCCACAAACTGAAAATATACTGAACTGGGACATATTGCCTGAAGGTCCCACTGTCCTTGAAGATTGTTGAAAAGCAGAATCACGTTTCTGGACACCAGGCCCCATAGCACACAAAACTAATTCTTGGACAACTACCATATAAGTACATATACAATGTACGATATACACACATCAGTCATAATGCCACTTTTCTACAGTCTTCAAAGACAGTAAGACCTGCAGGCGGTATATCCCATTTCAGTTCTCAGACTTATCTTCTAACAGGACCTTTTGAGAGTTGAAACTGCTTAGATTAGTTAATGGTGTTATGACGTACAGACAGGGAACTACAAAATGTAAGCTTTAACTGCATTTAATAGATCATTATGGCCCACAAGCATGTACTGCCTCCCAACCCTTGTTTCATCTTTTTGATGTGAATTTTAAAGAGTTTTTAGTGAAGTTTACTTGTAGTTTATGTAAAAGTACAAAATGATGCATGCAAGGCTTCAATTGAATCCAGCTTCCCTAGTGTTGTTCCAATCTTAAAGGGATTGAAGCATTTGTTTAGATGCTTCTTTTCTTCTTTCTCTCTCAAATGTGTTTCTTCTTCTTCTCTTGACTTAAGAGGAGTGACTTTTTTAGCCACCAAGGTCTCTAGCATGTCCAAAAATGTCTTATGTACATAGTGGTGAGAAATCCCATCTTCAGTTGGGTTGCTGTTATTTTGCTCAGTCCATGTAGATCGACTCTTCAAAAGGGTTTCAAGAGGTGCCTCAAGCACATGCAAGAGAAAATTGTGTTTTGTGTGATATGCAAATTCCATTTTCTTCTACCTTATTTACTTCTATTAAGGACTGTGTATTAGGCCCCAACACCTCCAACCAATTGTTACTTAATTGCTTGTATAATGTATTTCTTTGGTTTGTCATACAATATTTTAATCATCGATGCATTTAAGTTGATTTGAACCTTTGTTTTAATTAATATGTTTATGTATGCAGGGCTTATTGAAAACAGCCCTAGTGGAGATATGTTTGTCCCTTGACAGATAAATAAAATGAAATGAAAATGAAATGAAGTAACATCTCCCTGTAAATATATATTCTGCTACTGAAACAACAAGGAACCTTGCTGTTGTGCTTCTAACTACTACAAGGGTAGGAACGAATGAAAAACATTTTGCTGACTGTTTTTATTTCAATGTTTTGTTTACAGTAAGTACAACACTCTGTATCTGGAGATCCACTGTCCCTCCGTCCGTCCTTCGCTCATTGTGATCTCCAACCACGGACGCACAACCACAGACTTCGGAGAAGTTTCCATTGGTAAGACTTACATTAATTTCATTTCTGTTGTATATTCTTAAATAACATACGGGCACAGTTTCACTTATATTAAACTTAAATTTTATTAAACAATTTACAAACAAAATAAACACATCACAAGAAAGAGAAATTTATATCCTTTATTTTGATGGGTAACTTTGCCTCTAGAACTGGATAGTTTTTGTACCGCGGGTGTGGGAAGATGGTAGTAAATTAACGGATCGCTGTACGGCAGAGGGTTTTCGCGGTAGCGTTGGAATACCTACTTATAAGCCAGTCATGTTTGAAGTACAATACAACAAGCTTGGCTAATGGCACAAGTTCAGCTAATAGCACCTGGGGTACATGATAACTTTGATAACTAAGGCACATTTGTTTTTTTATGATATCTTAAATGACAAGTTCTATGTTGAGTATGTTATGTGTCCAAGTGTTATGTGTGATAATTTTTTTTTACTCCTGGAAGAGTACTAGATGTTTTAGACTGTGATATTCTGTCAACAATTAAGGAGTCAATAAACAATAAACAACATGAACATGTACGATTTTTGTCTGTGAAAGGAAGCTGAGGACTTTCTTCATTAAAATGATGATTAAGGGTCTTTTTTTTTTCCCGCCCAGGTCAAAGTGTAGTGAAGTCCATCACCATTCAGAACATCTCCGACAAGACCCAGGATGTATCCTTTTCTGTACTAGTCACTTACTAAACATCACCACGAAACTAGGCTCAAAACTGTCGATGAAGGTTAGACTATTTTCTTTTCAAAAGGGCCTGCGTGGGACTGCACTTCTCACTCAATCAGGAGTAGTCACTACGTCGTATTACGATTAACCCAAGGAAGACGATGTAATAGGCAAAAATTGGTCATGCCGATGAAGGTTCGACTTGCAGGTAATATTAGATTCACCAAAAAGCAGTTACCCAAGCAACTGGATTATGATTTGGAAAAGGTCAGATGTTTCAGATAGCCATCCGGCGTCTTTCGTCAGTGATAATGGAGAAATCGTACTGGAGAGAGCTCAAAACCTCTCCTGTTACTTCATTTTCATTTTATCTTATCTATCTGTCAAGGGACAAACATATCTCCACTAGGGCAGTTTTCAGTAAGCCCTGCATACATAAACATAAAACAAAGGTTCAAATCAACTTAAATACATCACAATGATGAAAATATTATACATCAAAGTTTTCAAACCAAAGAAATACATTATACAAGACAAGTATTAAGTAACAATTGAAGTAAATTAGGTAGAAGAAAATGGAATTTGCATAATATATTATCAATGATTATAAACAAAAAATAAACAGTGTCAGGTGCTGAGACATTCCTGGTTAAACATGCATTTAAATTAATCAATTTAGATTTGCACCTGTCAGAATTACAGCAACACAAAACTGTTGCAATATTCTTCAGTAGTTGCCATCAAACAGAAGTGCTACAATTTGCTCCAGGCATTTTCCTCACATGTTAGACTGCTAACACGACTGCTACAAGGTTTTTATTCATGTATTTTTGTGGGGATTTGATTTAGCCGTCGGAAATGCAGTTTCCATGGTGTTTTAAACTTTGTAGATGAAGCAATTCTTTCATAGACGTACACGGTACATTTATGTCTAATGCAGTTGTTATGGAAATAGTGTAAATCATTTTACTGTGATTTGGTTAGTGTACAGAATTTCCTTTTTACAAAAATAGTGTATAAAATACATCACCGGCATCTGATGTGTGTACAGTTCTCTCTATTACGGAAATAGCGTAAAAGTACATTACCAGCACTGGATAATTATAGAATTTTCTCTTTTAGCTGCCATATCTAATATCCTTTGGATCAAGGCTTGCTAAACAAGTAACTTTAAATCATGTATATTTTCAGATCTGTATATAAGAATCAAATGGGAATACAATATAACTCTCTTAAGCAAAGTCGTGGCTTAACCTTACACAGTACATACGTTATCAGTCACTTGTACTGAAAATTAGCTGGTGGATGTGACCTGAAACGTCTCACTGTTTCCAAAATCGTACCCCGTCACCTGAGCAACTGTAATTTGGCATGGCTAATAATATCATGATGTTTCAATGAAACTCCAGAGAAAATATGAATAATTTCTTGAATGTTAGACCAAATTTGATGGAGATAGAATGCTGATTCCTCAGTGGATCAGGTAATGTTTGCAGCCATAGTTCTATTTTGGTGTTTTTTCCAGTGGCCTCTCGCTAGACTAGGACAGTAAATATGCACCTCCATTGCAGCACAACTCTACTACAGAATCACTGCAACCAAGAACTCAAAACCACAAACCCTCTTTTTTTACCTCAACCAGGAAATACCTTGTCCTTTCACTGAGCTTCTACAAAATCTTAATATACAAAATACAACCATGTAATGCAACAGTAATTGACTTTACCATAAATGAAGACTAATATAATTTCCTCAGATTCCAGCACCTCGAAAATATCTCCCAGCAACCCAGGCAGATTCATCATGTATACTGGCCTAATCATATCATAATATCTTTTTACAGACTCTTATTTTAGATAAAAGTCAAAATCTACTGATCTCAAGACAAGGTAGGAATTTAAACAGTCTTGGTGTTCGTCACTATGGTTTCATAGCGTCTCACACTAAGGAATTTCATCATGTAAAATTAAGATGTTCGGTAACTTCATTTTGAATGATGAACTTCATTTTAAAGTCAAAACTTTGGATAAATTGCTATATCACATATTTAACACTCACTGATGTTCAATATTGGGTTGAAATCTCACTCATCAGCAGTATGTTAAGTACTTGTCTGACACCACTAATCCAGCCTGTAGCTATGAGAAGGTGTGGGTGAGGCCTAGGAAGGAAACAATTTTGTTATGGTTACCCAACAGACCTTAGCCTTTGGCTGGGAAAGGACCTACAGTTCAGTTCATCAGTTCATCCTCATATGTAGGAGGTGCCAAGATCGATGCTGTTCCCGACATCTCTGACCAGCATTTGATTTTATTTTTACCTTAGACTATGTCTTTGTGATGAAAACATTGCAGGTCTAGGAAGAAAAAAAAATTGTTACCTTTTACCCAGACCTTAGCCTACAGCTGACAAAGGACCTACAGTTCAGTTTAGTTCATCCTTGTATGAGGAGGTGCCATGAACGATACTATCCATCATTTGATTTTTTTTACCTCTATGTCTCTGTGATGACAACATTGCAGGATCAGTTCAATGTTCTCCTGATGTCTCAACTGCAGCAATAAAAAAAGTGATACTGAAAAATTCTTGTTATTTTGATGTCACTTCAATCAAAATCTGGAACAAAAATAAAAATAGATTCTCTGCTAACTGACCCTAATTTTTTTTCTGTACCGTATTTGGAAACACAATTGACCACTGGGCCCTATTCAGTGAACTCATAAACCACTAAGTCATCATCATCATCATTGTATGATAGTTTTAAATGGATCCAGACATTTCCTTGACTGAAGTTCTCAGCTGAAGTCGTCGATCCTGGACACGGCTGGACCTTTCCTACTGCTGAACTCCCTCCGAGCTCTGCAGCCTGAGGCTACTCATACTCTCATTGTGTCATTCACTCCGCACGAGGGCAGGAACGTAAGTCTCTAACCCTAACTCTGTACCCTGAACCCCTACCCTAACCCTGTACCCCTACCCTGTACCCCTACCTAACCCTGTACCCCTACCTAACCCTGTACCCTAACCCTGTACCCCAACCCTTACCCTGTACCCCTACCCACACACTCTCAACATGTCATACACTCCTCACGAGGAACGTAAGTCTCTAACGCACAAACCCTACCTCTGTACCCCAACCCTAACCCTGTACCCTAACCCTGTACTCCAACCCTATAACCCCAAACTCAACCCTCACCGCTCAGGCTTTCCCTTAAACCATACAGCCTGAAACCACACACACCCTTATCATGCCATTTACTCCTGATGAGGGCAGAAATGTAAGTTTTTAGGCTTCAGTTGGGTGGTACAAGGCAATGCAATTTGAAATGAGAGGAAAGAGCTCCACCTTCCAATGCCGTGTCCAAGACTCAATCAACTGCCCCTATGGCCTCAATAAGTATCTTTCAAGTTGTAATGATATATTTATATAGTGCAAATTTTGTGCAAAAAGAATACACTGTAATCGCTGGGCAAAATTTTATCATTGCCTTGCCCAGTTCTACTTCCAGAGTCATTCTTGCTGGAGGATCATGTAATTGTGCTTTGACACTTTACTAATTGTAATGCCATTCTAAGTGCTGAATGTATGCTTCCCTTTGTTTGCAGTTCTATGAGACGTTGGAAGTGCACACCCCGACGTCCACCCTTGGTATCACCCTCCAAGGCAGGGGGATGACCCCCCTGGTTAGCCTGTCGGTGGAGGGGGTACTGGACATGGGTCATGCTCTGGCTGGGGAGGCCGTCACCGAAACATTCAAGGTTAGTGTGTGTGCGTGTGTGAGGGTGTGTGTGTGTGTGTGTGTGCGTGTGTGTGTGTGTGTGTGAGTGTGTGTGTGTGTGTGTGTGTGTGTGCGTGTGTGTGTGTGTGAGTGAGTGTGTGTGTGAGTGTGTGTGTGCGTGTGTGTATGTGTGTGAGGGTGTGTGTGTGTGTATTTAGAATGACCCCCCTGGTCGGCCTGTCGGTGGAGGGGGTACTGGACATGGGACATGCTCTGGCTGGGGAGGCCGTCACCGAAACTTTTACTAAGATTTCTTAGCACATACGGCAAAGAGTAATGTAAGTTGAATACACTCCACTACCAGTAGACTAGCCCCCTGCTGTTTTGGCCCGCGTGTTTGAAAGAACTAGTACGTAAGTTGAACACACACCACTACCAGTGTACTAGCCCCCTGATGCAGTATGCGGTGCTAGCACAACTGCATTGCCCAAGGGCTTCAGAAGGAAACACAGAGGGGCCCTAGCCATTATATGGCATGGAAAACACTGAAATATTTTCCATGTCCGTGGTGCTGATTGTTCAGTAATAAATGAAAACATGTTTAGTTTACTTTATCCATCTGGTGATTGTTTCCCCAATACTGTACATGTCCATGGTGCTGAATTTATAGTATCAATGGTTAAAAACTTTTTTGGGGGGGTAACAAAGGAAAACTGATGCACAATGACACATTTCCATCCATATAATAGAATCAACATTACATTACATGGCCTAAAAAAGCAACACGATGCTAAGATTTGTTCTACCGAAAGTGTAACCTTCTGTCCATGTGTTTAGATCACCAACACCTCGACCCTGGCAGTGGACTACACTGTCCAGCTGGACAGCCAGTCCTACCAGAAACCTGCGGCGGCACAGGGACTTCCCGAGTTCTTGCAAAGAGGGGAGGGGGACAGAAGAAATCTTGTTGGTAAGTAGGCACAGGTGTGTTTTTCAAACACCATTCTTGTTACACCAGTTCAAGGCACCAGTAACAACAGTGGGCTGAGTGTGTTCAGCTGCACTCCGTCCGTGGGGAACATCCCTGCAGTGTTAGGGTTGACCGTGTCGCCGTTGTACCTTTTAAACACCACCCTTGTTCCACTTGTTCCAGGCACTAGTAACAACAGTGGCCTGAGTGTGTTACTCTGTCTGTGGGGAACATCCCTGCAGGGTTAGGGTTAAGCTTGAAGACTAAGTATGTACCATGTCGCCACTGTGTGTTTTTTAAACACCACCCTTGTTCCACCTGTTTCAGGCACCAGTAACAACAGTGGGCTGAGTGTGTTCAGCTGTACTCCATCCGTGGGGAACATCCCTGCAGGGTTAGGGTTAGGGTTGACTGTGTCGCCGTTGTACCTTTTTAAACACCACCCTTGTTCCACTTGTTCCAGGCACCAGTAACAACAGTGGACTGAGTGTGTTCAGCTGTACTCCGTCCGTGGGGAACATCCCTGCAGGGGGTAACCAGGAGGTGACAGTGACCTTTAACCCTGACCACCACAGCCTGCACTACTCCGACGGAGCCAGGATCGTTCTGTTCGGACAGGTGGGATGATTGTTTGTTTGTTTGTTTACATTGTTTGAGTGTTAGTTTGTTTCTTTTTTGGGGTCATGTGGTGTAAACTGCAAGGTATTTGGCCCAGAACAACAAGAGTAACTAGGGTCAGACCCTGTCACGCTATCTGCCGTGCCCTTGGGAAAGGCACTTTCACGACTTTCTTCACTCCACCTAGGTGTAAAAAAAAATTGGGTACCTGACTTCAATTGGTATAGTTTGCAATGTACATATTATGTTTGTATGTATGTAATGTTGTGCGTATATTAATGTATTTTATGTAGACCACTGGATGAATAGCTGGCAACATAATGTTGTAATAGCTAAAAGTGGATCTGAATAAAGTCAAAGTCAAAGTTGGTGAGATAAAAAGGTGTTGGGAAAATACCAATATCCTGCCCTAAACACAGTAGATAAATTGATTTTTGGATCAGCATTTGTCTGCCAAAGTTGAAAATTCTGTTTGGTGTTCTCCCCCCCCATTCACCGCATGGTTTGTTCCACCCCTTAAGGATGAAGCTGCAGTGTTGCAGCTGAAGGGGCGTGGCTGGGACCATACCATGTACGTGGAGGGGGGTGACCCACTGGATGTGAGTGTGGAGTCTCTGGAGGCACAGCAGGCTGTGGAAGAGGAGGACGGTGAGTTGTGGAGTCCTCCTCTAAAGATATACAAACTACCAAAGCTTGGTAAAAGCTATGCTTTCTTCCTTTAAGATCATTGTCATTTGTTTTGAGTATATAATTTACCAATACCTGCTATCACTCTACAGTTAATGATATAGAGACTAACTTTACTCAGCAGAAGCTTAGATAAAGACTTAGATCAAGGCTCTAGCCAGCGTCCGTTTTTCCGTCAATTGACGGAAATTTGCTGCGTGTGACGGAAAAGATTAAAACTAATCCGTCAACTTTGACGGACAAAAATCTGATAAAAGTTCCTTGGTGGAAGCTACAGGCTGCTTGGGGATGCCATCCACTGTCATAAAAGCCACACACTGTTTGCTTTGCTATTGTTATGATTGTTCACGTGTGTCGATGCCCTTTTGCATACGATAATCTCATTAAAATCCGTTTTTCAAGGTCTCAGTTCAGTCTCTCTAACTCCTGGAATAGTGTTTTCGCGACAATTGGAATTGCCTGACGGAAAAAAATGTCGAGCTGGCTAGAGCCCTGACTTAGATTAGCAATTCTAGAATCACCTACAATAATCAAACACTCAGACTCACTATCTGGTTAATTGTTTGCCGTTCCCTGTCAAAATCTATTTACGTGATTCTCCCCACAGAGTCCCCAGAGAAGCTGTTGCCGATGCTGCTGACCTTCAGATATGTGCAGACGGAGGACAAACCAACTCCTGCCTCCCGGGAGCTGGTGATTGGCTGCATCAGGTCCCTGTCTGGAGCTGCCAAAAAGGTAAGGAACGACAGGTAGTAGTACAGTAACAGTAACTGTAACAGCAGCTACAGTAACAGTAACTGTAACAGCTACGGTAACAGTTATAGTAACAGCTAGGGTAACAGTAACCTAACCCAAACCCACACCTGCTGTCCGGGAGCTGGTGATAGGCTGCATCAGGTCCCTGTCTGGAGCTGCCAAGAAGGTGGGGAAACTCAGATAGTGGTACAGTAACTACAGTGTGTACTGTAACGTTACAGTAACCTTACTACAGATAACCTTGCTACAGATACACCTGCCACCCCAAATAAAAATACTGGGTGTATCACTATCAGGTCTCTCTGGGGCCACCTATAAGGTAGAGAACTACACAGAGCAAAAACAATGCATGTCTGAAGCCCCTACTATCTTTAAAAAGTTTTTAAATTTTTTAAAATCAAAGTCAGGAAAGTTCCAAGCTACTTCCAACAAAGACCTCGCTGGCCAGGTGGCCTTGCTCATGACTAGCTCCCAGCCATGGTCTGGAGAAGTTATGTGTGACGGAGGGCGTATGGTGCAGACAACCCATAACATAACATTTGCTGTAAAATCCATTTCGTCCATGATCACAAAACCATCTTAATTGCATTTTAGGGTCTTGAAGGAAGATTTTGAATAATGTGTCTGACAGAATTTATTTTTTTTCTACCACAGAGTGGGGAATACAGTGTAGACAACCTATGATAAGTAGGTTAACCTATGATAACCTATGATAAAATTCAATCTTCTATTCTCTACCCCAGAGTGGGGAATACAGTGTAGACAACCTCCAACTTGCTACACCGAAAGGTTTCAACGTGGACCAGCCCAAAGCCACCATGGAGGCAGGCAGCAGCAAGAAGGTGGTGTTCACATGGGCGCCCCCTGTCGGCCACGATGTGAGTACTGCAGCCACTCTGGTCATTCATTCTCGTTAGTAGAAAAAAACTTACTTTCAGCCAAACCAATTTAATTTTTGTTGTTGTTTTTTAGTCAAAGAAAATATTGCATAACTCAACATACAAAATGAAACTTACAAAATTGGTCGGGGGGGGGGAGTCTCTACCTTGGTTTATAAATTTTTAGGGAGTGATCATAATCATTTCCAGTTTCCTCCCAGTCACCTGTTTTCGTTTTTATCTCCTACTGAATTTTACTTAGAAATACCAAGAACTAAGAAACTGAATTTTTTAGCCAAAGTTTACCTTCCAACTCTGTGAGCCTTGAGGCAGAGTCACTAACACAAACTTAATCAAATTGTGGATGTTTGCCAGTCTATACATCTAAGAGTAAGCTTTGACTTTCACCTGTTTCCTTCAAGTCAGTACATTGTCTGTGTGAAGTTAGTGAAACTAGAGGCTCAGATATGCATGTTGACAGTTCCTTAAGCAACTGGATGGATTTTGTAGACAATCCGATGTTTCATGACTAAATAGTCAGACTCATGGATGACTTAAAGAGTGTAAGTTGACTCCCATCTGTTTCCTGTTCCCCAGCCGAGCGAGCCAGTGGAGGCAACTGTACAGCTGGTGCTGAAGGGAGACGCTACCGAGCGGTACAAAGTGCTCCTCAGAGGCCTGGTGGTTTCAGGCTAGCCCGTCATTCAAGCTCTGAGGAAAAGAGGCTTAGAAAATGATTGCTGTAAATTCTGAAATTCTTTCCGTGTTTTAACTTGTTCGTGGTTACCTTTCATTGCACTGCTTTGTCTTTCATCTGTTACTATAGTGGTTGATTTTCCCCGTGAACTCTTGATTTTTATTGCACCACAGATTTCAATGACGCAAACTTGAATGAAGTTACAGTAGAGTAAAAGAAATGCCAAACGGTAAATGCTGCTAGAGTTTGGAGTCTTCAAATTCTTCCATTTGTCTTTAGAAATGTTGGTGTGAAAATTGATGATGATAAAATGTTATGTACAGGTTTTGTTTCCTTGTTGGACTTGTTCTTGGTTCTGTTTGTTTTTGTGTCGTACCAGTGAAACAAACAAACACTAGAATAAAGTAACATGTGGCAGTATATTTGTGGAATGTTTACCGTCACATGGTCTTTCCTAACAAATTGCAACACTGCCAACAGTGAAAAAGAAATCATATAGTGACCAGCCCCTCCAGCTCTGTCTTGCCACTAATGTAGCAAATTATGCTACATAATGTAATCAAACACCAGAGAGTGTCTGCTACACCTCCACACCTCCTGTAACCATGGAGATAGCCGTCTGGTCCAGGTCATTGACCTTATTTGTTTGGAGAAGAAGAAAAAGAGCAAAAACAATGTTTGCCTTCTGTGAGGGTGAACATGATAACAACAGAGGCACATATGATATGAAATGGGACTATCATTATGGTACATTTAATATGGAAAACCATTGCACAGAACAGTGGTAATGATATAAGGTACTGCTTGGAGCGGTAGACTCTGAACCGATTGGTCCCTGGCTCGATAGTCACTATACGCCGACATTGTGCCAAAACACAGGTGTGGTGCACCAATGTGCCAATATCTGCCATCCAGACAATATAAAAAAATAGAATATAGCTATCTACGTCATTCCACAATAGCCAGATCTCACGTTCTCCAGGCCTAATGGGTCTTGCTATTTCCATATGGAAGAAAACGACAAATCTCTGGTATGATTTGATGGGACGTAATTCAATTTTCGGTTTGTCTGAAGTTGGATCAGTTTGGCTTTTGATGCCTTTGATTTTTTGCTTCCAGGCAATGAATGGAACTGAAGATGTGAATGCCCTCAGTTCCATGTAAATTGATTATGTTGCTTTTGACTTTTGACTGCTGGCACATTTTTATGTGATTCAAAGTGACATCTCAACATGTCATCAATATAAAAGCATTTAACTACTTTTTACATATTTTCTAAAATTTACCGTTCAACGTTTGATTTGGAAAATCATATACTCAAGATGTTAAAAGCTCCAGTGATTTTTAGAATACAGATAGAAGTCATGTTGTGGGGAAAGCTATCACCGGGTGATAAAAAAGACATTTATTGGCATTTGGCTTCACTTGTGAACACCTGGGGCTCCAACGCTTTATGATAATGTTGGTAGATATTTTTATTACATAGTTTCTGCGAAAACAAGTCAATTTTGAATCTTCAGAAACACCTGCCCATTGACGTCATAGCAAATGTTCCGGTGTTGCCCCGAATTTATTATATGTCAAAATTTTGCTCCGTGCTGTAGTGCGCGTGTCAGGTTTGGGGCTAGGTTTGGGATGAGTTCTATAGCTAGGGTTATTGTTTGGGGTCGGGAAGGTCATTGATAGGGTTAGCAGCTACAGTGTGACCCCTAATCCAAAAACGTCTGTCTGACAATTAGATTACTAAGCACTGAAGTGTGACGCTCTCCACTTCTCTCCCCTCGGGTATACTGCAGACCCCCAGGCAGTGTCGGGGCAATTATCTGGCGGGGGGGAGAATATGCTGTGACACCGGGACTACCGAAGATAAGTCACGATCGTGATGTATTTTAGTTTCTTTCACAAAGGAATACTCTCTGCTCTTTACATACGCTTCTAACTGATTGGCGTTGGCTGAATGCTGAAGTGCGTACTTGTAACATAAGTGCGAATCCAGACTATTTAAAATCATTAGCAGCGCACTTAAAGACGAATCAATCCTCAGTAGCGCAAGTAGTTCATTAGAGAAGAACTTTCTTTTGTTGGATGCCCCAGATTTTCAATCCTACAATCAGCCTTTTCGGAACCGGTGTTGAGATAGACGTCAAAAAACAACCGGAGCCGAACCTCTGCTTGGAGCAGATGTTAGGTTCTGGCTGTTTTTGACGGGTTTTTTTTTTAGGCGTTTTTGTCGTTTTTTTTGTTTTATACAGAAATCTTGATGTGTCCCGGTCTAAACAGACATCAAGATTTCAGTACAAAATAGAATGCCCGACAAAAACGTCTAAAAAAAAAGGTTGGAAAACAGCCGAGCCGAACCTCTGTATAGTAAATATGACCCTGGACTGATCAAACTTTGAAGCTATTCAAGCTAACGTCACATTTCCACACCGGGGTCCTTAACACATAAAATGTATACGTAAAATATGCACAAATAATACCCACGGCTCTTTGTGTCTTGTGTAGTTTGGTGTCTTTTATATAATACTTTTCATTTCTGAAAGCTGCCCGACCGGGCACCGGTTTCAAAATGTGACGTAGGCCTTACGAGACGGAAAGTAATGAATCGGACATTTATACGGGAGAATTTTAATCGGATACTTTTATTTGTCGTGGTTTATTCATTTGGGGCTGCAAAAGAATAATTGTAAAACCAGAAAATCAACAAAGATCACGTCTTTCAAGATTTTATTTGGACACCTGACAAAGCAAGATAAAGTTGAAGTTTCTGTATATATATACAAATGAACTCAGCATTCAACAGTCAAATCACATGATGACAATCAACAAAAACGATTGAAACGATACAAATAAACAATAGTAAATTAATGTATCCCTGAATATGCTCATTCGGTTGGTAAGTCACAGCAAGGAGGTTAAATACCTCAACCAACATTTCAGTGACCGTCTGATACGTCGGCTCAATAAAATACTTGTTTTTGGTGCAAGGAATCTTGTTATTTAGAGGTGCATTGATTATGTACACGGAATAATCTACATTTATCATATTCCTAAGCATTTACGAGCGAATAAACTAAGATTGATACAACAGAAGTGGTCACAACGACTCTAAAACTTTAACAATGTTGGTATTTACAAATATATTTCTGGCACTGAAAGAGATACATAAAAAGGCAACACAATCATTTTATTTGAAATCCTTCCCATATGTTAAGGTGTATAAGTCGGTGCCCATCGTCATGTCTATAGCCCTTGGGCCACACCATTGTGTACACACCGCAGCTGGTTCACATCTACTTACATATGTTCCGAGGACTTGAGTATTTGGAACACATTACCTGACCATGCAGCAATAGAGTTACATACGAAATACAGTTAGGGGCGTTTATTAAACTAAACGCCGTTCAAACCAGCCGAGGTTAACGTTGTTTCTCTGGCCCCCATCGTACGTGCTTCCCTGTAGTTTGTTATGGCACGGGCCTTTAATATACCGAATCATGATCACATCAGAATTTCGCTCCGAGATATTCATAACTTAATTTTTGATATGCGGTTTCATTGAACCACGTGGCAGCCGCTGACTAGCTACAATCAAAGTGTCCAATTATGTTGCAAAATCGGTGCAAATTGCCACTTAAACCAGTTCCGCGTGTCCGCTGCGTCATAAGGATCCTCCGGCCACAACAGTGCTTTATCGGCTATGATATATGGGCCAGTTCCGTTTGATGTTGTAATCGAGTGAAAATGAGTTACAACTAGCTTATATCTATTTATGCTCCCGGGCATTCGGACAGTTGTTGTGGATGTGAATGGTGCTAGTAGTTACCGATTTTTATTTGATTTAATTGAGATTGCAACAAGACACAAGTACCCATTGCAATTGCTGCTGTGTTGACCCATATGTGAAATATAGAGAAAGCTGATTCTAGAATGCTGTTTTGGGGTGCTTTAAGAGTCTTTGTCGTGTAGTTTATTTTCATGTGTCCTTGTATTGATCATCTATGCGTTGGGAAAAGTCGCAACAGCGGTACTGATGACAAGCATGCCGCTTCGGTTTGAAGTGGAGTGTTGAATAGTCTGTGTCCTTTTATCTCCATGTACGGCTGCTGGTGAACACGGATTCTACTCGACTCTTCTAAGACGCTCCGTCTCTTCTGATGTAAGCCTCAGATCTTCGGCACGGCTTTGTCCGGTACACTAACGGTGTTTTTTATTGCCCTTTACCATTTTGTCTGTTTTCCACTGAAGCATGGGCGCGACTGTTCTTAGATGCCGTGGTGACCGCGAAGCTGGTTACACGGATGACCACGATGCTGATTCCGAGGATACCGTGTTACCTGGACATGGAGTTGGTTGAAAAGTCCCTTTCCCTTAGTTTGTGTCTATTTCTCCACCGGAGCATCAACGCGGTTGTTAGCGGGAACGGTGCTGGCAACTGTGCTGATTTCAGCTGCACCGTTCTCATTGTAGAGGGGGGTAGCTTGAAAAAGCTTTGCCTTTTAGTGTTTCCATTCATCCGGTGGGGAAGCAGTGTGGTTGTTGGTGGCGACGGCACCGGTTACGGCCGGGGACTTGGTGGCCCTGGGTTCGTTGGACGTTGATTGAATAACAACCGTTCAGTCTATCTCTCCACCGAAGCATCAACGCGGTTGTTAGTGTGAACAGTGCTGTCCAAGCTGCTGATTGCAACTGGATCGTTTCCATTTTAGGCGGAGTGGGTTGGAAATCCTTTGCCTGTTAGTTCGTCTGTTCATCCGCCGAGAAATCGGCACGATTGTTGGTAGGTATGGTGCTGTCCATAGTGCTGATTTCCATCGCACTGTTCTAGTTTTAGACGGAAGTCTTCGCCTTTTGGTTTGTCTGTTCATCGATAGGAGAACCAACGTGGTTTTTGGCGTGAGACTGAGTGGGTTGAAAAGTCTTTGCCTTTTAGTTCGTCTATTCATCCGCCGAAGAATCAACTCGGTTTTAACAGGAACGGAGCTATCCACAGTGCTTATTTCAACTGCACCATTCCCAAGTCTTTGCCCTTTAGTTCGTCTCTCTACCCACCGTGTTGAAAAGTCCTTGTCTTTTCGTTCACTTCTTCGTTCGTCAATCAAGAACTTTAGGAACGCTTTGGGGGACAGAGACGTCTGAAGAGTGGACTTGGTCCGGGCAGGCATGATGATGTTGTTAATGTTCTAATTTTAGACGGAAGTCTTTCTTTGCCTTTTAGTTTATCTGTCCATCCACTGGAGAATCGACGCGGTTGTTGGCGGGAATGGTCCCGGCTACAGTGCTGATTTCGATGTTGCCGTTCTCGTTGGACGTGGACGGGCCCGGCAGCGGGAACGGGACCCCGTGGATGCCCATGACGTGGCCCCCTGGCGGCTGGCGACAGCACGGCAGGTACTTGCGGAAGACCTGCTTGAAGTCCTTGATGAAGAGCGGGTAGATGACGGGATTCATGGTGGAGTTGCACCAGCCCAGCCACGTCAGGCCTAAGGGTACATGAAACAAGATAAAAGTTAATTTTACATCCGAATAGCAGTTCATCAAGCAACTGGATATGACTTCACAAACGTTGCAGATGGCAGTCCCTATCCCTCGTCAGTGACGTCAGAGTAAATCTGTCGAAGAGTCGGGTTTTCGCTTTTGTGGAACAAACACTTGGAACTAAAACGTTTTTCGTCTTCAACTACTTTAGATGTACAGTATTTACATATTCTTTTGCACAAGTAAACCCTTATACGCTCTCTTTCTAGTTCAAGAGGGTGAGCGCTAATTCTGACTTCACTTATAGCGTAGCACAGCTCGAAATCAACTAGTTCTAAGCACTATATAGATATATAAAAAAAACAGTGCACCTTCGAACACCTCCCCCGGGACGCAGCCGCAGAAGGGCCGCACGATATTGGAGATGAAGAACGGGAGCCACGTGACCATGAATGCGCCCAGGATCACACCCAACGTGCGGATAGCTGTGGACGGAGAGAAAAGGGTAAAGATACAGTCAAAACTGTCTATAGCGGCCGCTCAAGGGACTGGAGAAGTGTGGCCACTTTAGACAGGTGACCATGAAGGCTCCGAGGATCACTCCCAGCGTGCGCATAGCTGTGGACAAGGAGGGAAAAGGCAAAGGTAGTCTCATATTCACGTAGTAAGATACGATTCTTGTATTGGATAACCAAGGAGCTTTTATCAGGATAAAAGCTCCTTGGGATAACCAAGGAGGTTATATAACCTCCTTGGGATAACATTGTATGTATTTCATGTATCTTTTGTTGCGACCTGTACTTAACCCAGTATGTATGTATGTATGTACAATAAAGGTCTCCGTTCATTCATTCATAACCCTTTTACGGCCATGGTCATGGGCCAGCGGGCTGTTATCTACTTTGTCTAGGGCACAGTATTGGAAGGCTCTCCTTTCACCACACTTTACCTCCCCAACCGAAGTCATATAGCCATTTTTCAACTGGGTGGTGTGAGAAAAGCGCATTTCCCCAAGAGCATGAAGTTTTTTTACGCTCTAAGTTTCTACGTACAGTCAAACCTGTCTATAGCGGCCACTCAAGGGACCGGACAAATTTGGCCACTATAGACAGGTGGCCTCTGTATAGAAGTGGCCCCTAATACAGGTTTGACTGTACTAGGTCGTGCAAACAATGCAAATCAAGAATTACTTCACATGCGGAGACAATCTGCGTTTACTACAATGGCAATAGTAAATAATGTGACATGGCAATAATAATGAATCACCTTTAGTGGAGGAGGGCCCGCTGGGCTGGCTGCCACGCTTCCCGTTCTTCCGTCTGGACTCCGTGCGGAACTGCTTGTTCAGGGAGGCCACGCGCGTCGCCTGAGACTTCGCCTCTTTGTAGATCCGGCTGGGAGAATCGTCATGATAATAATTCTCTTGTTGATGATAGTAATGACGAAACCACAACAAGCAAAAACGAAAACCGGAAGCTCTGCTGCATTACAAAGATCGGCCACCAGAGGGTCTTAGATTACCTTGAGCTTCGTCTTCTCAAGACCTACTCACGTGCCAAATATCATTACAATCCATCTTTAAATTATCAATGGGGAAATGCACACAGACAAACACACACGCGAGACCTATAACCTCGAATTATACCTATACCATACGTTTACCATATTGTATAGCGTTAACAAATCTGTACATAAAGACGATGGCGGCGAGAGGAATGTAGAAGGTGACGATAGAAGCGGTGAGGGCGTACAACACAAACAAACAAACAAACACACCTGTAGGTGAAGAGGATGGCGGCGAGCGGGATGTAGAAGGTGACGATAGAAGCGGTGAGGGCGTACAACACAAACAAACAAACAAACACACCTGTAAGTGAAGAGGATGGCGGCGAGCGGGATGTAGAAGGTGACGATAGAAGCGGTGAGGGCGTACAACACAAACAAACAAACAAACACACCTGTAGGTGAAGAGGATGGCGGCGAGCGGGATGTAGAAGGTGACGATAGAAGCGGTGAGGGCGTACAACACAAACAAACAAACAAACACACCTGTAGGTGAAGAGGATGGCGGCGAGCGGGATGTAGAAGGTGACGATAGAAGCGGTGAGGGCGTACAACACAAACAAACAAACAAACACACCTGTAAGTGAAGAGGATGGCGGCGAGCGGGATGTAGAAGGTGACGATAGAAGCGGTGAGGGCGTACAACACAAACAAACAAACAAACACACCTGTAAGTGAAGAGGATGGCTGCCAGTGGTATATAGAAGGTGACGATGGAGGCGGTGAGCGCGTAAGTCTTGCTCGGGTCGAAGACGCACTGCGGCCGCGGGGACAGCGCGGTCAGGTCGCTGAGACTCGGGTGTCCGGGGTGCTCGTGCCAGCCCAGCGTGATGGGCGGGAAGGAGGCGAAGATGGCGAGCAGCCAGGCCAGGGCGATCAGCACTCCGGCCCGTGTGTTCGTCATGTAGGTGTCGTGTTGGAGGGGCCGCGTGATCTGGATATATCTGTAACAGGAAGGGGGGGCTTTTATTAAAAGAAAATGCAGGCTGTATTTCGTCCCATACAAAACAAACAAACCTGTACTTGCCCTTCTATGTTACACACCAGCTTCTGCATCTGTATCTACGCAATTTTCGCAGGTACGCGCCGCGACAGCAGTTAAAATGAGAATCAAAATACGTAATCTTTAAAGAACTGAACAGTTTGTTTTTTCCTCTTTGACAACCCGACAAACTTATTACACTTAAGAAGTAGCCCTTAAGTAACGACATTTAAAAAGGTAACGTAAGCCGATTGGCACTGTTATGAATGCCACCCCGATGTTTTTGTTATTCGGCGAGTTCATCACTGAAAAGCAGAGTTCTCTAATCGCATTGGCGACGTCTGGGAAGCGATAAACTGATTTGGAGTGACTTCATGCCCGGTGAACGGATCACGTCCTATTCTCCACACAAGGTTTTATTCCTAGTAAACAAAGTTGCCCTGACATTGTAGGACCCTGGAGAAAGGCAATTTTTATGGGATTATAGAATAAATCTAGTGTGTAAGCCCTGTAAGGTGTTATGCCTGACAAACAGTGGAGGGGAATATTACTTTTTTAAAGAAGTTTGCTTAGTACAAGGCCATGTATTGACTGCTTCTAGCCAGATAGATACCAAACTACCGTACACTCGTTGTAGCAGTATCTCTTCTCCCTAAGGCTGACTGACTCAATATGCGAAACGGGACTTTGTCTTAACTGGGCGAGACTTTGGGCTGAATGTCTCAATAAATGAACCGAAGGATCACGTCCTAACACACAGGAAGCTCCAGCTCTTTCTATTTGAGCCTCATTTACAAGTGACAATTCCAACATGACAGAGGAACATGCATCATAGTCAATAAATTATGAGACGCGTAGAGTCATTTAAAATAACAACCCACACTGTAAGTACTGCTAATGAAAACCGTCGAATTCCTGAAGGCAAACAATACTGTTCAGTTGCACTTCGGTAGACACAAAACATCGGTACTAGTGAACCTCGGGGGCGTCTGACTCTGAGGAGGGTAATGACCTGATTTTCAATGACTTCATCCGCACTGAATGAAGCACATCCTGTTTTTCTCCATACAAGGTTTAGTTGGCGGTAAACAAGGTTGCCCCGACATGTTAAGTCATTGGAGAAAGGCAGGAAATGGGATTGTAGAGAGACTAGTCTGTGTAAGCCGTTAAAGGTGTTATGCTTGAAGCAGTGGTTGGGACAGCTCGGGATATTTTTTTTTTGATGGACAAGATATTTTGATGAATGTCTCGGCAATACATAAAATGGAGTGAATGTGGTTTATAAGAAGAGAGGACACAAACATGCTTAAGACTTTAGCTCTTTCTGTTTTAGCCTGATCTACAAGCGACCATCCCAAGGTGACCGGGGAGCATGAATCATTGAAACTATCAGACAATAATACAATCATTTCAGATAACCAATAAAGTTGAGAAGACCGTTTCTCGGGTATACACAGTGTAACTATACTGTATTTCGGCAAGGACGTTCCTTTTTTCCCTTCAAAATCTTGATCAAACGTCCTAAGTAGGGCTAGGTACCGGTACGGTGTACCGGTACAAAACCGGTATTTCTCATTGGACCGGTCCAGAAAAACCGGACCTGAAAAAAATTCGGTGGACCGGATGTTGGACTTATTGGAAAATGAACTGATTATATGATCAGGCATTCGCACGTTTTCGGGGTTATCGGTCGAGGCAAATAACTAGCCTGATTAAATCTCGCTTATAGCAGCCCGCCAAACATCCGCCGGCCCACTATCAGCTTGATAGAGAATAGCCCTTAGTCAAGGGAACTGGGTTTTCCATATATGGATAATGTATGTAATTGCCGGGAGCCCACCAGAGCCTGGCTTTTGGTTGCTATGGACTGGGGTGAGTTGCTATGTGGTGATTGACAGCATCACACCTCTTATCTGTAGTTGATCTCTCTGATCTGTGCCACTTGTACTGATGGTGGGAACAGAGTTCTACTATTATAAAATGATGTCTTTTTTTAACAACCGCTACACCGAAGAACTAATGTGAAAATTACCCTTCAATACATAGAATAGCATTCATTTAGGTAGATGTGCCTGTGGCATAACTTTTGATGTGCCAATCATTATAGGAGGGACATATCATGGTTCTGAGAAGTTTGACCAAGGAGGTTGACAGGCTTCAACTGTCACAACAACATGGCGCATTTTTGTGAACCAACTGTTTTTCTGCAGTTCTCTGCCTATATAGATTTTAAAAAATGTACTTTATGCCAAGCTTTCGTTGCTGGCCACATAAAATCTCACCACCAGGCAAAATAATAGTTCCAGGAAAGTCTGCGCTCCAAGATTCCTTCAAGTTTCTTGAAATCCCCACAACTGGCACAAGACGTTGTTTTCCTATTAAACACAAACATGCCTCTGCCCCCATGGGTCCTTCACACAGAGAACCACAGCCCGGCACAGACAATGGGAGAGGCAACTAGCCCGCCCACCGTGGAGACATGCTAATATACTGGTTTCCACGGTAATGGGGGCTTGACCAAAATCCTGGCTTGCCATTGGTGTTGGTATTTTCTACAACAGTTCCCCCAGGTTATAGCTAGTGGAGCACAAACTCCGCGGGGAGGGGCCAGTTAGAGCCCTGGACAGCGGAGTTTGTGTTACACAGACTAGCAAATAACAAGAGCGATGAAGAATAGACTCTATAGTAATTTTTACAACTTTTACAGTCAATCCTACTGAGCCTTGTAGGACTTTTAAAACGCCAGTGGGAGTCGAATACTACACAAAACAGATTTCTTTGTAGCAAAATGGACCATTCTTTTCAATATCGTCCATTCACATAATGAATCAGGTCCAGGTCCAGACCTGGACTTGATCCCCTGGACCTGAACCGGACCTAGAATTCAAGTCCTGTACTGGTACCCACCCCTAGTCCTTAGTTTCTCAACTGTCGATAACGATTTAAAAAAAATGCCCTCTGACCTGTCGAGGCTGATGACGCAGAGGTTGAGGATGGAGGCGCTGCACAGCATGACGTCAAACGAGACCCAGACTGCGCAGAATCCGGGGGAGAAGATCCACTCTCCGTACAGGGTGACTCCGATGGCAGGGGGCATCACAAGGGCACCCACCTGGGGTAACAAGAGATGTTAAAAAAACACCGGCGACGTGTGTGTGGGGAGGAGGGTGGTTGAGAAGATCCACTCTCCGTACAGGGTGACTCCAATGGCAGGGGGCATCACAAAGGCGCCCACCTAGGGTAACAAGAGAGATGTTTAAAAAAAACACCGGCGACGTGTGTGTGTGTGTCTGGGTGAGAAGACCCACTCTCAGTGATAGCAATGGCAGGGGCATAACAAGGGCGCCGACCTGGGAAAAGAAGAGTGTTATGAAAAAATCAGACCGGTGACGTGTGTGTGTGTGTGTTGGGGGGGGGGTCACTCTCCGCACAGCGTAATGGCAATGGCAGGGGATATAACAAGGTCGCACAGGTTTTAAGAGAGATGTTCATAAAAACACACCGGCGTGTATGTGTGTATGTGTGTCTGTGAGGGGAGGGGCGAGAAGATCCAAACAGTGTGATGGCAACGGAAGGGGCTATCACCTGCGGTAACATGAACAAAGGTGATGTTAAAAATTCGGCGACGCGTGTAAGTGGGGGGGGGGGGGAGTCGTGTGGTGGCGTACCTCTTACATCCTCTTGGATGGGACTTAGAGCCAGAGGTTCCCTGAATTTGGAGAGCCTCGTCTCAAGTATGTAAAAATAAAACACCACACTTATCGTCATCAGTAGGGAACCGTCTTGGTGTGAGTGAATCAAACGGCCACAGCTTATACAGCTTGTATCTGCTGTATAAACGAGTGTGTTACATCCAGAGTTGGTTTACACATTATCTGAAAACAGACAATACGTCCACTTACCAGAAGATCAGAGACGCAGAGCGAGACGAGGAAGACGTTAGACAGCGTCTGGAGACTGCGGTGTGTCGCTACCGCCAGGAGAACCAGGATGTTTCCAACCTGAAGGAACAAGACGAGGGCCAAGACGTTAGACAGTGTCTGGAGACTACTGAACAACACCATGAACAAAACATGGAAAAGAGTAGGGGACCTTCCCGGTGTGTGGATCAAACCATTCCGGCTTAAATGTGGTAGGGAATTTCCTGAGCAGCCTTTGTAAGCCCTTCTTCGCCAACCGGGCCAGTTACATCCTCACACTTAATTATCTGGTCTCAATCATGATGTTTCTGACCTAGGGAGGAGAGATGCTGTTACATTTACAATGTGACCTGTACCCTTGGAGTGACCTTCGGGTCACATCTTAAAATGACTTTCAGGTCTTGTTACGTGGTGATCATTAAGCAAAAAAAAGCCTTTGGATTAATTCCCTACATGCAATTTATATATATCTGTATCTGTATCTGTATCTATATAGCCGGTATAACCGCCATTCGGCGTAACACACCAGCTTCGCAGGCACGCGGCGCGGCAGCAGCTGGTTATATTACACTGAACGATCCGTCACACCTAACTTTTGCACATCTAACTGCAAGCGTTCTTTAAAACTATCCAGAGAATATATATATATATATTGTAGAGCTGAACAATTTGTTTTGATAAATTAATTCATAACCTAGAAATCGAAATATCACAGCCGGAATTTCCGCTGCAGTACAATAACAATCCGCTAGGGTGCCCAAAATCTACTCACTTCGAGGTCTCATCAATCCCTACTCACATACTAAATTTCAATACAATCCACCCTGGCCTTCTATAGCTCTGCTATCCATCCAAACACTTGAAGACGCATACAGGCTCTTTAACTCAAAACATGTCAATGAAAGCCTTTCTGAAAATCGTTCCATAAAATGACCTGCGTATTCTGAAGCTGCGTCATAAGAACTAAAAGGCCGATGCACTTTGTTTTAGTGACCGTGATGACGCATTACTGACCAGAGGGTTACAGTAACGCGAGATGAGTACTACATAAACAGGACAATCAATCATCGCGCTGCGGTCCAGACGGGAATACGCCTACGCTAAACTCTTCAAACCATCCGCCTTTCTTGAAGATAATCGTTGTGCGATTGGTTGTTATCCTCAGAAAATGCTTCCTTCCGACTGAAATTCTATTTCCGAATGAGGTAAAAGTGCCTTTCCACGACAGGCTGTGACTGCTGAGTAACGGAGGATGACACACATTGCTCAGCGTATTTTTAGATTAAGAACAGAATTTTGTTCACGTTTTGTGTGTTTTGATTCCGATCATAGAAAAAAGCGTGACACGAATCTAATTCTGTCGTCTAACCGTCGCTCAGTGATCGCTTTCCCGTTTTAAGGGGCCTTAAGCGTACTTATCATGGTTTCAAAAAAACACCACGTCTGTCATCTTTCTGGCCCACCGCTGCGACTATACTGTAAGTATGTTTCCCCTTCATGTGCCAACCTCACCTTCCTCTAGTTATTGGTAATGCTCCCAGTGAGAGGAACGGTAATAAAACCCGGTTACTGTGGCTCTGCAATAAATATGGCTCCCGTTGGTGTAATATAGACCGTCTTCGAGCCTTTCTACCCAATGGGCTGGTCTTAAAAATGAAAACCTTCTCCGCGTCATTTCTCATATTCCTGGTGATACAGACGGCAGTAAAAAACGACTGGATGTATCGTAAATATGTTTCGAGTAGCGTCGGGCGTCTGGTAGCAAGTATACCAAGTGGGTAATAAAAACCTCCGTCTTAAAGAAGGGATATCATCTTCGAGCCATTCTTATGGATAGTGCACTCAAGAGTATTAAAGGAGAAGACGTCATAAAGAGAATATAGGAGCACCTCATTCATGCCTTGGTCACAGTGAAAGGTCCAAACTGGGGCCCGAACGGGGTCAAAAATTTATATAAAAGACAATGAAATACACAAAACGTAGAAAGGAGAGTCGTGGGCATTTTGTCTCCTTTACTAATTTAAAAGCAGCCCGACCGGGCCCCGGTTTTGAGATGTTACTCTGGCATAAATGGGGACTATTTACATCTTAAGCTTTCGGGAACGATAAAATGATAAAAAAAGACACTTAGATACACAGAAGTAGAAAGGAGAGTCGTGGGCATTTTTTTCGTTTTCTAAAACAGTCCGACCGGGCCCAGGTTTTGAAATGTGACTGTAGCATAACTGGCGAATATTCACATCTTAGGCGCCCCGATTCGAAAGTGATAAATTTTGTTTAACCTTCAAAAATCGATATTTTCCCCACTTCTTTTGATCTATCTTTGCTAGACCCTAAATATGTTTCCCAGGCGTAATAAAACGTCAATTAGCCTTCTGCAAGTCATTCGTAATGCTCCCAGGACGGCAGACGGTAATACTGACAGCTTGGGCTGTAGCGTAAACATGGTTCCAATTCGTGTAGGTTCGGCTGTCTTCGGGCCATTCTACCTACTGCGTGATACAAAACTACGTCTCAATAAGAAATACCTTCTTCTGGTAACGCTATACATTCCTTGTGAGACAGACGGTAATAAAAACCGACTGATATTGCTACATCGTAAACATACTTCTCGCAGCATCAGGCTTCATCTAGCCGCTCCGTGGGTAATAAAAAACCCTGTCTTAAAGAAGTAGACCGTCTTCGAGTCATTCTTTATAGTGTTAAGGTGGTGGTGATAAACTCAGCTAGAGCACTCAAGAGTACTAACAGTGAAGACATGAATAGGATATAAGTGTGCCTCATTAAATCGTGAGTATCCACATTTTAAGCGTCATGATTCGAAACCGATAAATGTTATCAAATATCATAAAACGTGTTAATATCTCATGGCTCTTTCCCCGTAGTCGAGAATGTTCTGTAAGGTCTGCAGGCCCTCGAGTGGCTTAATAGTCCCACATGTATATTTTGTCAATTTCAATTTATGTAAGGCAGTGTAAATTACTGAGTGGACTGCCCTGGATAAAATTGACAGAGATAAATAAATATTCGACCTAGCTGCTGATCATGACAGGCGAACTGGTTCGAAGATAGACCCCTCATGTGGCTGAACAGTCCAATATTCGACCTGCACACTCTGTTGCACCGCTGACAGATGAAGTGGGTCGAAGATAAACCCCTGATCTTACAAGAGAAGACATGAAAAGATGAACTCACCACAGTGATGGCCACGATGATTGACAGCAGCACGACCAGAGCGACGGTTCCCCACATGCTCTCCTGCTCGCCCACATCGCCCCAGTCCGCATCACCGGAGCTGTTCCCGGGCTCTGCGGTCCCGTTCGCTTCCATCCCCGCCGAGCTCGACTATCCGCCCCGCTAACTGTAAGAGACAGGAGAGAGACTACCTTTACTGGAGCTACGGATGTGCGAATCTGTCAGGACGGTCTGAATGCGGGCGAGATTTGTCAATGGGCCAGCGAGTCGAGCTCCACCAATCACGGCGCTCGATTTGCGCCACGCCCACTTGATTGACGTAACCATTCAAAGGAAACGTTAAAAAAAACTCATTTCAATTCACCCGGACTGATACAAGTTTCATCTGAGGAGGTTTCCAACTCTTCTAATCGAAAAGGTGGCCTTTGAGGACTTTAAGACAGGACCGGATGAATTTACGAAACGCCTGTAGCATATACTCTGTAATATCGATGGAATAAATGACGCTATACGCCGCTTCATTGATCTTGTAGCATCTAACTTTCAAAGCTGTTTTCATTGAAACTAGATGAACTCATTCATTAGCAGAATGTATTCGATAGTGGAGTAGACCACGTAGAAGCATTGCCACATCGTTAGAATAAAAGTACGTAGCTCTTTGTTTTCAAGTCAGCTGGGCAAAGCAAAGATTATTCCACCGAGGCAGTCTAAAACGTGGAGTAAATTCGGTGAGACACATCGTGTGTTTGAGAAGATGTTCTGAAAAGTCTTCCAACAAACCGTCACTGCTCAAATTTCAAAATCCCTGCACTGCCTGGTTTGAAGATATAGACAAAAGTCAGACGTCACTTATTCTTGGAAACAGTTGTTTTTATACACCTGTGATGTGGCTGACGGAAGGCGGGTGGATATGGTCTATGTTGGGACCGGGAAGGGTTGATTGCATTATCCTTTCATCAGGGAGCTTTAGTTATAAAAGGAGCAGAGGAAATACCATTGACGTGATACCTCCTCAATTCCCGATGGCAGAACCGGTAATAGAACATCACCATGGGTATGATAATAATAATAGCAAATAACTCAGGAAATCCTTTGGGCGGATAAGAGAAATTGTTATTTATGGCCTGGTTATTTTTATATGATTATCAAAGATTCTTCATTACACAATGGCTCTACCAGCACTTAACACCAAGCACTGCTGTTTCCACCTATCTACAGAGATTAACCGCCACACGTGTCATACAGCTCTGTCCCTGTGAGACTTAGTGCTCCAGTAGACGAGAGGGTGGAAAGGACTTGCACACCCCTCCTTCACCATAAAAAAAGTCATGTGCAGGTCAGGCAAACAGGTAAATACCTGTCTGCCTGCTCATCTGTCGAATCGACAGGAGAATCCACAGGGATGCATCCACCGCTCACCTCACCTCACCTCACCTCACCTCACCTCACCTCACGTCACCTTACACTTTTTCTCATGTACAGTTCAGTGACGAAAATAACGTCATTTACGTCTGAGACGTCGCGAGTCGTTTGGTTTCTGTTGTAAACAAAGTGCTTCACTCGTTCTAGCGGTTCCAAGATTAGCTCCACTACCTCATTTGCTGGCTAAAAATCAGGTGGTGGGCGCTGCCTGAATAGCTAGAGTCTGTTACAGTCACACACCTTGTAAATCGTTTACTTTATGTTGTAAAACAAGGAGTCTGATCATCAAGAACCGACCACACTTTTCACGAAACAGTAGGGGCATCCCCGTGTGCGATGGACCGAATCCTTCCGCCTGCAGTTGGTTACTCACTACAAATCACTCGGATGGAGGCCTGGCGAACCTCCGTCTCGTACCAGCCACACTGTGATCTATTTACGTCATTCACCCGGACTCCAGGAAGAATAGTGACGTATCTTTCACTAATAAACGTCCGAATTAAATCAAACAAGACGATGGGAAAATCCTGCCCTAGCAGAAACCTCCCACTGTGACAATTTTGTGGCCACTTCACGTCTCGCCCCTGTAATTAACCATTTTGAACACCTTGCGAGTTAGTTAAGTCTCTTCATTATACACTAGCTATACCAGCTCTTAACACCAGCACTACTGATTTCACCTGTCTTTATAGACTCGTCCACAGTTCACATCACCTCACCCATTTTTTCTCATTTACATTTCATTAAAAAAGGCTATGGGACGAACGAACGAACGAACATTTCATTGAGGAAAATAAAAAAGTTTGTGAAGATACTGCCTGCTCGGCTGAAGAACTGCCCAAGGCTATGGAGGATAGGGATGGATGGAGGGGGAGAGTCATGGCCATTCGTGCAACCAGCACGGCCGGATGATGATGATGAAGAGGAGGAGGAAAATAACGTCTATAACGGCCACTTCACGTCGTGCCCCTCCAATTAACCATTTTGAACCGCCTGCGCGTCAGGTACGCTCCGGGCGTCACCAACATCCGCACCTCAGCCTCCGGGTGGGAAGTGGAAGCAAAGATAGAATGTGACGTCAAACGCTGAACATTAGAAAACCACCAGACTTAAAAACAAGCAGAAAATCAAGCGTAACTAGAGAAAAACGGAAGTTGCGCTGCAGTCCCAAGGGAAGCTGCTAGGGGGCCCAAAATCTGATCATTTCCAGCTTTTATCACACCCCACTATCACACCAAGTATGTAACTAATCCATCCAGCCGTTCTTGAGTTATCTTGTTGATAAATAAATAAATAAATCTTGTTGACAGACAGACAGACATACAAACAGACATACAAACGCTAGTGAAAGTGCTGCTGTATTGAGGTCGCCAAAGTTACTAGTAGTGCCGAATGGCAGCCGCTGCAGACAGCCCCTGGCTGGGACGATAGAGTAGTCGGCCCGCCCACTAACGAGAAATGTGAAGCTTTGATCAAGGAGAAACACAATATTGAGTGAAAAGCATCGTTCATGAAAGCTTTAGCTGTTAACAGTTTGTCTCATCTGTCCCGTAGTTTCCTTCTCATTCAGGAGTCATTACTTTTATCACAGGGAACTCGGCTTCTTCCTGAACTGCCCAAGGACAAAATGCCTTTGGGATGATTAAATATCATTGACGATAGTTTCATTTCATTTCATTTGAGTTCTTTACATCTTGAGAGAAGAACATAGAAAACTGTTCAGTGCCATTTGAAGATACAAGGAGGTTTGAAGATACGAAGTTACATTAAAAACTTACAATCAGAGGTTTGCCCCGGGTTCGATAGAGATGTCGACGAATGGAAGTTTCTGTGGTGTGCAACCTTTAAACTCAGTTACTATCAAAGCTATCACGTTTCTTACGTGCTGTCAGAAGGATCTGGTTGCAATAAAAATGTTCGGCTCATTGTGCACCATAGAAAAGCAGCATTTGAATAAGTTGTACTTGTACATTGTACTTGTCAGTCGGTAACGTTAAGTCCACCAGTTTGTTGGTCATTTCGTACATCATGCAAAGTCTGGACATTTTCCCTCTGTCTTCAAGTGCATCCACTGTGCATATATATATTTTTTTTTCATTTTGGTAACGCTAGCATTTTTGTGCTCCAAATGCAGGCATGTGTTCCAAAAAGAATATATCAGTTATTGATAGATGCCTTCGACAATGTTGAAAGTGCAGTTGCCTTGAAATCAGACCTTTAATTCAATGGCGTAGAGGATTCTAAATGTGCCTTCTTTGATGAAATTTCAAGTTAGTGCTTATTGAGTTTTAAAAGAAGGACGTACATCCAGGGAAGAAAACATCTCTCGCCTGCAGCCTCAGTAGACAGGATGTTTCAGATCTCAGGATGTCAGGATGTGCTGTAAGGTTGTTTATTCCTATCACGGCAATTCACTAAGGTTCTTGTTCTGTGGATAAGGCAAGGTAATTTGAACTCCCGGCTTCTGGTTCCAGAGGCAGGGCCGCTAAAGGCCCCAGCCCTTCACAGGAATAGCGGATACAGCCAAATTGCCGTCTGAATAAAATTATTTGTATATTTCTGGGAATTAGTATTGTATTCTAGAAATTCTCACTGCATTCCAGATATTTGTGCCTATTTTTGCGGCCGTCACGAATGTTTCCGAAATCAGTAAGATGTTTGTAAAATGATTTCCATCATGACCACGGCAGTCTACTAAATAAAGGTTCTTTTTTGTGGATACATCGAGGAAATACGAACTCGCGGCTTCTGGTTCCAGAGGCAGGGCCGCTTACCACTGGACTTTGCATGCTACCTTCAACTCTTTATTTATTTATTCATTTATTCATTTGAAAAATTGTTATTTGTTCCACATAAGTTCATGTCCTTGTCAGGTTTTATGATTTCACTTTTGTTCATGAAGTTTAATATTACTATGATTTTGGTTCTGCCCTTATATTGATCATATTTCATTTCATTTTAACTGATGTACAATTGGTGGCTTTGTTTTATTGATTTCATTTGCAACTTGTGTCTAGTTATTTATGATTTCATTGTTTTGTTGAGTGTATGTCTATGTCTATGTTACATTGCTGTGGCCCATTGGTGGGAGAGAGCAAATAAAGATCATTTGGCATTCAACGGAACGTAGGAAGGTGTGCTGTAAAATTGATTATTCTCGTAGCTGTAATTTAGCGAATTTCCCTATTGGGTGTATAAAGGCACTATGATTCCTCACTCCATCATCCACACACTCACAGGACTCTAGCGTGGAGTATTTATGACGTATGTTTGAAAGAACTCCAGTGGCACACTAGTGTTCCATCAGGCACTGGGACAATGGCCAAGTGGGTAGAGTGTTCATCTTGCATTCGATGTGTCTTGATTTCTATCCCGGCCGAGCCATGCCAAAAACTTGAGAAAATGTCACATGTTTTTCTCTGCTCAACACTCAGCATAAGAGCTAATCACACACTACCAGTGGACTGGGCCCCTGCTGTGGTGATTGCACAACGTTGTGTGGCCCAAGAGCTACAGAGACGGAGATGGGCGCCGCCCGATGCACCATCGATTTCGGGAAGAACTTTGCTTTTAACGTAACCATCAATCAAACCCCGCGGATCGGATTTAGATACAAAGCACTCCACGAGTTTCCTGTATGGATTTGTGAGGAAATGGGTACATCTATCAAAAGCTACCCGTCCATGGGGGACTGTATTAACAGTGTGCCGTGGATGCAGTGAAATACGTTTCCTCGGAGAATGTGCCTGACGCAATGTCGAAAGATATATGTTATTACCTTCGCCAAGAAGGTTATATTTTGGGTAGCGTGTGTTTGTATGTATGTATGTATGTATGTATGTATGTATGTATGTGTGTAGAACACCGGTATAACTGGAGAACGCCAGGATGGATTGTATTGATATTTGGTATGTGGGTAGATCTTGATGAAACCTGAAAACGATTACATTTGGGCCCCCTAGGGACTTCTTACGGTACTGCAGCGGTACTTCCGGGTTTGATATCTCAAGTTCTGGACATGCTGTAGTCATGATTTTTAAGTGGTAGATACCCTAGCGGCTTGTTTTGGAACTGCAGGGCAGGTTTAGTGTCAGACTTTGAAAGGGAATAGCTCAAGAAGGGATTGATGGATTGTCATAATTTTTGGTATGTAGACAGCTGAAGTGATGCTTCATATAATTACATATTAATTATGCAAATTGAAATCTAATTTGCATAATTAATTAGGAAATCGTCTAAACACGCCCAGTTCAATTATAAGACATGTGACATTTGTAAATGAGAAAAGAAAGATATTTATAGACATATATTATGCAAAATAAAGACCTAATTTGCATAATTAATGAGAGAATGCCATAATGTCATTGTGGTTGGTGAACATCATTGAACATAAATTATGTAAATGAGGTCCTCATTTGCATAAATTATCAGAAAATGCGATTAAGCCTTATTTCCTAAACATAGATTGTATACGCCTGTTGTTTGGTGAAGGAGATGATCAACTGATATAATTTATGCAAATGAGTACCTTATTTGCATAATTAATGACAGAATTAATACAGCTGTTGTAAAGGGTAGAATCATTTGGCGAAGGTATGGGGTCGTGGAACTCTAGTCTAATCATGTTTTCTATGTTGAGTACACTGCAAAAATTATCTATATACGTATTTCATGCAAACACGTATCATTGAAATCGTGGATATTTTTTTTCTAAGAAGTAACAATATCCCACCCCCCACCCCCACCACCGCAATGGTACCAAAGATATGTTTTTGGCTCTTGTCGTCTTGGGAGACGGTCGAAAGCTTTGGTCAGGGCCTCAGTCAGTTATATAGATATAGAGCTGTAATATACACCAGTAACATCTGTATCCCCTATCCCACGTGTGTATATACTCACGCTGCGCTCTTACACTATCATCTGTTGTTTATCTACAGTTATCCTAAGGACACGAATTTGTGACAATATTTATTTTTGTCACCTAATTCCCATCATTCTTCTGTGAATTAAACAGACCTATGGTGTAAGCCCGTCTCAACCTATCTGTATCTGTATCTATATAGCCGGTATAACCGCCGTTCGGCGTAACACACCAACTTACCTTACGTAAGAAGAGATGTACATGTACGCATGTCGGTTATGTTGACGTGTTTGTACGCTATGATAGATGGATAATCACGTATTTGCGTCTGTTTGCAATCGCTTGTGTCATGTGGTCGTGTGTTGGGAAATAGAACCCGGGTATTTGTTGTGTGAGACAGGCTCTGCTGAGTCAGAACCTTACATAAACGGACGGAGGTGACCCGACAAAGGGGCATTCCACTCCAGAAGCTGTGGGAGCGTCATTTTCCGATAGATATTAATACTAGGAAGTGATAGATGCCCACTATTTCATGTTATACGAGAAAGTACCCATTATCACCATGTGCATCAAAAAGAATTCACTACAGTCTTTAAAACGTCCCAAGTGCTCTCTAAGTAAGATTAACAATTTCAGTCTATGGAGTGAACACATTGTGCCTGATAACGTCGTGTCAATAAAGATTTCTGTATAATATATATATGAGATAGAGAGAGATCGCAGAGATACACTATGCACATATTGTGACAAAGTATATATATATATATATATATATATATATATATATATATATATACATACATACATAAAGAGAGAGAGAGGAGACACACACACATATATATATATATATATATATATGTGTATAGAGAGAGAGGGGGGAGAGATCGCCAAAATCCACATACATATGACAGCATATATACATATATATTGTATACATATATTGTAGATGGGGTTGTCACATATATCACGTAGACATTATAGCTTTTACGCAGCGCTTTTCATGTTTTTCCAAATGCCACTCACCCCCAGCCACCTTACTCTATTGTAAACGTTGTTTGAGCTGAAGCCGGCGGGTATGTTAATAAACGTGGTCCCTAGTGATCGGCTTTTGTGTGCTAAAATGGTATTGGCTTTACATAAGGGGGAACATTCTGTTTATAGACCTGAAGTTTGTTCTGCGAGGCGACCTTTCTCCGCTGTTGACCTTCGCTGAAAACCCATTCGTCTGTTGCTGGTAACCGCCACAGATGTAACAAAGGGGAATATCAAGGGGAATACCAGGAACAGGCGGTTAGAATTCCACTGGCGACCGCCCACAAACAGCCTTGGCTTATCCAGTAATTCAATGTTCTTTTTATGTAACGACCTTTCTCTGATTTTGACCTTTATCTTAAACCTCGTTTATGTGGGCGGTGCTTCAGAATGCTAGTTGCTGAGTACAGGAACAGGTTCAGACGAGCTTTATTGAACATTCCCTAGTTGGCAATTCTTTGGAGTGTTCCTGAAATGGGCATAACAAAATTGTTGAAGGGCAAGTGTGGGAAAGAAAGTGTCCATGTTGTGAAGACCGCGGTTTGTCTTCTTGAGCAAAAAGGTTGATTACACGGTTCTCGGCAAAGTTGCAAGAAGGGGGGGAGGGGGGCATCTTCAGTCTGGATGAAACGTTTCCAAAGTTCGTACATTTCGACAGAAGGGCAAGGTTGCAAAGCAAGTCGGCATTGGAAATTAATATCAATACGAGAAAAGTATATCACTGGATTATCATCGTATTGACTTTCATCGTTTTATTTTATCTTATTAGAATTGCGAACGGTGATCATATGCAGCGCTATGCTGGTGTTGTGACCCGTTGATATAATACATTAGAAAAACTAAGAACATTGAACATCAGCCTTGTTACCGGGGCGTCCATACCCCCTTCCCTCACTAAACTAACCAGGCATACTCAGGCTACTATGAGATTAATATATATTATCGGAAAACACGTCTCTACGCACTCCACTCGGGTAATGAGTAACTGACTTCGATATTCGAGTTAAAGGGATATGGAAAGAGATTGTCTAAGCCTACCTTCCAATACTGATACACGATGGATGGAAAAGTTAACTGTCGACTTTTAAGTAAACGTAACTTTTGCCTAACATATGTAACACAGTACATGTATGCATTGCATGTGCAAGAAGACAGAAAAAGCCTTGTTGGCAATTACGAAAACCTGCATGTTTACACGATGTTAAGCCGTCACCAAGACAAATGTCAGAAGTAGACGTTTGAAAGCGCACATTTAATTGCTTGTAAGCTTAAAGCAATACGAAATCTAGCAGCAATAAATATAACTCCTTAGGTAATGTCAAGAGAAATGTCAGAAATAGGCGTTTGTAAGCCAACATTATGTTACCTACAACGTGAACAGTCGTCGTTTATAACATGTGGCCCCAGGGGTCGACCTTAATTTGTCTCAATCTAATATTCTTTTATACACGCCTTAAGTTCAGCGACACGACTTTTAACGTGATGGTACGTGGGTGTGAATTAAGGGTTAATGACCTGCCTTCCTTCGGTCTATACGGTGCCAAAATTCATGGTCGGTTCCTATAACCACCGCTCGGTCGTTCATTCGGTTAAGATATGATAACTGTATTTCCTGTATGGAACCAAGGCTGCCGGGTATGATAGTACCTCACTAGTACTAGTGCACTGGAAATGCTTTTGAGTGCTTCCCTGTTGGTAATTATGAAAACCCGCACATAAGATAGCTAATATCCACAGAAATGTCAGGGTTAGACGTTTAGAATTGCCAGTGTAATTGCTTAACTTCTTAAGAACATGGACGCCACAGAGATAGCCCGTAATCCCTGAAATGTGCGGAGGCTAACGTACGTCAGGAGACTTACCAGGAACAGGCGTTCAGAATTCCACGGTTAATTGCGTACAAAGCGAGCGGCCTTGGATACTAAGAATGTATTCATTTCACAAGAAGCAAACTTACATGTGTAGGAAAAGGCCGTGCCGTTCTGCATTCTGTAAATCTGTTCCTTAGATACTTGATTACTTCCGTTACCTACGATACATACATTTGTAAGTAGCTAATCTACCTGTACATAAAACAGGGACATAAAAGTTATATACCTAGTATTAACGGACTAGAATCTAATTACTGATTTATATTCATAGAAATTTATTGCACGACAATTGTACATGATGCAATGTCAATGTATGGCAACAACTATTACACAAAGGACAAAACAGAGGTATAGGATAAAGCTTAGCAACCTACTTAACATAACAATAAGGGCTAACATAATTCTTTCGTATAGTATTACAATAGAGTAGGCTAATCATTAGTTACAGTATTCTTTCTAATAGCAGAGCAGTCCTTGATATATTTTCCTATTTTTGCATTATGTGAGTTCTGACATCTAAAAATACATACAAATCTATTTGTGGCATCGGGTTTCTTGAAGTCTGTTGTACTTGATTCGAGAAATAATAATAATTCATTACGTAAACTAGCATATCTAGAGCATTCCATTATAAAGTGAAATTCATCATATATACGCAAGAAGCTCCTACCGAACTGTCTAGCAGATTGCATGTCATGTGACTGTTCCATTTAGGTCTGGACCTTGTGTATGTTTGTCTTTCTCATGGCCTCTTTAGTAGTGATTCTATAATCTGACTCACAGGATCAGCCTTGAGATTGTATAAATGGTTAGATGGAAGTTTTCTATGTAACATTAGATGGAAGCTTTCTTCTGTGAGCCTTTGGCTTGTTCTGCATTGTAAGGCGACCTCGCTGATTCGCTAAAAAACAGTTACTAAAGCAACTTGATATGATTTTGGAAACGAAAACTGACGCCCAAGATCACATCCAGTTGCTTGAGTAGTTGTTTCTTGGCGTATCTTATTACCTGGATGTCTAACCTTCATCGACGGACCTCCCACTGATTCTGACATTCACAAACTTCCACATGTGGGTGGCATTGAACGGATTTTATGTTTTCAATGCTCATCGCTTTGCAGTGTTACTGGAACGACCATAGCGAAAACATACGAAGAGAAATGTCAACTGAAAAGACCGGGATATCGTTTGGCATTACCCAGTTACGTGCCTATAGAGCGGCGGCGTTGATTTGCATTTTGAGAGAATTGTTTATTGCCATTGACATTAAAACTCTTGCAGCATATGTACAAAAGGCTGGGTTGTCGTTTTGTTATTAATGCCCGTATCTAAATCATAAATATCGACGGCAGTCAGGATAAGTTTTTTTTTAGAAATGTATGTCGGCGATGTTAGATATTAATTAAGAATTCAAATTGAATTGCCTTGACTTTTTTCATCTTTGCGTCAACTTAAGCTCCCCACTTAACCTTAGTTAACCTTAGCCGAGTGAAAGTTTAACCGACATGAAAGTCATGTCAGTAATAACGTAAAACTGCATCCACTATATAAGTAATGGCAGAACAAATGGCACTGGCGTGACAAATTTGATTGCCTACAAGTCGAGCAGTCTTGTCTTTGAAAAGGGCAGAGTCTCCCTACGTGGGTTTTATTGCTTTGTGTATCTGTCTGTCATGGCTGGAATATCCGAGCACCCACGGGTGGCGTGTTTACTGCATACTAAGACTAGACTCCCCGAGAACTCTGCTGCGAATGGGAAACAAAATCCGGATGGTCGCGAGGGTCAGTGGTAGATTGCATGCAATTGCTGCCATACTACAGCAATAAATTTTACAGAACGGACATTTTATCTTGTTATGATAATATACATTTATATTTTTGTTGGCTAGAATATCCGAGCACCCACGTGTGGTGTGTTATACTGCATACTAAATGGCGGGCTCCGTAAGAACACTGCTGCGAATCGCAAATACAATGGTGATGCTCGCAAAATTTAGTGGTAGATTGGATGCAATTTCTGCCATCCGATAACAATAGTTTCCTCAGAAACGGAAATTTTTCGTCTTTGCACGATTATAATGTATTTTTGTGTTTCTAAACTGTCTACTAGCGGGATTGTCATCAGTTTAAGGACCAAGATTTACAAATTAGTTTTTCAGCCCCATAAAAACGTCCCCACTGTCTTAATGTTTGCATATCAAACAGAGCAATAACTGCCTAAGATTCCTTACTTGATATCAATGATTAACTAATACGTTTTACATAACATCATCTACCTGTTTATTCAGTTGGTACAGATTCATCTGATGATCTGTACATAACCTGTCCGGACATCATCATCATCATCCCCAAAGATTTCCAGACGTACCAAAGTAAAAATCTCAGTCTCTCAAAATAGGCTTTTGTCGGTATCTGGGTGATCCTTTGACCCAAGAGAATAAGGGGCGAATCTCGGTATTAGAATAGTCAATAGTCCGATAGTTATATATAGTTGTCATTGATTGAATATGAGCCTGCGCTATATATCAGGACATAATTGTCTACTGTGTTATGTTACTACAATGGTCTGGACACTCTATAGCTGCATGCAGTTTTTCTTCATCTCTCTCAACATCACCCTGTTCATCGAGAGCTTCCTTAGCTCCCGCAGTTTTGTTTCTGACATAGTTATCATTGATTAAAGATGCACCTGCCTTATATATCAGGACATATCCAGGTCAAAATCTCTGCCTCTTCCAACAGTCACCTGTCGGTACTGAGGTGATCCTTTCACCCAATTAGACAAAGATTCGAATCACAATAGTCAGTTATCCCAGTATATCTTTCCTTATTCAGATACAATTCAATCTTTGCATACAATTCTTGGGACTCAGTGGTTCAATGCAGTTTTTCTAGTTTAATAGCTGTACTTGTATTGAATTGTTCTGCCAGTCCATTCTAGTGACGCTGGAGAAGAGCGATGGATGTCACTCGAAACGTCTGAAAATAAATCTCGTTTTTTTATCCAGTTGTAGAGGTTAGAATGTATCTGAATATCATTTACCTTGCTGTCTAACCTTCATAAACGTATTCCTCTCCTTGCTTTCCCCTTCTAAAGAAACTTGTCCCAGAACATCAAAACTTTAGTCTCTACCAGACTCCGGATCGCTGGAAAATCGTAGAAATGGAACAAATAGAGAGGAATATAACCGCCCAGGGAACAGCTCGCGATCCATAGCGTGCTGTTTCCTGGCCGGTTATATTCCTCTAGCCGACTTACTCCTCTATTTGTTCCATTTCTACGATTTTTCCAGCGATCCGGAGTCTGGTAGAGACTATCAAAACTTCATGAAACTCGTTCCTTCCTCAGAAGAGCCCCACACCGCCTGCATACAGATCAGACCCTCTGGTGGAAGATTGTAAAGTTCTATTGCCAATTCCTAACACAATCTCCGGACGAACTTGCATTTACGATGGAGGGAATACAGACGGAATACAAATGCCTTCAAAGTAGTTCCCGTTAGCAAAATATCTAAATATAGCTCTAATCTCGCTTGAAACGTGGAATAAACGGATTACGTGTGGGCTACCAGAAGTGGTTAGTGTGCATTATTGATAGAAACGACATCTAGAACTAAAATCAACGTCAAGCATCGCTTCTCCTGCGGGAATCTATCACTTATGTACTCTAACGTGAGTCCCGTGTGTTCAGTCCAAACTATATTCACATCTAATGCACTTAAGATAATGCCTGATTACCAAGTCTTCACACTTTAGTTTATACGGTCAACTTTAAAAACATCAATCTGGGCAGCTCTACAGCGATTTATTGGTTTCCATGGGACTCAGAAAATATAGGACATATGAAAAGAGCAAAATTCGGTATATTTCATTACGTTCGTGTATGTGAAACTGGGCCCTATTGAAAATCAGTTTGTCTAAACTAATAGGCCACCCAGGCGCTTGAAAATAAACAAACAAACAAACAAAGCAATACTTGAATGCATCCATGAATATCAGATAATCCCCAGGCAAATGTGACTTCTTTAGCGTTCTTTTTGGTATTTTATCCATTGACGACAGTATTAGGAATCTTGTCTATAACACATTGTCTGTAACACATACCAAAAATAAACATAAGAATAGACAAATCTAAACTGAGTCATTACACAGCATTCAAGTAGACTTCAGGTCTCTATATCAAACCGTCTGCCTACATCATCCGATTTCATAACACGTGGAAAGTTTAAAGCCATATTTGACGAAGTTCGGTCCTCTTATATTCTAACATATTCAGTCTTACCAGAGCGGTGCCAAAACGAATGAACCTGTCTGCTGTATTTCTGATACTTCATTAAAGTTGTGTGTCTCCACGGGTTTATTTCATTAAGTCCAGAAAAGACCTTGCACTTGCAGTAAATTGGCTTTTTTATTTGGGTTTACGGAAGCTTATATAAATAGCATATGATCCAAAGGGGTTTTCTAAACCTCATTCATAATCCTTTCTGAATATTGTGCAGGTATTACTGTGTATACACCATCCGTGAATTGTTTCATCAGGTTAGTACGTCACTAAAAAAAGAGACTCTTTTTACACAACCAATTCTTTGTTATCAACGACGTTTCTTCTTCACGGGAATTCTGACTGGTTAGAGAGAATAAAGCATTGGTTGTGTAAAAAAAGAGTCTCTTTATTCTGCGTATGCACCAGTTTCACCTTAAGGCCCCAGTCTGAGAGTTTTTGTTCTATATTCTCAGCTCGTCTTCCTGGTAACAAATCAATTCTCTACAGCATCCTCTTCATTCATGTCGTCAGGGAAGTTGGAGAGGCAGTCCTGACAGGCAGTCCTGACAAAGTTTGGTGGTACAAATGTACGCGTGGGCGCCGCAATAATGGGCCTCCCATCACATATTCCATCAGCACATTCAGCCTTACCAAGGAGTTGTCAGAAACAGCCTGGAGCTGTCTCTTCTGTGTTTTATTCCCATCGGAAGTCTATAGCTATTTGCAGTTGTTTCCATAAAGGTTTGCTGATTACCTTCTGACGTCAAAGATAGAAAAAATCTGATGTTTGGAGTAAATTCCTTCATTTTGGGTTGTGTCTATTGTAGCTTGGACCGTTAGCTATAATGATACTGTGCATACCTTAATTTCACGTTTTCTTGACTATAATTGTATTGGTAGTAACATTAGAGGCGTTAGGGGGAGAATCAAGAAGATGTAATTCCGTTTCGGTTCTTATTAGAATAGTCTTTTGTTTCCACTTGTAATTGTCCCTATTGTTATTTTAGTCTATACTTTTTCCAATCAATGTTATATACTAGGGCAACAATGCAACACGAAATTACATTCTATGATGTGTGATACACCCCAGAGAAATATTCAACCAGCATTTGCCTAACTCCTAACATCCAACCTCCCCACATCCGAGAGTCTGCAGAACCTGACAGGTGGACCTGACAGAACATAACTACAAAAGATCAGGCTATCACGACCTTTCCTCACACGATATTACCTCGGAGTCAATCCCTGACGCCCCACTTTCATTTCCAATCATCAGAATGGCCCTCGCCAACCCCAGCGTTTGATCCCCCGTTCAAATAAGTCCTACTTTTACGATTTCATTTGGATATTTCATTCCTTATCTGCAAAATGCTGTATGATCCCTTGTTCAGAAATAGTACTACATGTAGCACAGTTCATTCGTTATCTGTACAATGCAGTCAGTATTTGACGGGAGCAATTTCCTCCTCTCCCTATCTCACACGTGACAGGAAACATTACACGGATTCTTCTTTATAGGGTATAACCACGTTCATGCCCGTAGCCGGGGGGGGGGGGGGGTCGGGGGTTGGGTTGATCGGAAGAACCCCCCACACACTCAAAGGCCAGAAAATGTGACGGAAACAATTCCTTCTCTCCCGATCCCACACGTTACAGCAAACATTACACGGATTCCTGTTGTAGTCTTACCACGTTATCACCGCCAGAAAATTGAGATCGTGTGGCGCAATCGGCAGCGCTAGGGGCTCAGGCCGAAGAGGCCCCGAGTTCGAAACCTGTCATGTCACCGATCTTGTGCCTTGGGAAAGTCACTTTGCACGACTTTCCTCACTTCACTCAGATTAAAAATGAGTACCTAGCTTAGGCTAGGGCCGCACCTTGAGGATGTTGAATGAAGTCTAAGCATGTTATCGCGGCTAGAAAATGTTAACGTACCTTTATCAGTAGATCCGGAGCTTCAGAACATCGCGCTGTAGTTTCCCCTTTCTGCAGTGGCCTCACACGCCGTGGAACCCTTCAGAAACTCTCACACGCCGTGGAACTCTTCAGAAACTCTCACACGCCGTGGAACTCTTCAGAAACTCTCACACGCCGTGGAACTCTTCAGAAACTCTCACACGCCGTGGAACCCTTCAGAAACTCTCACACGCCGTGGAACCCTGCAGAAACGCTCACACGACAAGCAGCCCTTCAGAAACCCAATCAGCACACACGTAACACTGTCCGGCAGACACTTGTGAAAGAAGAAAGATGCAATCAAAATCCTCCTGCCGTCAAATTGAGCCTCCCCAGTATCTCTTTGACATATCACTTGATGCGAAAGCAATCGGATCCGATGGACTAACCCCGGAGCCTATAGAGCTTGTTGTCATCTAGCTACAGCAGGGTCAGAACTAGAGAACGGAATGCTGCTCCTGAGGTAATTACGGTCATAAAACTGGCTTTGTGACCAGTAACACCTATCAGTGCACAATATAAACCTCTTTAAGATAAGACGTAATAAATCTCCCACCTCTGAAGTAGATGTTTTTTACGGAAGGCTGGCGTGAATGAAGGGGTGGAAATAACATTATCTCCGTTATAGTGATTCCGTTAACGACGAGCGGGAGATGAAACGATATCTGGGGTGGTTAAATCAAATGTAAAACGTGCCCTGAGAGTTATTTCTGACTGTACACTATTGGAAAGAACGCGGATAGCCAGACTTGAGGTCTTTACACACAGCACTCACCAACAACTTCTTGTGGGAGCTTAGGTGGTTGCGCAACTTATTTGCATTTACATTTCATCTGTTTCACGCTCAGTTCTTACTCCCAGAACAGTATGAGTCACCATCCGACTGTGTGAGCATTCCCGAACTCTTTAGTTTGTCGCACAATTCGGGGACTATAATAGTATAGTCCCCAGTTAGTACGTATACACTCCGGCCATCGACGGTTGCCCCCAGTACCCGGCCTGTGCCCACCCATAAACCCATTCTCCTGGGGAACAATGCTGACGAGTTTGTATTACCACATCGTTATCTACTCAGGCGCGTCGCCACTCTATACGGTCCCGCCATTAACAGCCTCCATCGGGCTCCCTGGTTAAGCATTAATACAAACTTTCAGTCAGCAGCGTAGAAGCAATCAGAGTATGAAATTAGCGGTTTTAATCGGTCACTAATGACTACATGCGCCGCCCTGCAATTTGAAAAAAAGGGGCAAAATGTCCAATATAGGGTATGTCTTGTCACATGTATTATCAGTCCATAGGAATGAACAGTCGTAAATACTTACGGATAAGAGATATTCAGACACATCGATGTACTGCTAACTCCTTTATACGTGTGGTCATTTTTTTTCGCTCCGCGCTAAGAAAGTCAGTTCAGCTCTCCAGGTCCTTGTGAACGGTTCTGTTGATTTTAGCATTATAAAAGCCTGTGAATGATTCATTATCATAGCTGTTGATGAAGCTCTGGAGTATAATGGCGTGCGGCACCCGGCAACAGAAGTGGTCTCAAAGCTGAGATCTTGATAAAGATATCTACATGTACTATGTGTTGCTTTAAGCTCTGGTTACGCCATGTTCCCTTGGTTGAATAAATAAACAAACAAATCTCGGTAAATCTGGTGAAAACGAGTTCCTAGCGTATGTTAGTGATGTAAGAAAGGAGTAGAAACAATAAGAAACAATATCCTGACTCCCGGGATTCGAACCTACGCCGAATCCGGGCCGCCCGATCACAAACCCAGACGCTAAACCGGTACGCCAAAAGGCTTAAAGCCGTTTGTATGGTCAGTTTAGCGGTCCTTGAACCCCGCTGTTATACCCCCTCACATTAGGCGCGATTCGATCGGTCGACGAGTCTGCGAGCTCTTATTTACGAGGAGGCATGACCCTGATGCCGACGAAGAAATGGCAGAGTTCCCACTTCCCGTCAGGGTCATGCCTCCTCGTAATTTAGAGCTCGCAGTCTCGTCGACCGATCGAATCGCGCCTAATGTGAGGGGGGTATAACAGAGACGTCCCCCGGACAAGACGAAAAGCAGAGGTCTCGCGTTTGAGGATAGAAAGCCACACCTCATGCACGTTTAAGGATCCACCACACGTATTGAAAATGATAGGGGTCCTTCCCAGTATGAGTAGATCACAACCGGTCTAAATTGGATAGGAAATGTTCAGAGCAGCCTTCGTAGCCCCAATTCTCCTATTGGGATAGTTACATGCAGTCCTGCCTCCCGGATCTGGTCTCAACCATGATGTTATTGACTGAGGGAGAAGAGATGCTGTCCAAGTCTACTCTCCAACCAGAGATTAGGCTCCCGCTGTTTTTTAAACCTTTTTTTTAGTCGTTTTTATCGGGCTTCTATCTTTTTTATATCTTGCTGTGTTAGGCTCCGGCTGTTTTTTAACGTTCTTTTAGTCGTTTTTATCGGGCTTTCTATCTTTTTTATATCTTGCTGTGTCCTAACCTACTTAAAGAAAAATGACAAAATAGAAAACCCGATAAAAACGACTTAAAAAACGTTTAAAAAAAAGCCGGGGCCTAACCTCTGCTTGGAGAGTAGTCCAAGTCCTATTCATGTCACCCGTAACCTTCAAGTGGTCTCCGGGTCTTATGTTGAGGTGATCGTTAATAAGAATAGATAGACTTAAACATTACACGTGGGGGCGTCTAGCGTAACTGGACGGTGTTGGCCCAGAAGACAGAGGACCTGGGTTTACATCCTGTTATGCTCCCGATCCTGTGCCCTTGGGACAAGACACTTAACACGACTTTCCTCACTTCACCCAGGTGTAAAAAAGAGGGTACCTGACTTCGGATGGGGAGGTAAAAGGCAATGGAAGAAGACAGATGGACTTTGACTTCCAATACCGTGCCCCAGACACCATGAATTACAACCCACTGCCCCTGAAAAACAATGGGGTTACCTACCCTAGGCTTTAAGACTTTATGGTTGAACAATTGAGATTGGCCTCGCTGAAGCAAGTTACCTACCCTCATATGGTAGGAAGCCTAGCATGTTAATCACAACACAATCTACACCGGATTGTTCATAGTCTGCCCTCTGTAATAAACTGCTCAGTGAATCATGGTCTCGCGAGAAAAGATGAGAAGTGAATTGGGTTGACCCTAATATAACGTGCAGAAGTGATGTGATGCATCAATGTCTTATTACATGAACTACAGAACTGCGACGGATCGGCTTCTCTGTTCCTACAGATGTCAGTACTACTGTTAGTTCTACTGTTAGTAGGGCTGACCCTGCTATAAAGTGCAGACGTGGAGTGATACATCAATGTCTTATTACATGGCAACAAAACTGAGCCAGATAGTTTTCTCGTTTCCTACATATGTCAGTACTACTGTTAGTACTAATGTCAGTAGGGCTGACCCTAAGAGTGCAGACGGGGAGTGATATATCAATGTCTTATTACATGGCAACAAAACTGAGCCAGATAGTTTTCTCGTTTCCTACATATGTCAGTACTACTGTTAGTACTAATGTCAGTAGGGCTGACCCTAAGAGTGCAGACGGGGAGTGATATATCAATGTCTTATTACATGGCAACAAAACTGAGCCAGATAGCTTTCTCGTTTCCTACATATGTCAGTACTACTGTTAGTACTAATGTCAGTAGGGCTGACCCTAAGAGTGCAGACGGGGAGTGATATATCAATGTCTTATTACATGGCAACAAAACTGAGCCAGATAGCTTTCTCGTTTCCTACATATGTCAGTACTACTGTTAGTACTAATGTCAGTAGGGCTGACCCTAAGAGTGCAGACGGGGAGTGATATATCAATGTCTTATTACATGGCAACAAAACTGAGCCAGATAGTTTTCTTGTTTTCTATATGTGTCAGTTCTACTGTTAGTACTAATGTCAGTAGGGCTGACCCTAAGAGTGCAGACGGGGAGTGATATATCAATGTCTTATTACATGGCAACAAAACTGAGCCAGATAGTTGTCTTGTTTCCTACATGTGTCAGTACTACGTATACTGTTAGTACTAATGTCAGTAGGGCTGACCCTAAGAGTGCAGAAGTGAAGTGATGCATCAATGTCTTATTACATGACTACAGAACTGAGCCAGATAGCTTTCTCGTTTCCTACAGATGTCAGTACTACTGATAGTACTAATGTCAGTAGGGCTGACCCTAATATAAAGTGCAGACGTAGAGTGATACATCAAAGTCTTATTATATGGCAACGAAGCTAAGCCAGATACTGTTAGGCGTCTTTTTGTACATGTGTCAGTGGCACTGTTAATTCTACTGTCAGTAGGGTTGACCCTGATATAACGTGCAGACGTAGTGTGATGTATCATTGTCTTATTACATGGTAACAGAACTGAGTCATATAGGCTTTTCGTTTCCTACATATATCAGTGGTACGCGTGCAAAATTTCAAGAACTGTTTATTTTCTTCGCTCCCTTAAGCTAAGGGCACAACCCACCGTACGTGCAATTTGTCCGTACGTTTTGTTGGGAGGCCACGTCCGCCACGTTTTTCTGAAAACGTTCAGGCTGTACAGGGCAGGCGCGTCGCCCACACTGGCATGTACGGGGAGCGAATCCGCAGCCCGATAGCACACAAAGTTTTGCCTGAACGTAAAGTTCAACGGCGTGTCTGCGTGCTCCAAAATCCGTCGGATTCCCTACGAGTTTACACGGAGGCGGTACTCACCACTTACAGATCCCAAAAGATTGCCCACTTTTTGGGACGTAGACAGCACGTATTTGCACGTGCGGCGGGTTGTGCCCTTAGCTTTACGTGGAGCATAAGGCACTGACGAATTTCCTGTCTTGAGCCATCCATCTGATCTCTGCCAGGTCTTTTTGCAATCTTCATCTTCCCTTTTATAGTCCTTCTCCAGGTCCCTAGAGGCCTGCCTCTGTTTCGCTTCCATTGAGGAGTACATTTGATGGCGACATAAGGCTGTCTGCTTTTTTGCATGCGCAGAATGTGTCCATTTCTGAGCTACTGACGAAAGCTAGTGGTTATTCCAGGATATGAGAAACTCTTACATGTGCATTTACTTCAATTTAACATATTTGGAAAAAATCACAAGCACTAATTTTTACTATAACCTCTTGGATATTCATTACATGGAATACAAAAAAAGGAAAACAAATTATTTACCCAAAACTGGCGTTTCTTTCCAAGTCCACATGTAACAGGTGTCCTTGCAGAATTAAGTTTACTTGGTAGTACCTCACTACTCTACTGTTGTTTACGAGTATTTGTAATGTTTTGACTTATCCGGGACCCCTCTCTCCTCTCGACCTTGTTAAAAACCGGCCATATCAGCCGAACAAGTCATCGAGATTTTTTTATCACAACAAAAAGGACACACAGTACACAGTGGTGCCGCACTCGAGCAAACTAGCTTATATAATGTAGGTTTAGAATCGTATCCGATATTTTTTATGCACTTACAATCAGTTAATCTTTGTATGTTAGAATTTAGATTATTTACCTGTTTTCAATCACCGCATGTATTTGATTTTGCTCACTTGCAATTAGCCCCATGGACATGAATTTGCAATAAAACCTTGTAAACGGAAACGCCTGTTGTACGGAAAGTGTCGGACAGTTGAATTACGGCATCATCGAGATAAAAAGGTTAGACTTGACTTTGAAATTATACTAGACAGGGCAAACTCGAAGATAACACAGCCTGTCAAAGCCTCTCTGAAACATCCGGGGCATCAGGAAGCGTGCCGCCAGCCGCCGAGTCGGCAGGTTGTAATTTGGATTTCCCCGGAAATTACTGGAAATTACCAGGAGAGGAACTTGGTGGTAGACGTCAACAAGTGCTGGCGCCGGCAGCGTCTGAAAGAGAAGGAGGGGAGGGGGGGGGGGGCGGTTTGAAGACTGTGAAAACATCACGACGCATAGATTGTGGCGTCGTGTGTGGCGTAGAACGCACGGCTCGGAATCTAGAGGTCCTGAGTTCGATACCCGCCGTGCCCTTGACGTTGTGCCCTTGGGAATGGCACATTACAGGACCTTCCGGTCTTTCTGTGATCTCTTTATGGTGTTTTGATTATCTAGGAAACAGAAAGATTATTGGAAAGTGGTTTGACCTCTCCTGGCACGTTTCACTCATTCATTCATTCACCATGTGCTGACGTCACGTATACGTAAGATCACGTGTTGATAAGATCACGTGTCTGTAAATCTCGCGAGTTTAAGTTCCCATGTGATTGGTCATCAGTATCGATCCTGAAGAGGGTGACAGCGGTCGTTGGAAATTTGATCTGTGTAAACATTTGTGCTGGAAAGAAATTTAGCTTTGCCCTGTTTATTGTTTATTCCCTGTGATTACTATCAAGACAGATGTTTCTCCTTAGAAGGTTTGAGCCGATCGCAATCAAACATGGGACACTCACATGGTAATTCGTGCTTATCTACTCTACAAAGTAATACACCGTGTCTGTGCATTTATAGTCAAGTAAGATTAAAGAAGATCCATATTTTTTGCCTGTTTTGTAAAGAAGGCACAATTGGCTGCCACGCCGTTCTGACAAATAAACCATTTGATTGATTGATTGATTGATTTGTAAGACATTGTAATGAAAATTTTCGGATTCCCTAAAATGTCTTGTAACATGGCAAACGTTTTGACATTGCTTATCTAAAAGAAAATTATCAATGCCAGTGTGCAAAAGTAAGTTCGTACAACGAGTTATCCGTCTTCAAGTGACTTTGAACTTGAAGATTTCCGTTCAAGTCGGCTCACGTTCTGTTACCAAACGGCCTAACCTTGAGCGCCGTAAATCCGCGCGCCGACTCCTGATGTCTCGTCATCCCTCTGACATTTGGACGTTGTTTTTCGCTTGTCCTTAAGCTGAAAACATTTATACGCAGACGGTGGTGCAATTATAGCGCTGGTCTCCGAAGACTTCTTTATTTCCATGGCGCCCAGCCGGAGACACTCCGCATTATCACACACCATGAGACAGCTGGGAAGTAATCTCCAAGCAGATTCCTCCGGTGGCATAAAACAATAACATAAGCTGGGGAAGGACTTCAGCCGGCAGAGGGGTAAAATTTGCCACCGCGGAATCTGCTGCAGGACGGAACTGGTCAAAGGCAATTATCAGGCAATCGAACTGCGTTAGGAAGAAGGTGCTAATTGCTAATGACCAGTTCCGTCCTGCAGCAGATTCCGCGGTGGCAAATTTTACCCCTCTGAGGGCTGAAGTCCTTCCCCAGCTTATGTTACTGTTTTATGCCACTAGAGGATCTGCTTAGAGATTAGCAGGGAAGGGTGTCTTCATAGATACACCATTAAGGTCGGTGCAGACAGGAAACGTTCTGTCAGCATCACTCCGTGTACATTTGACATTCGTTTGAGTCTCAACAGCATATCCATTGACCTTCGTCATATTCATGACTACAGCAGGGAGAATGTTGTTTTTAGCTAACGTTGTATATAGGTCAAGTCAACCAGTTTTAGCATGATCAGTCTTTTAATATGTATAGCTTTAACCCTATTTTAGCTTGCCTTTTAGACATTGCACTCGAATCAGCAATATTTATCCATTATGATATTTATGCTACACGTCTTATTGTATTGTTTATGTTACAACTGTACAATATGTTCTTGTGAGTAGCAATAAGGTGCGATACTCGATGTAAACAAGCCTGATAATTCGGCTTTCGAGCCGCAAGTTGGTTGTGAAATAATAAACCATTCTCTCTCTCTCTCTCTCTCTCTCTCTCTCTCAGAATAGTTGACAGAAATATCAAACTATTTGTGGATCATAATGATAAAAGTCAAAGTCGAGTCTTTATTGAAATAGCATCTGCTGGAAGCAGCTTGAGAAGATCTCTGTGCGAAAAGTGGGATTTATCAGTATGGCTAAATGTCAGGTATGGCTAATAACGTTTGCTTTTTGACAAACATTACAAGCCTTGTCTGGCATTCACCCATACTGGTAAACTTAAAAACTCAAGTATCGGTAAGATGATTAGAGACAAATTGAAATCAGGTTGAGATATTTTGGAGGCTTCACACTCTCCGAACGGACCGGCCTCCTTGTAGTGGTAACAGCAGCACGGTACGGACGTGTGCGCTGGTGGTGCGGCCGTGTGCGCTGGTGGTGCGGCCGTGTGCGCTGGTGGTGCGGACGTGTGCGCTGGTGGTGCGCCCGTGAGCTGGGTACCAACCCGGGAAGTAGCCATGTAACACTGCGGCTTCAGCTCAACATACATCGCAGGAAGATTAGAGCTCATAACGCAGGATCTGTAGATTGCCACTCCCCTTGATACGAACAAGGATTACTTTGTAATTTCCCTCTTGGTTCTTACGTGTCTCTACAACCAAATACATCCCCGCGAGGTTCTTGAGCACATGCGTATTTTCAAGCAAAGTGTTCATTTCAAGAGTAGTGGGAGAAAATATAGCAATCAAACAGAGTGGTAACCTAACCAAACTCCTGAGGAATCCTGCAATACATATACTGGAGCCCCTGATTGGATTGTGGGCTAAACCACATATTTGAGGACATAATGAAACACCAGACTCCCACACACTCTGTCTCATTTGCACACTTCAAAGGGACTTCAAACAACAAAGGACCACAGAAAATGAAATCTGGTCTGAGAAATTTATTTCGTGTGTTTACAAATATCCATAGAGATGATGAAGTATACTTGTCATGAGATTTGCTATGCTTAAGCTTTCTGCTGACCAATAATACAACATTTCTGAGGGTTTTACCTCTTTTTAATTCTTTATTCTAAGCAGTACGTTGCGATTACTGGTCTTGAGCCATTGGTGACAGAAAACCTCACCATGTAAAGAAAACAATTCGACAGTTAATCACAAAGAGTGAAACACGAGTGTTACAGTTACTGCAAGAGACCACAATCTACAATGTCTTGTCATGTTCTTGTGCAAGCCCATTTCAGGGTCTCAAAAACACCACAATTCATAGAAATAATTCAGCTTATACGTGCCAAAGTTACATGTGCCAGTAAGTCTACGAATAATAAAATCACAGCCAATTAAAACTTTTGTTCACCGCACATGTTACAAGTAGTGAATGTCAAACTTTCTAGTAGAAAAACACATTCATGTTTTACAGGCACTAGGGTATCCAAGTTACACATATTGTACAGCTGGTAGCAAACTGTTTGCTTTTGTGCATTCGTGTGCATGTATATGAAGACGGGTCCATATTGGAAAGAATTAAAGACATCATCATCATCATTATCCAGGCGTTCTGGTTACACGGATGGCCATGGTTCTCTTCCCCCATCCTTCCCTATTCCTAATACATGATTAACCTTTACTCTGGGTAACATGGTTCAGTTTCTTCAGTGTTTGCCGTGCTGGGATCTGTTGGCATCATTTGTACCGATATATGAGAGACACTAGAGTCAGCGTACATCGGACTTGCAACAGCGTCTGAACACGGCGTGTTTTGGTAAGGGTTCAGGGGGTTCCCTTCTCTACCATACAGCACCCGGTCTGTACTATCCGACTGTGAAACTCTGTACGCCGCACTGTTGTGTCCTGTCCTGGTAAGTCGAGGAACAGCAGCTTCTGAGCACGGCGTGTTTTGGTAAGGGTTCAGGGGGTTCCCCTCTCTACCGTAAAGTACCCGGTCTGTATTATCCGACGGCGAATGTCCGTATACAGCTCTGTTGTGCCTTGTCCTTGTGAGTCTAGGCAAGGAAACCACAACACTCGCGGCAATGCTGGTGGCGTGGTCCTCATTCATGTGGTCCTCGTTACTGCCGCTCTCATCCACTGTCTCATCTTCGCGTGCACTACAGTCATGGTTCACTGATGTCCTGGCATTGCCGCCTCCTCCTGTGTTCTCGTAGCGCACACAGATATCACCCGGCAATGACTTTGGGCGCGTGCGGCGACCGGAACTCGCCATCGCCGCCTCTCTTCTCTGTCCTCTTGCAGCTCCTGAGGAAGTCGGACCGCCGTCAGGGATGGTGGAGTATGTATGAGGCAGGGAGCTGGAGGGCCGGAGACGGTCATGTGTAGCACTCAGCGCCACCCTTGATACACTAACAGTCGGTGCGCCACTGTCCGAGATGCCCCAGTACACGCGGTATTCAACCTGGCAAGGGTTCGGGTCTGTTATCGTAGACACGCCGTCTCCTGTCGGCTGGGAGAATTGAGCGCGTTGTCTGTGTGCAGGACCCGGACATGTTGAGCACGCGGCAGTTCCAGTCCCGGTACCCGCACAGTGCGCTGAGTTGTTCTGCACGTTCTGTGGGTTTTGCACGACGTTGCCTCTCAGATGTCTCCTAAGCATCATCACCAGGAGGAAGACCAAGGACGGCGTCATGACCAGAGAAACGATGATGACAATGAGAACGCCGAGAGGGACGGGCGCGTGGTCTGATGCTGGCTCTGAGGGGATGGTTTGTTGCGTGGTGGTCAGTGGAGTCTTGAAGGCCAATGAGTAGGTTGGTTCCACCGTTTGCTCAGGATTTGGTACCAACAGGTAAGTGTTCACATCCCGACCTGGAGCCTTTATGGTCTGATTGTCAGCGTGATCGATCACGATGGCGCTACTCTCCACGGTATCGTCCGTTGCGTCCACCCCGACGAGCGTCAAAGCTAGCCCATGCCTCAACGGCAGGCGGACGCCGTAAAGACTCCGTAAAGCTCTTCCGTAAAGACTGTGTCCGTCCGGCGCGCGTTGGCGGGAAGCCCCGCCTGTAGGAATGACGATGACGGCCGGGAGCCGGCCAGTGGTTCTGGTCAGGTCTCTGTCCAGCGCCGAACACCTGCAGGCAAGACACAGAATAGACGTTCTTGGGTATTTATTTAAATTTCTTCCTTCAAGCATACTATCAAGATTTCCAAAAGCCAGGGCCACGGGGTAAACCCCAGAAGCGCTGAAGGGATCAAATTGCAAAGGATATCGGACAGAGTATCAAGTTCGCGGAGACAAGTGTAAAGGATCATGCAACCTGGAGACTACTAACGGAGCGGATTAAGGGGCAAGTCCCTGGCCTGCGCACTTAGGCAGGCAGACAGACAGGTAGGCTTTCTTCACCATCTTGCATATGCCATGTCAAGAATCATTTGCACTATGCATTAGTTTTCTTTACACAATATTGTAATGCTGCTATGCAGTCCTGAACTACTTTTAATCAGATATGTTGTGTAAATATCAAGCAACAAGCAGAAATGTATAAACGCATGTTACGGTGTTGGTCTACATTTGTCACCTTGACAGTCATTATCAGATTCATTGTAAAATCAATGTTGAACGTATTACAGTGATGTCTGTAGCCTTGTGATTTGTCTGTAAAATGCACTGTAAAAAAAGATAGCAAAACCCGAAATTGCGCTGCAGTACCAAGGGAAGCCGCTAATCTGTAAATAAAAATTAAAAGAAGAAACCTGCAGGCCAGGTCTGCCCGGCAGAACGGGATGACCGGTGGCGCGAACATCCAGCCGAGGTGCGTCACGCCGCTGACGTCATCGTGACGCAGGCAGACCAGCACACCGTGCACAGACACGGACACGAACTGCACGTCCTTCCGCACAGTGCCCTGGGAAGGAGAGCGCACCTGCCTGACGTCAAGGGTGACGCCCCAGGTGGTGTTCTCTCGTGCCCGGCCGTCCAGGGTGGCCAGTCGGGTCCCGTCCACCTGGAATTGATTTATTAGTACATTGGTACATTATAAAATCAATTTCCAATCTACATCAGGTTAAAAAAGAATTAAAACAAGTGCTGAAGGGAGAAAAGGGGCGACGGGAACTGTTCTAGTTTTGAAGGGTCCGGCCGTCCAGTGTGGCAATCCGGGTCCCGTCCACCTGGAATTGATTGCTTCGATTTTAATCATTAGTACATTGTAAAACTAATTTACAGTCATCTACTAGTATATTAGGTTTAAAAAGGAACACGTATTCGAGGGAGAAAAAAGGCAATGGGATTTGTTCTAAATTTAGTTCTCCCGACATCAATGAAAACTTTAAAGGCTAGCAAATGATAAGACTAAGTCATTGATGATGATAGTAAATTCTAACAGATATTTGATAATGTTAGTAAATCATAACAGATGAGATTTGTGTGGGGCCGCGTAGCACAGTGGTAGTGTATTCGGCCCGTGACCGAGAGGTCGCCGGTTCAAATCCGCCTGTCGTGTTGCCGGTCTTGTGCCCTTAGGAAAGGCACTTTACACGACTTTCCTCACTTTGCTCAAGTGAAAAAATGAGTCGTCCCTCGGATAGGACGTTAAATGGAGGCCCCGTGTATGGGGTGAGTCACACCCCATGCACGTTAAAGAACCCCCACACGTGCGATGGTGCGGTGTGGTTGGAGCAAACCCTTCTGTCTGGAGTTGGTGATTCACTTCAGATCACCCGGTTGGAGACCTGGCAAACCTCCATACCGTATCAGCCACACGGTGATTTACATCATTCACCTGGACGGGAGACCTGGCGCATCCCCGTCTTGTAATTAGCCAGCGAAAGGGTATGTCATCCCGTAAGGGGCGGTATCACCCCGTCGTGTGTAAACATGTGCGAACATGTTTACGTTGATCACGTCGACCGATGATGATGAACAGATGACAATATTATAATAATAACAGATCTGAGACTACTTATGATAATAAATGTTAGCAAATACTGCTAACTTTCTTTCTGTCGGGTATTAAAAAAACATAGAGCTCACAAAAGGACAATCATGAATACATATACTAAAAAGAGCCATCTGTACAGCATGGCTCCATAAGCAACCATATAACAGTTGTAGAAAAAAGTTTCTACAACTCGAAGTAATGTAGATGATTATGAAAATTACTTAAACACCTGTAACATCTAAAGTAGCAACCAATTGCAAGAAATAAAGCATCACCTTGACGTTCTCCAACCTGCCCAGCTCAGTCAGCACGCGCCCGTCCAGGCCGGCCAGGCGGCTCCCGTGCAGGTCCAGCCGGACCAGGTGCCGGAGGCCCCGCAGAGCCGCGGAGGGGAACGCGCTCAGACGGTTCCTGCCCAGGTACAGGTCCCACAGGATTCCCAGGCCCAGCAACGAGTCGGGCTGTAAGCTCTGTACCAGGTTGTTCTCTAGAAACAACGTCTTAAGAATCCTGACGTCTTGAAAGGAGCATGGTTCGATGGTCTTAATCTGGTTGTTTGTCAAAGTCAAGATTTCCAACCCGCCCAGCCCGCCGAACCAGCCTGCCTTGATGCCTGAAAGTTTGTTGGAGTCCAGGTGCAGTGTGTACAGACGTGTCAGCCTGGCTAGGGCGTTCGGTTCCAGCTTCGTGATGTTGTTGTCGATCAGGGAGAGGGCTGTCGTCCCGGGGTCCACAAATCCAAGCTTTCGGGCCGAGAGGCTTCCGAAATGGTATCCTCGCACGGCAATCTTGATAGATTCAGTCTTAATTCTTGGAATACACGTGACGTTTTCAGGCGGCATCCAGGCGACATACCTCTGCTTGTTGCACAGGAAACACGCTGACTTGCCGCTGGGCGATCTCCAGATGGTGTGCGTGCTAGGATGGGTGGTTGTTGTAAGGCTTTCGGGGATACAGGCGTGCCAGCTGCGCTCACTGCACCCGGGAAAGCAGAGGCTGTCCCGTGCAACACAGTAGGGCAGAGTCGAGAGGAGACACAGCAGAGACACTACCGCTGTTCTACGGGTCCCCATCGTGATCATTGCAAGGGAAAGGTCACGTATACGTAACTCCGACTAGCCTTGGACACCTTCTCTGGGACACCTTCTCACTTTCTCTCTTATTCGTCTCAGATTGGTAGGACGTCTTGCGAGGCACACCGTTGCTGAAGGAAGTAGGACTTCGGTCTGCTTCTCTATTGTCTTAGAAAAACATTTCTCCAGTCTTAGAGGCAAATCTTATCAATGGAAAGAACCCCCGTCGTCTTCCTACAGGTGGCAATGCATGGAATGATAAAGACTTGTGTGCTCAGGGTTATATAGCTCTTTGGCGAGGCGAATGCTGGTTTAATCAACTGTGCACCACGATCAGAATGTCTTTGATATGGAGAATACTCGATACACAGGGGAAAATAACCCGTTTTGTTTTGCAGTATCCGTAATTGGACACATTTCTTGCATTTCACAACAAGAGATATGTGTTTTCATCCGGCATGGGATGTGGAGACGCTTTTGAAGTGGGTAAAGAATGAATGATATTAGAATATCTGGTAGCAAATAGAGAAAATAACATCCGTAATCATTGAGTAGCGCTGTGAGACTGTGTGTGATTGTAAAATATTCCGTATGCGCTTCAAAGAAGGCACAAAACATTGATCAGCTGGCTTTCTTGCCGATGTATTGAGTACTAGTTACACTTTATCTGAGAATAACAGGAAAATACCGGAATATCATACACATAAATGCCACATCGGTTGTTTTGATTAACTCCAACTGAGGCAGAGGGTGGTCGTCCAATGTTTTTGTGTTTTTAAGACCCCTGCCCAGTTGAATGATCGAAATGTACGAGTTAGTCAGCTGTAGTCGATTTATATAAGACGGCCTTTGAAACAGATGATATACTCGACACACTGAGCACAAAACGCCCATTTGTGTCTTAAATTTTATGACTGAAAAAGTACCTGACATTACCTAAAGAAGAAGCAAGCCTTTTCTATTCTGTTTACGAAAATGGGGCCTTTGAAGTGAGCTACGTAGTTCGTATGTATGATATTAGAACACCTAGTAGCAAAAATATTCGTAATCATTCAATACGGCTGTTTTTTTCATTTCACGATACATATAATTGCGACGTGCCTCGTCTGCGCTTCAAAGGAGGAACGCCTGCCTGGCAGATAATGTTATTACCGATGTGTTGGATCATATTTTCCATTGGAACTGACAGACATCTGGGAGTGTTACTGTGTGTCAAATCATTTCTTTGGATCGTCTTTGATGAGAATAGTAGGTAATGTAATATCGCCCTCTGGTTTAGAGATGTGTGGCGATAAGAGTGCGGTTGAAATGGTCAACATTCGGCACGCATAGCAAATGCTAATCACGTCTTTTGAAATCTCTATAATTGAAGAATATCCCGCTTGCTTGAGGAAGAAAAGATTGATTAAAGTTTGTGTACGGCTATATCTCTGATTGTGACATACCTCGGGTACGCTTTGAAGAAGGAAAGCAAATTCCAAAAGCAACTTCAGCAGGCTGGTAGAATATACAATATAGGAGAAATCTTATTAGACAAACAGTTTGTACTTTTGTACTTTCGCGCCAAGGTCTCTCAAACACCTTCCGCAGAGCTTCTAACTAGAGTTCTAGAGTTTTGAGAAAGTCAACCCCAGTGATGAACCATGAACTGGGGGGGGGGGGGGGGGCATACTACATACATCGATATCGGCTACAATTAGCAGCGAGAAGCAGAAATCCAATTAGAAGCTCTGAGGAAGATGTCTGACAGACATCGAAACGTACACAAAGTGAGTACTAACTGGTTGCGTAAAAAAAAGTGAATTGTCTGTACACCTTTGTTCCATTTGTATTCCTACTTCCATGTGTTTCTCCGGGTTATTAACTAACTTCTTGTGCAGGATTGACAGACCGTTGACTAGTGCCCGCTGTGAATTAAGTCGATTTTATAAAAAGAACAATGAAATTGTCATTTGTCTGGGGTATTCTTGGTCTTAAGGTTTGATATGAGACACTTCAGATTTGGTTCTTAAGATGCAGAAATATGTCTTATACCTTAGCCATAAAGTAAAGCGATCACCCCCACAAAAGCACCCCTCCCCCACCTTGCTAGAGCTCTCGACCCACTGAGATTTGTCACCTAACCTGAAGAAGATACACTATACTAAAATAGAAAAGAGTATCAAATCTAAAGTTTGCAAAAAAACAGGCGCAAAGCACCGAGGCTGAGATCTACTCGGATATTCAGTCCGCCCACCGCCCCAGATTGCCACACACTCCACGTGCCAGTTCGCTACAAATTCTGCCACAGCCGAACCATCAGCCAGGAGAGTTGCAGACTTGTAATGTTTCAGCCCGCCCACTGCCACAGATTGCCACACACTAGTACTCCACGTGCCAGTTCGCTACAATGTTCTGATACATCTGGCAGTGTTGCGAACAGTTCCCCATTATCTCCGACCTTGGCAGATGTTTCAGCCCCACAAATTACTACTTAGGAGATATGAAGCGCTTCGGACGAACGTTTATGAGGATCCCGAATTGAAAGGAGCACCTTAATGCATACTCTACAATGAGCTATAAGTACTCTTTACTGTGTTTTCCGCCCTTAACAAGGATAATGGATAGCAAAGGTCATTTGACATGACAAAAGTGCCTTTCAGTGCACTTCTTTAACGATCCAGTTAGAGATATGGACGGCTGTATGCTGCTGAGCTGTCGTATAGACGATGTATTGATTATGTTTTACAGCTGTTTAATATGTGCCGTTGGTTGATATGGGTTTGAAATGATGAAAAATGCACAGGGATAAAACAAGAGAGGAAGGGAGAACAAAGGGATCTAAGCACGAATAACAAAAGCTCAAATCTTCCCGCTAGTTGTTATCTTATTGCGGTCACGAGAGAGAGGAGTTTGGGGTCAGAGAGAATAAGACAAAAACACAGATACTAATGAAGTGGCCTTGGCTAGCACCTCGGCAAGGGAGTGGTCCCTTTCTACAAAATACAGACCACATGACTGAATTCATAAGAAATACATTAACATACATGCAATGTGTTTGAAAACACCATATGGTCTACGCCCTTAATTTTGGTTGTTTCCGTTCTTGTCTCTGAAAGACATCTGTAGGCACCTTAAAGTTAGTCATTTCCCAATCATGTAAGATGAAGTACCACAACTGTGGCCGCATGCCCTTCCTTAGGCTCACGTCACATTTCTAAACCGAAGCCCGGCAGCTTTCCGGAACGAAAGGTATGATATAAAAGACGCCAAACTATATATATATATATTGCAAGCTATATATATATATATATATATATATACACAAGACGTAAAGAGAATAGTGACGTTAGCCTAACACAGGCTAGCGGACAGAGAAGGAAATTTTCAACACCAAAATAAGTTTTAGTTCCTGCCCGTCCATTTTGGCTGTTCTCATCATTGTTAAAGACATGTGTATAAAGTCAAGCACTGCCCACTTATCAATCAGATCTATCAATTTGGCTGTCTGAAGACATACAGCCAGGATAACTACCTGGTTAAACACATGAGTGACATTTCTATGCGATCTTTAATGACCATGCATGACTCTATGTACTTGTATTGTTGTGTCAGTTCTAGTGACGCCAAGTAAGGGTGATGGATGTTATGTCCGGACATAACCTTTTAATTTTATTCAGTACACTATTTATATATCACAAGTAGTTACAAGGCACATGAACAGACGTTTACAATTTAGGTACTATTATATCTTACGTAGATTACACTAGGCAGCGGAAACGGCCTGGGTTACCAACCAACCAGGCGCAATGTCTATGATCAGGAGCACCTTTGAAAAGCCATCTAAAACCTGTCTAGTATGATTACAATTTTTTATAAAGGAACCCCGTCGCTCTTTGAGCCAGACTATTACTTACGTGTTGATATGATGTTAATATGACATGAAAAGGGACAAATGTGGCTCAATAGATCGCCGCCTGCGTTTATCACCGGGGTCACTGACCGATGGCCTCATGGCGTGACTTCGAATAAACTTCTAGCTTTGATAAATTCAATAAAGATGGTTTCTTTACGAGTATTTCAATGACAATCTTATTTCAAAATGCCGTGGGGAGTGCGAAGTATAAAAGAGATGCAATATAACATTGGGCGCCTGGGGGAGCCACTACATGTGCATGGTTGAATTTTTGTGGGATAAGAATTATCATAAGAAATATCAACCTTACGTAGGTTGTCTTGTCAGAGAAAAAACCGGCAACAAACTATAACTTCTACAGTATATAGTAGAGTAGATTCATTCCTCAAGCTACCGACATCTTGCACACTGAGGTGATGGACGACTTCAGTGTGCAAGATGTCGGTAGCTTGAGGAATCAAAGCTATATAAAATTACTGTAAATGCAAAAATGTTCGCGGTGGATTAATGTTCGCGGTTTTCGCGGTGACCACTTCACCGCGAACATTTTTCTATTGTGATATTAGATTGCAGTCTATGGTGTTACCGCGAACTTAAATCCACCGCGAAAAGTCCTTTTCCCCGCTACCGCGAAATTAAATCCCCGCGAACTTAAGTACATGTACAGTATAACTTCTACATTTGCTGTTACAGGAGGCACGTTAACCTGTTTCAGACGATGGTGTAAAAACTGGAAATTTGGTGAAATGCGCGGAAGTCATACATAAAATCAATATTAAGATCAACCAACCAGATCCTACGGTAACATAAGATAGTATTCAAAGCAGGTCGAGGAGTGAAGCCGGCTTATGAGTGTGTTTGGCTACCGGAGTGGCTGATGACTCCCTTTGGCCAGCTATACTTCATAGCCAGCTTTGCTACTATGCCACTGGTAGATAAAAGCATCTTTGTGCAGTTAGTAAAGACTGTATGATAGAACAATAAAAACAAGGCGAATAAATGTCTGTTTGGCACGATTTATTTCCTCCTATCACATAAAGCATGGTGAAGTCCTCTTCCACCATTGGTAAGACGACGCTGCGTGACGTCACCGGGTCACTGCCCTACAGGTCGATGACCATGTTGTCCAGGACCTGTTGGGCGGCAAGGTAAGTTTACGGTCAGGGTTGCTAACTCAGAATATAAAAAATCTCGTGCATCATATTACCCATTAGCAAGCAACTGGATATGGTTTTGGTTGAGCAACTATTATTTGGCATACCTTATCACCTAGATGTCTTACCTTAATCGACGTATAAAGGATCTGGGTTCGAAATTTGTGCCCCTGGGAAAGGCACTTGATTTAGGTGAAAACCTAAGGTTGAATTCAAATGAGGGATGCCCTCTAAGATGGGACGTAAAGTTGGTCCCTTGTTTGAGGAAAGCCACACCTCGAGCATGTTAAAGAACCCACCACACTTATCGAAGAGAGTCCTTCCCGGTGTGAGTGGACAAAGTCTAAGTCCAATTTTACACATCTTGTACTTACTGTACACAACGTATGTTACGCCTAAAAATTTTATTGCTTATGTCAAACAGACAAACAAACAAACCTGTCCGTCCTGCTACCGCTGACCAGACCCCCCAATTTGTGGCGCTCCACACGGCTCAGCCGGCTCAGATCCAGTTCGAAAAAAAACAAACAAACAAACAAACAAACAAACAAACACACCTGTCCGCCCATCCTCCCGCTCACCAGACTCCCCCACATGTGCAGCTCCACACGGCTCAGCTTGCTCAGGTCCAGCCCGGCAAGCAAACAAACAAACAGACAAACACACCTGTCCGTCCCTGCTCCCGCTGACCAGACTCCCCCACATGTGCAGCTCCACACGGCTCAGTCTGCTCAGGTCCAGTCCGGTGTTCAGTCCAGTCGACACGTCAATCACCCAGGTCGTGAAGGGCGTGGTCAGAGAGTAGTAACCATGGAAATCGTCGTGGATGTTTCCGTCGACGATGACGCCATCTGGGAAAAAAACGAGAAATTTCGTTAAGTCAGGTGACACTTTAGACAGTTCAAGGCCTCGGAGTTCACCTTCAGTATCGATAGGTGGAAGAAGAGAGACTCTGCCGACGAGACATGACCTCCCCCTGGCCTAGTGAGACACTTCCCCGGGAGTACACCTAACTAGGAGGACCGTGGGTCACTCTCAATATAGCCCATTCAAAGGTCTGGCGACAACATGCTCAGATGAGGCAAAACTTTAAATGCAGATCACATGACAGATATGACACAAATGGATTACTTACTGCTTGATGGGTTGTACTTACTGCTTGGCGGGTTGTACTTACTGCTTGATGGGTTGTACTTACTGCTTGACGGGTTGTACTTACTGCTTGATGGGTTGTACTTACTGCTTGATGGGTTGTACTTACTGCTTGACGGGTTGTACTCACGGCTTGACGGGTTGTACTTACGGCTTGACGGGTTGTACTTACTGCTTGACGGGTTGTACTCAAACCCCCTCCGCAGAGGCACGCTCACGAAGATCACATGACAGATATGACACAAATGGATTACTTACTGCTTGATGGGTTGTACTTACTGCTTGGCGGGTTGTACTTACTGCTTGATGGGTTGTACTTACTGCTTGACGGGTTGTACTTACTGCTTGACGGGTTGTACTCACGGCTTGACGGGTTGTATTTACTGATTGACGGGTTGTACTTACGGCTTGACGGGTTGTACTTACTGCTTGACGGGTTGTACTCACGGCTTGACGGGTTGTATTTACTGATTGACGGGTTGTACTTACGGCTTGACGGGTTGTACTTACGACTTGACGGGTTGTACTTACGGCTTGACGGGTTGTACTTACTGCTTGACGGGTTGTACTTACTGCTAGACGGGTTGTACTTACGGCTTGACGGGTTGTACTTACTGCTTGACGGGTTGTACTTACGGCTGGACGGGTTGTACTTACTGCTAGACGGGTTGTACTTACTGCTTGACGGGTTGTACTTACTGCTTGACGGGTTGTACTCGAACCCCCTCCGCAGAGGCACACTCACAAAGTCCTGCTCGATGGAACGGTAACGGTCGAAGAACTCCCCGGATGTAGAAATTGACACCCGCATCCGGTTACTCGGGAGGGTGGCGCCTGGGGTGGGAACAAGATGGAATCCTCAGTCAAAATCAAAGACCCCATTCCTACGATTTGCATGTGTATTGTATTTTCCATTTGTAATGTCTTTTGACAAAGGTCAAGCCTGCGATAATAACATCTGTGACCCAAGCAAAACCGGAACCCTCGGTATTTGGAAATCCACCGGGACATATTTGTGGCATCGGACCCCGACCGGGGCTACATTTCTACGGGCACCGGAACAATTGGTACCTAAAGTATTATAGATATTGAAGCAAAATGACCTACCGATAAGGAAGACCCTGATCTTCTCTATCCTGACGCGGTCCCAGCTCAGGAAGTTGGGGTGATCGTGGCGGATCTCCACGTGCAGCCTCCGGGTTTCCTTCAATAGGGACACCGGGCACTCCGTGGCGTTCACGCAGGCCGTCGGCTGGGGGACAGAAAACATTTGTTTGTTTGTTTGTTTGTTTATTGCGATCTCCACGTGCAGCCTCCGGGTCTCCTTCAGGAGCGACACCGGGCACTCCGTGGCGTTCACGCAGGCTGTAGGCTGGGGTGCAGGGAGCGTTTGTTTGTTTATTGTAATTTCCAATAGACTTCACTACAATCACAAATAAAATCTATTCTTCCTGGAGTCCATGATACAAAATTACACAAAATCAAAATAACATAACATGTCAAACATACGTGTGAATCAAGTAACACAAAAAGAAAACATCAAAAGTAAACGGAAGTCTGATAAAAAGGTCAGAGGTCATCAGTAAAAATAATGTAACCTAAATTGTACAGCAATAGGACAGCGTTTTTTAAGTCACAAAAGGATAATATCACTATACGCAACAGGTTAGGTTTAGATGTTAGGGTGGCTAGGCCCTTACCGAGTCAGTGATGCGGATGTTGAGGTTGTTGAAGGGCTGAGGAGGCGGGTTGAAGCTGGCCAAGTTCTGCAGGCCGTCTTGGGCCGCGTTGCTCACCTAAAAAGGCAAGGAAAAGTGTCTAGTTAAGGCAACATTTTAAACAAATGTAGCAGAGGCTAAGTAAGGAAATTGTTTTATATCATAAGATTAATGAGCAACAATATCATCGTTACGCCATTTTGCTGTACACATTTTTAACTGAATTCCTCTCTCTTCTTTACACTTTCTCTCCCTGTTCATTTATCTTCTTCGTTTTTCTCTCTAGGCCTCTCTTCACATCTTTTATTCTCTCTGTAACTCTTTATTTCTTTCTCGCTTCATTTGTTTCTTTCTCCGTCGCTCTTATTTCCTCCTCCTCTCTTTCTTGTTTTCTGTCTCGCTTCCTCGTACTCACTCTCCTTGCTCTCTCGCTCCATATCTTTCTTTCTCTTTAACCCTTCCTTCCATTGCCTCTTTGTCTCCCTATCTATCTATCGATCTATATGTATATATCTCCTATGCTACCAGTGGGACCTAGTTGCCACACCTTGTCCAGCAGAGTGACCAGGTCGTCTCCCAGGTTGGGTTTGTAGGTGGGTTAGGGTTAGGGTTAGGGTTAGGGTTAGGGTTAGGGTTAGGGTTAGGTAGGGTTAGGGTTAGGGTTAGCTAGGGTTAGGGTTAGGGTTAGCTAGGGTTAGGGTTAGGGTTAGCTAGGGTTAGGGTTAGGGTTAGCTAGGGTTAGGGTTATGCTACCAGTAAGACCTAGCTAGTTGCCACACCTTGTCCAGCAGAGTGACCAAGTCGTCCCCCAGGTTGGGTTTGTAGGTGGAGCCGCACTCCTGGAACTGGAAGTAGAAGTAGGAGTTGCAGTAGTCCAGCAGGATGTTGTTCAGTTCCAGCTTTACCTGCAGTGGGAAAAATGTACCAAACGTTGACATCATGAGACAGTATGTTCGAGTACTAATGTAGTGATAGGGAACCAGAGTTAGGTTAGTTCTGAACAAGTAACATTTGAAGTAGGAGTTGCAGTAGTCCAGCAGGATGTTGTTTAGTTCCAGCTTAACCGGCAGTGGGAAAAATGTGTCCAAAAGTTGACATCATGATGCATTACTACTAATGTAGTGATAGGGAACCAAAATAAGGCTAGTTCTGGACAGGAACACTTTGGAAGAAAATTAAAAATAGTTAGTCAGTTAGTTGCGTACATGGAAGGCGGTGAGTCCGATGGCTGACGTGAGTTCTAAGCTGATCTCCCTCCGGCTCTCGTCCCAGTTAGTTAGTTAGTTAGTACGTTACGTACATGGAAGGCCGTGAGTCCGATGGCTGACGTCAGCTCCAGGCTAATCTCCCTCCGGCTCTCGTCACAGTTAGTTAGTAAGTTAGTACGTTAGTTAGTAAGTTACGTACATGTAAGGCGGTGAGTCCGATGGCAGACGTGAGTTCTAAGCTGATCTCCCTCCGGCTCTCGTAGTTAGTTAGTTAGTTAGTTAGTTAGTACGTTACGTACATGGAAGGCGGTGAGTCCGATGGCAGACGTGAGTTCTAAGCTGATCTCCCTCCGGCTCTCGTCCCAGTTAGTTAGTTAGTTAGTTAGTTAGTTAGTTAGTTAGTACGTTACGTACGTGGAAGGCCGTGAGCCCTATGGCTGACGTCAGCTCCAGGCTGATCTCCCTCCGGCTTTCGTCCAGCCCGATCTGCGCCTCTATCCGCTCCTTCTCCCGCTTCTCCGCGGCCAGCCAGCGCATCCGGCTGGAAATGCAGAGGTCATTCGTTAAGTCTATTTTGAACACCAATAATATGATACATCGGGAATTCAATTAAGGAAAAAGTCCAACATAAATGTTGTAATCCGTTGCCGTCATAGCGACCGTGGGAAGCTAACCAGCATGGAATTTATGCTAACATACGGCATAAAGTAGGATCACGATAAAGCATCCGATCGACACGCCTGTGTTTAATCAATTACATAACTGTGTGGTCCAAGGGCTGCGGAAACAGAGATATGCGTCACCCTGGGTTATCAAGTATCCATAAACGTGTTTAGAAGCGCCGTATTCAATTTGTACATTTTTGTATTGTAGTATCCATTGTCGTTTAGTTCCTTTTCGCAGAGTCATAGCCTGCATAGACTGACTGACAGAAGTAGTAGCAACGTTAGTAGTAGTTCAGAAGCGCCACCTTTCGTACTGAACGCGCAGCTCAGCCTCGGCGATGGTTGTCTCCGTGAGCGCCTTGCCCCAGTTGGAGGTCTCCGACATGATCTTCCTGTACTCACGTGACCCGCTGATCTTGGTGACCTCTCCGTGACCCAACAGGGCAGAGGCCACGTTCTGCAGGTTGTCCCACTCCACCACTTTGATGTGCAGCTCAACAACCCGCTCCATGGTCAGGATATACCCTTCATAGTCATTCTGGGAGAAATAAAAGGTACCATTGTAAACTAGCATTACAGCATCTGCTTCTATAGCCAGCTCCACAACCCGCTCCATGGACAAGATGTAGCCTTCGTAGTCATTTTGTTAATAAACGTTAATGAACGTTACGTTAGGGGTCTACAGGACCTCTCCATCCTCCATGGTCAGGATGTAGCCTTCATAGTCATTCTGGGAGAAATCAAGGTAGAATTGTAAACTAGGCTTTTCATATCACAGCATCTGCTTCTATACCAAGCTCCAGGACTCTCTCTCCATGGTCAGGATGTAACCTTTATAGTCAATCTGTCAATAAACGTTAGGGTTATACATAATTATCATATAGCCAGATGGAGTTGGCCAATCAGAGGCCCCCATTTCCCATGGGTTATCAGGCAGTAACCTCAAAAGTGGTCGGTTATTCTAATAACCGACCACTTTTTGGACCGCACCATTATACAGGGGACAGTCATGAATTTTTTTTGTACTGTTGTTTGTGTGTAAACCATGCATAACTGTCAAAAATGTTATGATTGATTGGTTATGTTAATTAGGGCTCCACATGGGGAATATAGGGATACTTGAAAAGGAATTATGCTGATTTTACACATTTTCATTATGGCTTTCTAACGTGATTAAGCCGGTACCTTCCTAAATCACTTCATATATACGTACTTTGTCGTGCCCAAGTGAAAAGGCTCTGCATGGGGGGTACCAGGACTCAACTTAATACATGTAGTTTGTATTGCAAATAAGCCACATGTTGATACTGATATGCTATCTCACAAACAGATGATTAGTTAAAATTATTAGTTAAATGATGATGATGAAATAGTTTAATGTTTGTATGATATATAGACACTATTGTACAATATATATTTGCAAATGTATTTTTATGTAATGTATTAAAGTGTTTATTTGTTATAAAGGAATTTGTGTGAAATAACTGTCAGTTGGATAGGCTATATGATAATAACGTTAATGCCCCGCCTTATCCTCGGTGTATATGGTGAGATAATCCCTGGTCAGGTGCGATAACCACCTCATAAACCACCTCGTTCGCTACGCTCACTCGGTGGTTTATTCGGTGGTTATCGCACCTGACCAGGGATTATCTCACCATATACACCTCGGGGCGGGGCATTAACCCTTTATTCTTTCATAGACAGGCTGTAGCCTTCATAGACATTCTAGTCTATTGTACCAAGAGAGCACTATAATTACTGAGCCTTTTCTCTATGGCCAAATCACGTAGCCTTAATGGACATTTTGCAACAACAACAAAAAACGGTAGCATTACAAAGTAGGATAATTACCGGTAATCATATTACATTGCGCCAATAGCCTGCTCCAGAAGTTTCATATCAGCACCAAGGACAGAGAACTATCCCGTCGCTCCTCATATCATTTCAGTTCTTCGAATGCATCATCCGTGAATCAGACTTCATCCGTTTGTTGATGAGTAAATTTGAGACAAAAGATGGAAACATACAGTCTAACGGTAATGTGAAAGTGAACACTTACCCCAGATACGGCACCTGCGGCACTTTCTATTGCGTCATCCGCGATGCTGTTGTACTCCTCCAGGTCCCGGATGAGAATGGTTAGGTCCGTGATGGTGTCGGCGATGTCAATGGTGCTGCCCACGATGTTGCTCACCCCTCCAACAACATCGCCTAGTCCGATCTGTGGAACAGTTAACGTTAGTTCACTCTGTACTGCACCCCTCCTACAACATCGCCTAGTCCAATCTGTAAGGCAGGGTGTTAACGTTAGTTCACTCTGTACTGCACCCCTCCTACAACATAGCCTAGTCAAATCTGTGGGGCAGGGTGTTAACGTTAGTTCACTATGTACTGCACCCCTCCTACAACATCGCCTAGTCCGATCTGTAGGGCAGTGTGTTAACGTAAGTTCACTCTGCACTGCACCCCTCCTACAACATCGCCTAGTCAAATCTGTGGGGCAGGGTGTTAACGTAAGTTCACTCTGCACTGCACCCCTCCTACAACATCGCCTAGTCCGATCTGTAGGGCAGTGTGTTAACGTAAGTTCACTCTGTACTGCACCCCTCCTACAACATCACCTAGTCCAATCTGTGGGGCAGGGTGTTAACGTAAGTTCACTCTGCACTGCACCCCTCCTACAACATCGCCTAGTCCGATCTGTAGGGCAGTGTGTTAACGTAAGTTCACTCTGTACTGCACCCCTCCTACAACATCGCCTAGTCCAATCTGTAAGGCAGGGTGTTAACGTTAGTTCACTCTGTACTGCACCCCTCCAACAACATCGTCCAGTCCAATCTGTGGGGCAGGGTGTTACCGTTATTTCACTTTGTACTCACCCCTCCTACAGCATCGCCTAGTCCTATCTGTAAGGCAGTGTGTTAACGTTAGTTCACTCTGCACTGCACCCCTCCTACAACATCGCCTAGTCCAATCTGTAGGACAGTTTGCTGATGATTAGCCATCCGTTAAAAATACTATATAATAATAGAATAGAATACAGTACATGCGTGGCGAAATGAGTTGAGGGCAATGTGCCAAAGCAACCAAATGAATACTAAATTATAAAGAGTTCCTGTAAAGAAGATGCCTGATCCATGTCTAGATGCGTTTTCTTTATGCCCCAGGGACCTTCACTTTTGACATCCTACTCACAACGCATCTTTCTGCGTACACGCAGTTTATACCGCGAACCAGCGTAACATCGTGCAACCAAGACAGTTACTGGTATCACCACCAATTGATTTTCCAGAGGCGGTGTGGATGAAGCCAGATGCCACCGGAGCCTTTGATATGTTACCCTCAAAACATCTAGCTGCGCATACGACCTCCAAACGTCGAACCTACTTATGTATTGTGCAACACGAACAATAATTACCTGTATGACTCCGATGAATATCCCGAAGATGGCGCCGATGAAGCCGAACGCCGCCTGAGCCGCCTGCTCCTGCCGGTACTCCTCGATGCCTCTTTCAAAGTCTACCTTAGCCTGGTCCAGCTTCGTGTTGGACTCGTCCAGTCTAAGGGTAGGTACAGTTAGGTAGATATCTAAATTCATTAGGCCAGTAAAGATCGTAACCTACACATGTCTACAACAGTCCTTGGTTGGTACTGATCTTGGGCATTTTACCGATCAGGGCCAAATGTTGCTTTTAACGATGGTGGTGCTTTTAGAAAGTCGCACTACACCTTCGACCTATACCAAACAAGCGTTTTGATTTGCCCTAGTTCTCATTAATCTCTTTCAATAAAAAGAAATTGTTAAAGCAGACAAAGTTTTCTTTCCCTCTTGCTGGGCAATTGCAAGGCGCATGTATCATTTGCGAGAACTCACTGAAGGAGAACACCATTGTCAGCAAGTACAGTAGGAACACCCTCACTACAGAGCTTTAACAACGCTTGAAGATAAACTAGTGTGCAAGAGTTGTACCATTCAGTGATGACCAGTTGCTGTTGCGTTGCGTGCCTGTGAAGCTGATGTGCTATGCAAAAGGGAGTTTTTAACGGCTATGCAATTCAGATTCATTTAAAAAAAAACGAAACAGAACAAGCCAATCAAAAACACACGTATACAAAACAACTACTGAGTGTTGTGTTACCTGGCCTTCATCTGCTTGCGTGTTTCCTTGGCGACCTCTAGCTCCGTCGCCATGTCCTGCAGATCCTGCTCCTGAAGCTGGATGATGTCATTCTGCTTGGCCAGGAGCCGCCTGGCGGCCTCCAGGCGTACTTCAACCGACTCCGTGCGGTCCAAGGCTCGGTTGTATTCGTCTCGGAACACGTTGGCCTGTAGATGGGCACATTGAATAGATTACTGACATGTACATCTAGATCAGATGTATAATGATGAGCAATGCCATTTGTGGGACATAACTCCCAAGCTGACGATATTATTCTTGTGTTGTATCAGTCTAAGAACACATTGAAATATAGGAGAGCACATACTCGTACTTTATTTGCAATGAAGATCACTTGAGAGGTGACATTCTTTAAGTCAGAGTTTTTTTTAGTCCTTCCCGCACCAAATGATGCATAGGGCGGCGTTCCTTTAGCCCTGGGCCACACAACTTTTGTGCAACTACTTTTGTAGGGGCCTAGTCCACTGGTGGTGGTTTGTGTGTTCAACTAACATACTCTTTTCCAAATACGCTGTGAAAGTAGAGAAAGCAGTACGCACCACTGTTAACGTCTATGACTATGGTATGAATCGGCCGTGGTCGCACTCACGACCTATCGACTGAAATGAGAATACTCTAACCGCATGGTCATTGCTCTGGAAAAAGGGTTCAACAATCTTTTAAACATGCTACACATATCAAGCTACTTACTGTAGACATGTCTAGATAAGCCAGAACTAGGCGGATGTGCACGTTAAAGGCAACGTTGCTGCAGATCGCACCGCACATAATCTGATCTATACGTACTACGTAAAGCAATACCCCGATGAAAAATACATCTTTACGCATGTTTTAATGTATGATTAATATTTGATTTTGTGCAGTGTCGTCAGCAGCCCGGGGCACAGTTTTATTTGAAGACACATGTGCAATAACTCCGTCTCTTCCCAAGCACGCAGTTATTGCTTGATAGTATAAAATTAAAGCATTCGACATATTGACCAAAGGAAGCAGGTGTCTACTCTCACAAACCTCTAACAAAAGTAAGATACTTGCAAAGATAAAGATATCTAAGTCTATCTAGAGCTAAGGTACAAAAACAACAAACGTTACGTTCTGCGTTACCAGCAGATGTTCCTGTCCCATGAACTTTAAACAAGGATATGTCTTTTGCCTGTGAAGCTATTTGCAAGTCCAGAGTACAACGGATGAACAACAGGAACGATAATTATAGCTTCTATCCTACAGCCATCAGCAGATTTAGCAGAAAAACAAGTTGGCTATAAAAGCGCGATAACCTGCACAGATATGACACTTTAGGAGCAGAAGCAGACTGGGAACCATTTTTGCTCGGTGCGAAACTAAAGGTGCGTTTGATATACGTTTTAATTTTTTGTTTGGTTCCAATATATATATACGACTGTTCATGATGCAAAAACTCTTCCTTATGGTACTGAAAAAATAACGTACAACAGGACCAAATGTGTGTAGTCCAGTGGTTCGTGACACTGCTTCTGGACCAGAAGATTGTAACTTCAGATCCCGGCTATGTCACTCAACCGATCAACATTAATGCTACCGGAAAGGGTCACAGTCCTCACAACGGGACGTCAAGCCGTGGTCAACTGTTCATTGTACTAGTAAAAAGAGCTAGGGACAATTTCCCGTTACAACGGATCAGTGAATACCAATGTCTATCTTTTATGTGTCGGCCAGTGGAGGAATCGCTTGTCAGTGAGATTAACTAGTTTGAGATCATGTACGCTTTATTTTCAGCACTGCCAGTCATTATTTGATCCATTCAGGAAATGAAACGTACACAGGCACTGTTAAAAGACAATTTATCTTGGCACTGTTTCAACAGGTGACAATGCTCGTACTGTGGGTTATCTGCGCCATAGCCTGTGCACAGGTTGAGACGGGGGCAGCTGTCGGGGGCAACATACCAGGGGATGCGGACACACATGGTAAGCTGACACGTTTAACCCTCATCCGACCGTATGGGGTCATTTTTGACCCCAGACGTATATTTTTATCTGCCATAGCAACATTTTTCATCGGAGAAAAAAATTTCTTCCATGAATTTGTTTGTATACATGTCTTACAACATCGACCAATTTTTCACCGAGTTTTGACCATTATTGTATCAGCTATACTTGAAAGTTTGTGTGTGGTTCGGTGGGGTCAAAAATGACCCCAGCCAATTATGAATCATTAATTACGTAAATATCAAGAAATTTCAATAGAACAACAGGCATTCATCAGCATTGCTATTACAGCAACAAGCTTATAGTTCCTTAGTTGAATAAACAACGAATATTTCCTAAGAAATATAGTATTTAGTGTAAAAACAGGTTTTTCGACATTCTGCATAAATTATGATAATGAGCACTAATTACCTACGCCAATGAAAGGGAAAATGTTTCTAGTAAATTAGGAAACGATATATGGACAGAACGTGCAGAAGGAACCAACAAGAAAGATAGTTGCGTGAAAATATACAAGAGTTATTGTATGTATGTGTTTAGGTGACGGGCTATGGTGCATAATTAAGTAATAAATTCGTTACACTTCACAAATATTATATCTTTTCTTGTCAAATAATATAATTATGCTATCAGAATGTTTGTCGCATCAAAATTATTGTTTAAAAATTGATGAGACAAAACCATTGTTACAGTAAGTGGAGTATGGTAGATTTTTAGAGCAAAATGTGGTTTCTCCTTATTTTCTGCATAAATTATGATAATGAGTCATAATTACTGACACCAAAACTTGTCAAAATATTTTCAAAGATTGTTGAAACAGTAAATGCATGATAATGACAAAATAAACCAACAGAAATATGTCTATGGGCAAAACAAAATGGGGTCAAAAATGACCCCATACGGTCAGATTCGTCGTAAAAATGGAACGGTCGGATGAGGGTTATGGAGGTTAGACATCTAGGTAAACAATATATAAAGGTAATTCAATAGTATATAACTGGATAGAATTTGGACGTTTCGTTTTCCGGACGTTTTGAGTGACATTCATAACTTTTCTTCAGTGAGATGTTCGCTCTAGTGAGGCTAAAGAACAGCAAAGGCTGTTCAGCAAATATCTTTACTTTTCTGGTACTATTTTATAATGTAGTTATCGGATTGTCGGACTTCTTCTACATTTTCCATTATATTTTCCTTACACCCCGATTCCACTTGAGGCTCGACCGATGAATTACTAAAACTTGACAGATCGTTTAGCGAAATTCAGAGATCTTTTACGTCTTGTGTGATTTGTAAAGCATACTTTACATCGTACGTCATGTCATTTTTTGTTGCCCAACGGTAACTTAGCGGAAAGGACGTTTCAGATTCATGTGTTTACTCAGTGAAGAACCTGACATCACCATGACACCAAAGTACCTGACGAAACCAAAAACCGTTCACATTCGATGACCGTGCAAATCTACTTCATATACTTACTTGTCACTTGATAATGTCTCCTCATCATGACTGGCCTGCATCCAGGAGTTTACGTCTCATATACATACACAATATATGCGACATTTTTTTAAATGTTTGCTATTGCTTGTTAATCAATAATTACAATGGTGTTGAATGTATTTACAGATGAGAGCCTGAACCAACATGCAGAAGTCCAAAGGAACGACCCTCCCCCCGGTGCGGCCCACTTTGAAGATTGCGCACATCTCTTTCCTGTACTCTACTGGACCAACTCAGTACAGGACGGAGTCTTCCCAATCAAACCCGAGTCTTACTCTGGCAACTTTGACGTGTTCTGTGACATGACTACAGATGGTGGGGGCTGGACTGTCATACAGAGAAGGTTTGACGGGAGACTCAACTTTCACAGAAACTGGGCGGACTACAAAAATGGGTTTGGGAGGGTCGAGGGGGAACACTGGCTTGGACTGGATAAGATATACAACCTGACTTCCCAGAATAGCTATGAGTTATATGTGGAGTTAGCAGATTGGGAAGGTAGCGTTGCTTACGCTAAATATGGTACCTTCAGCATTGGGGATGAGAGTACAGATTATACACTGCACATTGGGGGGTACAGTGGGGATGCTGGGGACTCTTTGATTAGGCGACATAATGGTATGAAATTCAGTGCTAGAGACAGGGACAATGATTCGTCTGGTGGGTCAATCATTCACTGTGCGCGGAGTCTTGCAGGAGGCTGGTGGTATCATAGTTGTGCTAACTCTGTCCTAAACGGTCCCTACTTCCAGTCAGAGGACTACCATGGTGCTAATACAGGGCTTGGCATGTGGTGGGGTGAGTGGCAAGGTCTCTACTACTCACTGAAATCCACCAAGATGATGGTGCGGCCTCGTAACTATGCCCGTAATCTGTGAATAAATAGCTACGAGTTATCGTACAAATATCAACATTTACTATCCCAACACGTGACGTAGCAGTTTTTGGTACAAACCTTTGATAATCACCTCTCCGTGCAACCGTTCTTTAGTAGCGTGGTTTATAAATATCAAAATATTAACATTACTTCTACTTGTTCATGTACCCTATCTGTATACAGCTATATCTTACATGATGTTGACCAAAGCAATAACCACAGACAGATGCTGTCTACATTCCTTAAAATAGATACTGATCGACGAAGCTTTTAAACTGAGCGACCAGGCCCAATAAAAACTCACACCGCATGTTCAGCTTGGGTTCTCATGATTCAAGTGTCTTAACTAGAAAAAAAGAAGGATACTTATATCGATAAATAAACGTCTTCACTATGTAGTAGTTTATTAGCATACTGAAGTACACAGACTTGGAGAGGTAAGGCAGTTAACAAGGCTGAGATTCAGGCTAGGGCTGTTTCAAACGCGTACAAACTTTGAACAAACAAACAGACAAAACTCACCTCTCTGTAGTAGTCGTCCAGCATGCTGAAGTAGACGGACTGCGCCAGGTAGGGCACATAACGGGCACCCCGGGCAGTTACCATCAGCTCGTACAAACAAACAAACAAACAAACAAACAAACAAACTCACCTCCCTGTAGTAGTCGTCCAGCATGCTGAAGTAGACAGACTGCGCCAGGTAGGGGACGTACCGGGCACCCCTGGCTGTTACCATCAGCTCGTACAAACAAACAAACAAACAAACAAACAAACAAACAAAGAAACAAACTCACCTCTCTGTAGTAGTCGTCCAGCATGCTGAAGTACACAGACTGCGCCAGGTAGGGCACGTACCGGGCACCCCGGGCCGTTACCATCAGCTCGTACAAACAAACAAACAAACAAACAAAGAAACAAACTCACCTCTCTGTAGTAGTCGTCCAGCATGCTGAAGTAGACGGACTGGGCCAGGTAGGGCACGTACCGGGCACCCCGGGCCGTTACCATTAGCTCGTACAAACAAACAAACAAACAAACAAAGAAACAAACTCACCTCTCTGTAGTAGTCGTCCAGCATGCTGAAGTAGACGGACTGCGCCAGGTAGGGGACGTACCGGGCACCCCTGGAAGTTACCATCAGCTCGTACAAACAAACAAACAAACAAACAAACAAACAAACAAACAAACAAACTCACCTCTCTGTAGTAGTCGTCCAGCATGCTGAAGTAGACAGACTGCGCCAGGTAGGGCACGTACCGCGCACCCCTGGAAGTTACCATCAGCTCGTACTTGATCGTGACGGCCTCGCTATGGACCGGGTCTCCCGCCGCGCGCCCCTGGGAGATCACCCAGTCCACCATCCGCATCGGCTGGCTCCGGAGGTCCGCTAGGTTGAAGTCCTGTGGGGTTTAAGAGAAAACATTCACAAAATGTTAAAGCCATTATAGATTGTCCAAGTACTTAATGTGGCAACAAAGAGGTTATAGCATGGTCCAGGACCCAGTCAACCATGCGCATTGGCTGGCTGCGGAGGTCCGCTAGATTGAGGTCCTGTGGGGTTTAAAGAAGAAAAAAATAATAATAACATATTAAAGCCATTGAAGATTTGCCAAGTACTAAATGTGGCAACAAAGAGATTATAGTATGGTTCAGGACCCTGTTAAACATGCACATCAGATGGCTCCTGGGGTTCCGCTAGGTTGAAGTCCTCTGAAGTTTTGAAAAATCGTTTTATAATTTATAACATGAATAATGGCAACTGAAGCTCTATCATTACCTTGTACATTACAAGTTCAGTTTTGACCAAACTTTTTTTATTCGCACGCTCGCATTGATTTTGACATTCTCAGCGAATGTCATCCATATAATCAAATCAAAGTGGCCTAAAAGAGGAGATATGCGGTACTGCGGGTGTCGCCTCATGGGTACGGCATCGCGATAAACAATAAACAACAAACAGTAAACAACAAACAGTCAACAATAAACAAACCTGAGCCAGCAGGCGTGCACACTGCACCGTGATGGCCATCTGGTCAGAGTCCGCCTGGAGGCTGAGAGCGGTACTGCAGGTGTGGCCGCACAGGTACGGCATCGCAATAAACAATAAACAGTAAACAACAAACAGTAAACAAACCTGAGCCAGCAGGCGCGCACACTGCACCGTGATGGCCATTTGGTCCGAGTCCGCCTGTAGGGATAGAGCGGTACTGCGGGTGTCGCCGCACGGGTACGGCATCGCGAACGACTCGTTCGTCACGATGTTGATCTGCAGAGAGAATAAAAAAGTACTTAACGGCGTTTTTCAGAAGGCAACGTACATCAGGGCCCATCAGCCCTCACTGAACAGTGACGGTGGTGCATTCCGTCTTCCCGTCACTTTTGATCCACTCATGACGTCACCACACTTCTGACTTCCGGAAAGTCAGCGCAGTGAATCAGACATCGAATGAAGGTCAGTGAGATCGACCGAAAATTCACGGTGAGTGTTTTTCTTGTGTTTGAACAAAGCTCAAACTTTTCAACTATGGATTCTACCAACACAGATTCGAATTAACAACGTCAACGTTCTGTGACAAACTCTCTCTATATGAGCCATAACTCTAAGGTGCACAAAGCCTACCACTAGGAGTTTGGTTTGTAATGTCAGATTGGGAAGACAATGGGATTACCTAAGTCGACCTAGATTCTATTAGACCCTTAATATGGATGCTATATCTGAACTTCGGATGCCATTATATGTAGAGGGTCAACGGTGTAAATTTTGACAAGGAAATCGTTTTTTTTTAATCTAACGTATCAGAATTTATTACAAAACTACAGCACCTTCAGTCTGTCCCCAACGTTAATGTTGATCTGCTGGAAACTGTCGTCCAGCGTGCCGCAAGTGATGATGGGACCGTGGTGATGGCCGCTGGGTAGGTTAAAGGTCAGGTCGGCGTTCGTGCCGGTCCAGAACATCTGTGTGTGGATCGTCAGGTCAAAGTCGAAACTGGAAGAAATGCCGGATAAGATTTTAAAGTTGGGATATTGGGAAATTATTCAATTTACAACAAAGAGTTTCGATTTACCTAGATTGCAGACTTTGTGATCTTTGACTCAAAATCAGGAAATCTGCTTCGGATGATATAGACTCAGACACGTTTGTGGCCGCATTCTTCACATTGCAACAGCGACACCTAGCGGCAGTGTGAAGTATAACCACCATTAAGATCCATATTGAAGCAAGCTGCTTTTTAATTGTTAAACAATAAGACACGTTTACACCGTGGTGCCGTACTCAAGCTTGAATATTATTTTGACTCATGTTCATCGCATTATGATTCACTGCTCACTGAGTCACGTGATCTATCTTCTGACGCTTACCTGACGCCGACGGACGCCACCACGGTGTGTGCGTAGATAGTGACGCTCTGCGTTGCGTCGCTCACCAGGTAGAACAGGTCGGCAAGATCAAAGTACAGCTTCTTGATAACCAGATCTGAGAAACAATGGGTATATGATGTCAACTATTTATCCATCCATCCATCCATCCATCCATCCATCCATCCATCCATCCATCCATCCATCCATCCATCCATCCATCCATCCATCCATCCATCCATCCACCCCCCTCTATCTGTTCATCTGTCTAATAATATATCTTTTCATATAGAAAGAGAAAAAAAAGAGAAAAATCCAGCTAAAATAAACAGTACTGCTAAACAACAGGACCGAACATCCAGACCATTCTTTCCCAGGCTTAGTTTGTCTTCTTTTCACCTCCAGTAAGACTAGTACTATAAGAGACAACCATCGCCATTTCAATCACGCTGGTATTGCCATTCTTGTTTAAAGAGGGAAGAAGGACCCTGTGGCCCCATGCCCTGGCCATGTGCCCCTTACCCTGGCGAGCAGGTCCTCTGACAAGCATAAAATTCTGATTGATATGGGGTGATATGTGGGCACCAATCAATGCCAGCTTGGATGTCATGCACAGAATTAACTCAGTGTGTCCGTACCTCTCTGCAGGCGGCTCCAGTCCTGAGGCCCGTTCAGGTAGTGCGGATCTCCGCACGGGCTGTAGCAGTCGTTAAACGGGCAGGACACGCCGTGGTTAGGGTACACCTCAGGCAGGTACCCCCAGGTGAACTTCAGGTTAGTACCGGCGTCAACGTACCTGCACGGAGGTAATATAGACATGTTAGTGCGGGTCTCCACACGGGCTGTAGCAGTCGTTAAACGGGCAGGACACGCCTTGGTTCAGGTATACCTCCGGCAGGTAACCCCAGGTGAACTTCAGGTTAGTACCGGCGTCCACATACCTGCACGGAGGTATACATAGATGTTAGCTGTCGTTATAGACATGTTGGCAGTTGTTAAAGATTTACACCTCCGGCAGGTAACCCCTGGTGGACTTCACGTCAGACGTTTTTACATCTGTAGTTATGAATCCGCATGAATTACTCTTTAGAGGAACACTTTGATGATGAACGTTACTGAAGACAACGTACCTGTTTTTACCTAGAAACTCACGCGAGACTCACGTAAAACCAAAAGCAAAATGAAGGTAGAATCCAAGCAGGCTTCATGTTTTGATTTCCCTTGCATAATTTTCTGACTGTGTATTAATATACTGATTGGTATCAGTTTGTACTGGTTTTCTGATAGCTGTAATATATAGTTAAAACGTTTCCAAAAAAAAATATCAGAAATCTGTTATACATGTATACAATTATAAAACTACCAATAACGAATACAAAAATTGCCAAGCCCAGACTACTATGGCGACTAGAGCACGGTTGTACAGAAGACACCCAGGTCTTCACTTACAGGTTCCTGAGAGAGGGGAGGTCCATGAACTGTCCAAGGTCAAGTTCACTGAACTGGTTATTCTGCAGGTTTCTGAAACGTAACAAATGTACGTATTGAGATCTTGTGGAAGTATTGACATAACAGGTGAGTAATTCAGTATGCAAATATCATAAACTAGATATATATTTGTGGACACAAGACTCCAGCTTTGGTCATTAGTGCTGGGAAGCCTGTATCTTATTATATCAAGTGCCTGGATATACAGAAGTCATTCAATAAGTCTATGTAAGAGACATGAAAGCATCGTTGCTTTAAAGTTGTGTGATGGCTTCCCTCTTAAACTGACTTGTCCTTATTGTATATCATAAATGTATAATTATATTTCTAGCAGATCATAGATGGACTCACATGGTTTGTACGCTGTTCAAGTCCTCAAATACGTCAAACGGCAGAGAACCGATCCTGTTGGATCTCAGAGTCCTGCAGAAAACAACAGTCGTTTATAAGTCTTGCTCTGTAAATATAGAATACAACACGGTGTATTCCGTATCGCCCAAGGTATCGGCCCCGACCGCGGGTCAGATCGCACGACGGCCGAAGGCCGGAGGGTGATCCGACCCGCGGGAGGGCTGAGACCGAGGGTGATGCGGAATACACCGTGTTGTATTTTATTTATGTCATACCCACCTGAGAAAACCTATGTTTTGATGCGAAATGTACCAGAAGTTGAACAAATTTGGTGCCCTCGAACAATACGTGATGCAACAGCAATGTTCCAACGTCCGAATCAGGTATTCGAATTGCCAATTCGGCCCGCTCGAAACAGTTCAATTTATTCGAATGGAGCCTGTGTGATACGCCTTTCGAACCTGTGTGATACGGAAACGTACGGCCCGGTCCAGAACACCCGTATCGAACGTTTTCGCGTCACAGGTATGACATAAAAGGCAGTACATGTATAAGCTATGACAAAATGAATTAAGTTTATTGAGCTTGATATGCATATAAACTGCATGTACTCACAATGTTTGAAGCTCAGTCAGTCTCGCCAGAGCAGATACGGGGACACTTGTCAGCACATTGGAACTCAGATCTCTGTCAATAAGAATAGAATCTTAATTTATCAATCAATTGTTTCAACAATTTCAATATATGTAGTACAAGTATACGTATATAGCGTCAATAATGTAGAGAAAGTACCAAAGTTTGCATAATCTTAAAAGACTTCTTTCATTTGCTAAGGTCAATGCGTTAAGTAACACGTCAAAGCCTAAATGCCAATTATCAATAACAAATAAAACTTGAATGATCAAGTGCATCTGTCAATACACATCAGGGCCCATCCACCATTCCTCAACCGAGACGGGGGCCGATACCGATCACTGGGAAACTTTGACCCGTTTCTGATGCCAAAAACACGTGACGAAATTTCTGTACTCACAGGTTCCTGGTGTTCCTGGGGATGAAGAAGTCGAGCTCCCGGACGGTCCTGCCCGAACACGTCATGGTCCTGCTGTGGCTGGTGCAGCTGCAGACCCTCTCCCCACACCTGTCCCATCCACCTGTACGGTACAACAGGTACGGCAGGTAAGCCAACTGTTACAGCTACACACCTGTCCCACCCACCTTTAGGGAACAACAGGTACGACAGGTAACCCATCTGTGACAGCTAAATACCTTTACCACCCACCTGTACGGAACATCAGGTACTTTCACTTTCACAACAGGTACGACAGGTGACCCATCAGTTACAGCTACACACCTGTCCCGCCCACCTGTACGGAACATCAGGTACTTTCACTTTCACAACAGGTACGACAGGTGACCCATCAGTTACAGACCCTCTCCCCACACCTGTGCCCAATTCTACGATCCGTAGTGTATAATAACCTAGTAATCAGGCCTTGCGTAGGCTCGGTCTAGTAAGAAGGATACTCCGTAGTCTGTTCTGCTGGTACATGCGACCTACTTTATGAATGGATATGAGTTACTGAGTTATACGATCCATGACGCTGCAGGAAGGCCTGGTGGAGGCTAAGACTGGTAAGAGAGGATACTCCATACTTACGGTAGTCCGTGCCGCTTGTACACGTGCCCTGCTGGCACCGTGTCCCCGAGCAGCAGTAGTCTCCGTACGGGTCGCACTCGGCGGGACTCGCCAGGTCAGCCGCCCAGCTCGAGCCGCACCGCCCGTCCTCCCTCCAGCGGTTCCCTGGGACACAAGGAGCACCTTAGGAAAGTTCCGTGAATTAAGCTAAACAAAGTGAACACCGCTACATAAAGACCACCTGGTCAATGATATACAGTCAAACCTGTACTAGTGACCACCTCTACATAAGAACCACCTGGTCATTGATATGCAGTCAAACCTGTACTAGTGACCACCTCTACATAAGGACCACTTGTCCATTGATTACAGTCAAACCTGTATAAGTGACAACCCCTACATGAGGATCACTTGGCTATTGATATACAGTCAAACCTGTGTAAGTGAACCCTCTATATGAGGATCACTTGGCCATTGATCATTGTAGGTATGAGCGTCCTTACCCGGTAAGTAGTGGTAGTAGTCTTGTCCGCTTGTCACCTGGTAGCTGGATGCTTGTGTGGTCCGGTCCTGGGCGCTGAGGTAGCAGCACCTGGCGGTCAGAAAACAGACTAAAGTTATATCTGAAGTCACAAATCGTTTAAATGAACAGGTGACCTGCGGTCAATGTGGGTCTCATACAGATAACCGAAGGCGCAGCATTCTGGCTCGATGTCAGGCTATTTTTGGGGCACGGCAGGGCCCCTTAGTTTTAAGTCAGAGTAAAGTAAGTCCTGCTCACCTAAATGAAGAGCCGTAGTCGAACGACCTGCAGTCGAAGTTAGTCTCCTGAAGGCACCTCAGCGCGCAGCCCTCTGGCTCGATGTTGCAGAGGATCAGGTCGTTGTTGTTGGTCAGGCTGTGGCCCGGGGCGCGGTCAAAATAACCGGTGGCCGCTCCTGCATAGGTGGGAAGGCTCGAATAGACTTTGTTCACATCACTATAGATTTACGCCAATTGTTTTGTTACTCAAGCTACTAGATATGATTTTGGAAACGGTAACGCTTCAGTTATAATCCACTACCACTACTATTGGGAGCTACCTGAACTGTCTGACCGTTTCCAACATTAAATCCAGTTTCTTGAGTAATTAATTTTCGTCGTATCGTATTCTTTTACCTAGATGTCTAACCTTCATCTACATATTACTTAGGTTTAGTCTATACAGGTTCTCACGAATAAACAAAGGACCAAACAAACAAACGACCCCACCTGATCTGAACTCGTAGTAGTCGTGAGATGTAGACGAGACAAAGCTGCTGGCCGGCATGGTCTGACGGGTCTCCTCACTCAGATAACAGCAGCCGAACTCCGTGTCGTAGTCAAACGACCTGGAGATGAGAGATGGAAGACATGAAGTGATCTCGAAGCAGTTTAGCTCACCGAGAAGCTATTCTTACTGTGTGACGGAGACAGAGAAGACAGACGACATGTATTTATAGGTTCTTTGTACTGGGACAATTCTGGTCGGAATCAAACTCATGTCTTCTACTTCCAAAGGGAGGGCCCCTAACCACTGGACTACGCACGACTGACAACACAGACTAGATCAGCTAGTATTTTTGCCCATTTCTAAACCTGGGTGAAGTGAGGAAGGTCGTGTCAAGTGCCTTTCCCAAAGGCACAATGTCGGGGGTACAGCGGGTATCGAACTCGGGACCTCTACGCTCCGGGCCAAACACTGTACCAGTTACGCCACACACGACGGCATAACTGTATGTATTCAAATGAGCAAGAAGGTACTACTTACATGCAGGTGAAGCAGGGTACTACTTACATGCAGGTGAAGCAAGGTACTACTTACATGCAGGTGGAGGAAGGTATTACTTACATGCAGGTGAAGGAAGATACTACTCACATGCAGGTGAAGGAACGTACTACTTACATGCAGGTGGGAGAAGGTACTGCTTACATGCAGGTGAAGGAAGGTACTACTTACATGCAGGTGAAGCAGGGTACTACTTACATGCAGGTGAAGCAGGGTACTACTTACATGCAGGTGAAGGAAGCCTCCTTCATGCACCACTGCGCGCAGTCCTCCGGTCTCATGCCGCACTTGATGATATTAGCCACTCCCTGCAGCCTCCTGTTCGCTGTGACCGAGTACAGGTCCAGCGCACGGCCTGCACACATGGTGAAAAGTGATTTTTGACCAGGAGGTTGTGCATATTTCTCCAACAGTGAAAAGAGACGGGGGGCGACACAGATTATCTTGCACCTGTATGTCCAGCGCACGGCCTGCACACATGGTAGGACGGAATCATGGTGAAACAGTAGTGGAAAGTCTTCTCCACACAGGAGCAGAAGTGCATTAGAGCCCACCGTCCTACGCTGAACAGAGACGGGGGGCGACACAGGTTATCTGGCACTTGTACGTTATTATGTCCTGCCCACGGCCAATATACAAACAAAGATAGGATCCTGGTGAACAAAAGTAGTAAAAAGTGATCTTTAACCAGGAGGTTGTGCACATTCGTCCAACAGTGAATAGAGACAGGGGGCGACACAGGTTATCTGATACCTATATGTTATTATGTCCAGCACACGGCCTACACACACGATAAGGCAGAACCATCGTAAACAACAGTAGTGAAAAGTCATCTCCAACTAGGAAGTTGACAGTGTACATTCGAGATCACCGTACTACGGTGAATGAGCAGAGACGGGGGGCGACGCGGGTTATCTGGCATTTATGACCCGTTGCTGCCGTCACGTGTCTCCAACGTCAAGTCGCGGAAGCTGCAGTAGACGGGTCCATTTCGCGACGGTGTCAGCAGAAAATTTGGGTAAGTCCCAACTATTTTATTGTTGGTTACGCAAAGACTACCATCATGCGCACGTACCTGCTTTGATCTCGTAGTAATCCGTCCCGATGGTTCTGACGTAGTTGGTTGGAGCGGTCGCCGAGCTTTCGTCATTCATATAACAGCATCTAATAAAGAGATTATCAACCGTATCAAAATCAAAGAAGTGAAGTAATACCGACAGATCTCGAGAAACCTCTCAGAAAGTCGATCTTCACAGCCCTGAGAATGAAAGGAGAGTCTAAGTGGAATTGAAGCATCGCTGCAAAAACGACATAATAAAAATTCAGTCTAGTGAGTATAAAATGATTTCAAACGAAAGAAAAGCAGCCCTAGTGATACAAGTGTATTAATTTTTCAACATCAATATCGTCTTTTGATATACACTCAAATCGTCGCTATATATGGACGTCCACTGTTGTGCTTACATGTCATAACTTTTCAGAAAGTAGTACAAAGTTAGTCGCCTACAGACTAGAGAACTAATCTCTATTCCAGCGGAAGTGACGTCGTACCTGCTTCCGGTGTTGTAGTCGAATGATCGACAGTTGTAGCCCTTGTCTATCTTACAGTGGCGCGCACAGTATTCTGGGTCCACCCCGCAGTACGTCTTCACGTTGTGACCGGAAATGGAGCGGTGATGACGTAAGAAGAAGTCGCTCAGATGGTCTGAAAAGTTCAAAAACTTTTCATTGCAAATATCAAAAGTTGTTGACTAGCTACTGTGACCCAAGTGGTCTAAAAAGGCATCAATACAAGCTTCCATTGTAGGTATTACATGACTTGTATAACACATGACTGGTTCTTGTTGAAAATGCTGAATAAAGAGTCAACACAGTTTCGCACAATTTCCATATGCAACTTACTCATCGTTACACGTGAAAGAACACAAAATTGTACCACTGCAGTACAAGTAACACAAGTAACACATACTACTGATTTAGGGGATACGGCATTCAAAGTAGACAGAACACACAGCATGACAAAGCAGCAATTTTATTTGATAACATAGAATCATATCTGAGAAATTGTGGATTCGAGGTAAATAAAGTTACTCCAGTTGTTTAAAGATTGGCAGTGCATTACAGGCCTTTCGGTGAGCAGGCTTAAGAACACGTATGCTACATATTCAATGTTTTGCCCTACCCGCCATTGCGCCAGCAGTCAGCAGGGCTGCTACAAGCAGGAAGTTTCGTCCAAACGCCATTCCGCATCAGGGATAGCTCTCTCCTAAGAAAACTATGACAGAGTTTTATTTATTTGTTGATGAATATTGTAGATCCCGTCTTCTTGATTTTATACGCATTTGTTTCCTCGGCTGAAAATTGTCAAAGCTAGAATATTTTTCAGTCTATATTGAAAAGACAAAATACTTTTCTAATATTTCACCGATGAAGTAGTTATATTAAGCATTATGTTCCTTCATATGTAATTTGTAAACAAATTATACAAAATGAAGACAAAATATAATGTTTAATTCGCAGCGATGGTCAATTACAAGACGGTCTTTTGTTTTCCAAGAGTTATTGTACTATTTTTAGTACGAAAAATAAAACATACCCCCTCCTCCCCTCCCTGGGTATTTACCATTCTAAATTTCACATATTTCTATATACGGATGATATTAACATATTTTGTCATGCCTTCTTGTAATTGTACAAAAATGACTTGTCTTATTTAAGAAAAAGGCATTACCTGTAAGTCTGCTCCCACCGCTATAGCTGCAGCCCCACACCGATGTGAAGCCCTGCACTACATCAGCTGGTAGATATGGCTTCCGCCGGCAGCTTTATCAGATTCTCGCTCGTGCGGCTAATTTCTTCGCTATCACCACATTAACGTCTCTACTATCGCTCAGTTATTGTCCCCGCTATAGCCACAATCTTGTGTCGTTGTACAGTTAACACACGGCGGCTCCCACATAGCTGATAACTTTATCATATATAGCGATAACACGGCGTTATACGTGTCCTTCATAAAAGAACGACAATATATAACAATATCAATGATATCTGTAATGAATTTTTGGACTGGACCTGTCAAACTTTAAGACTGAACTGAGAACGATAAGAATGTATCGAATGGACTGCAGAAGAGGGTGTTGCTCTTTTCTTATAACCAGTGGTGCTGCAAGTCGCCAATAGTTGGTTTATTACCTAAATTTACTAAGCTATTTACTATTAGTTAGTTGCCCATTAAATTATCCAGTAGAAATAACAAGCTTCTGTACATACGGATATAGATCTAGAGTTTGCATGTAGAATTTCAAGATCTATTCTGTATTTTTTTGTAGTTCATAGTTGACCATACAGAAGTCACTGTACTTTTTTGTCGTGTCAATAGAGCTTTATCATGTTAATCGTATCGGGACCCCTCGTTCACACGTGCACCACAAGTGGTTGGTGACTACATTTCTGTAGTTTAGTGAAAGGTGTTAACGTTACGTCCGTTGATTTAATTCTATTCGAACAGCGACAAATTGTAACAATTAGACCAAATATTGTAGACAATAATACGTAATACACCGAGACTGCTGTCAAAAATTGTATTAATCCGCCTTCAAGAAGTATGCATGGAGGTACTTAACTTCTGGTTGGCCTTGGTACCCTGCAAGGTACCGTACGAATCACGATCATTAAAAGTGTAAGCCGATTTTTTATGACGTTTGTTATTAAGTTATATGGCCCCGTGTCCCGAAGGCCATGTAAACAAACATCCATGCTCTGTACGGTTGCCAGCTGTTAGGGGCAAAACTTTCACACTGGTCACGAAAACTGTTTACCGAAAAGGCAACATCATAACTGTATGATTCTGAAAAAGGCGACAGTTGTTGAAAATTTGATCCGTGTATACCTTTGTGTTGGAAGAAAGTTTAGCACTGAACTAATAACATAGTATACCACTCACACAGTACAGCGTTGTAAACTTGCATGTAGCGTAGCGGTACCAATCATTGTGACTATTAGGGTCATGCGCACATGGCGATGTGTGTTAGGCACATTAGCCAGTAAGTTTGGGGGCACTAACGGCTTTTAAAAAATCCGAATGGTTTTGCGTTCACGGACGGTTTTCTACGAACCACCGCAAAAAACATGGTGCACCGTTGGAGCAGTCGTCTGTCTTCGTTACGCTTACTTAAAGACATTTACAGTATTAGAATATTTAAATGCAATCGTTGCAATTCTCGATGTATAGATGGGGTAAAATCATATAAATAAACACTGTACAATGTTAACATTGTCGTAAAAGTAAATATTCCGCTGAGTACGATAGGACTAATCAAAACTGTGCCACACTGAATATTCATACGAAGTTCTGGTGTTTTATTGCAACAAAATCCATTGTATTGTCTCCCTTGCGCCTTCTAATAATTAACAAGGTTATATAAAGTACACTCCGGATTCAACACTCCAAAGGGGCACACTTCATTATAAAAATATCTGATTGTCATTAATTATTACATATTCTTTCACTCATAAAATTTTAACAGTGTTACGTCTCTTAGGTATTGCAAATATGATTTTTTTTCCTATTTTAAGTTTGTGAATTTTCAAAAATAGAGAAAATAGCTTATGTGTGACTTAAATTATGATATTTACATTAATTTTACATGCTACAAGTTTGCCATTATCAAGATTAGAAGTCCTCCTCGGTATCAGTGGATCAAATAAATCTGTCCTGATATACAGCTTATAATCTTCAGTACAAAGCTGGTACCTGGTATGCAGCCTGTACTGTTTAGTATAGCCTGGTTACCAAACCCCAGCCCAATCTCAAGTATCTATCGTGCAGGGGTCTGGCAGGATGACATAGGAACTCTTCTCAATTTTGCCCCTTATAGTGGGCAAAAAACCCCACCAATAGAACAGCACAGGATCAGCAGGAGGTAATTACCTCACCTCACCTCACCTCACCGGTCCCATAGCCTCATCGGCCGTAGGGGCAGCAATGCCATCAACGTAGGTTTTCCATCTCCTTCTATCTTCAGCCAGGGTTTCTAGCTAATTACACCCTACCATGATTGGTTTAAGACCCCCAATTGTATTTTTTGAATCCATAACAGTGACCACTAAGTACCTGATTTGCTACTGTAATAGCCTGCTGACCAACTGTGGTGTGTTGTAGCTGGATACCTGTGGTGTGAGTGATCATCAATCCTAGGTTCTCCTCCCTCTGATCAAGGGCCTTCCGAGAACCTTTCTACAGCCATCCTGCCAGACCCCAACACGAAAGATATTTGAGGTTGGGGTATGGTATCCAGGCTTGTTTAGTACAAACCTGGTGTGTTACACATTGAGCAGGTTTACAGGGCATAAAACACCAATACAAACATACAAACAAAATCATAACTCACCATAACTCACAAAGAAGAAAAAAAGGACAATTTTTGTTTGTAAGATCTACAAATATTAGAAACGTAATGTCTAAATATACAGGTAAAAGATCAATGTTTGTGTTACCAATACCAATCTGAATTTGTCCTAATTTCTAGCATATTAATTTTCCTCTTTTAAACACACAAAAAAATATTGATAAAAACTTTAAATATCGACTATTACTACTTTATAATACTAAGGCACAGCCTTCACATGTGTCACACACTTAATATATTGTTGAAAATAGTACTAACAAAGTCTCCTATAATGGACAATGTTATTCTCTTGCCATGGTATGATTTTTTGCAACAATCAAAAACAAACTTTCCTGAGCTCTCATATTGGTACATAAGATCGAAGGCACTATGTTCACAGTGGTCTACACCACATGGTGCATAGGGCGTCACCCATATCAATTTCTTGGGCCGCACAGCTTTGTGCAGAAAGGGGATAGTCTAAGGATGTTTTCTTCGGTTTTTCCTCAGTTTCCTCTTTTTCTTCCCTCTCCTCTTCTTTTTCTTTGTCTTCACCTTCTTCATCTTCTGTCAAAGACAGAACAGTGCTGGATAAAAGTATCTTTTTACAGCTTAAAAATAAATTTACATGATAAGACTTTCATTTCTTCACTAGCTCCTTAAAATCAACAGGAAGTGACAGGAAAGCCCTTCTGTGTAAAAATTCTTGTATCAAAATACACGTAACGAGCATAATTCTGCTGGGTCACGCCTTTAAAAAATAGGTATTTGGGAAGTGTGAATTTAATATTGAAGTTATGACCATTCTGTCTGGACACCCGGACGGAAGCCTGGCGAACCTCTGTCTCGTATCAGCCACACTGTGATTTACATCATTCACCATGCCCCGGACTGGAGAGGAGATAGGCGCCGCCAGGGGACTAAAAGCCTGTTGAGTCAGCATGGCAATTGTCATGCTGCCCCTACGGCTGATTAAAAGCTATGGGACTAGTACTACTACTACTATATGACCATAGCCTTAAATACTTGACTTGAGCAATTGCTGATAAAAACCCTTAAAGACAGGTCTCCCTATATTTACAACAGGAGGTAGACAGAAGCCACCAGGAGCCCCAGTAGTCTAGCCCCTGAGAGAGGACTGCCCCAGATAACAGCACCCACAGCAGTACTAGTCAGCAGAGTGGAGGACACAAGTGTAGCAGCTGTAGTGGGGAGTACCAGACTCGCGCTGGAGCAGTCAGACACACAGGTGGTGCCAGGTGTTGCAGGCAACGTGTTCCCCGCCATCGGATCCGTCTCTGTGCCATATAAGGTCAGGGTCCACTTATTCAGGGTGCCTGAAATGGATATCACAACAGTGACCATACAGAAGGATATAACATATAATCTATAAAAGTACTAAATTTGAAGAAAATGCCTGTACGTTTTAAAAATCTAATCAATTTGAACCAACCATGGGAGAGGTCTTGGTAAACATTGAGAATACTGTACAGTAACTGGTTTTAGTTTATATGCAAGTTCTGAATCTGCCTGAAGGCTAAATTGGAATCACTAGTCAGTATAAGTAAATCGTTCACCCTACATATACAACATAATATGGTCTCAAATCTATACCAGTCATGAACAAAGATGGGGGGGTGGGGTGGGTGGGTGCATACTGACTGTGAAACCACCAGCGAGGTGTCTTTCAGCCCTCAGATTGATAAGCTAGCTAAAGTGTTGCTGAATAAGCGGCAGATAAAAGTTCTCTTTGGTTGTGTTGTTAAGAACAAGTAAAAATGTATGAACCATTGCCTGACCCCAACTAAACCCCAAGCCCAAGCCCAAACCTAATCCTAACTCCACAAGTGAAAACGTACTTACCATTGCCCGGGAAGTCCGGGTAGAAGTTCTTCAGCTCGAATGTCCATGTCCCCACAGGGTTCTCTCCCCAGAACTGAACACTCATGAAGTCCTGGTTCTCCACAGGGGGGCTCACCAAAATGTCCACATCCCTGTGTCTGTGAAAATACAGAAATGGAGAGGAAAAAAAGACTTAGAATCTAAGGGTTCTGGGTTCCAATCCCTAGAACTCAGAACTTTCATGAAATCCTGGTTCACTGCATGCAAGGGGGCTTGCCAAAATATCCACTTCTCTGTGTCTGCAGGAATACAACAAAGCAGAGGAAAACAAGGTGACAATTTGTGGTGTTGACTTCAAATCCCTAGAACTGAGCACTCATAAAATCCTGATTTACCACATGGGTGCTCTGCAAATGTTCAAATCTGTGTCTACGGAAGTACAGCAATGGGAGAAGTGGCAAGACGGACTTGGGGTGTTGACTTATAAACCGAATCCAGAAACCCCAGTCAGCCCAATGTTGTGCTCTTGAAAAACGCACTTTTTCCCCTCTCGACTCAGGGATATTAGTACCTTAGCTTTGGTTAGAGATATCCAAGTGAAGTAATTATATAAGACAGCATATAATTTCATGTACCTCAACACTAGAGATGTGGTGCCCATGGGCGAGGTCAATGACCCCTCCAGATGACCTCTGCGCTGGTAGTGGTAGTCCAAGGTCAGCACGGCTGCCTCCAGGTACCGGATGTTCACACCTGAACATGAACTTGGGGAGTAGTCCACGGTCAAGGTCAGGCTACCAGTCTGGGGGATCGACAGTCTGGGAAATTCATGGTGATAAAAGTCAGCTTTTAAAACATTTTAACAATCTATATAATATAAGGTATTAGTTAACCTTACTGTCTAATCTTGATACTTGAAGTTGCCATTGATCAGATTGCAAGGATGTACAGATGCATGTTTTGAAGAAGAATTTACTGTGTCCTCCAAAATACAGAGACTTCAATATGGCATCATCAGTGTATCAACATGTTCATGTCTAACTGCTATCATACTTCTCTTATAATTATCTTACTAAACAATTTTGTGATAGATGCATCCTTACAAGTGCACATGAATTCCCCTAAAACTTACAAAGAGAATTGAACAGGTAGCACAAGACAGCAAAATTAAGTTTCATTCCAAGACCCTGTTTCCAAATGTCCAGTACCAGGTGATCTCTTGCTAAAAGAAAGAGTAATCCTTACCCGGGTGCGGCCAGTGTGTGCTCCATCTCGCAGGTCTGTAGAGAAGGTACGGTGGTCCATGTCCGTGCAGCATCCACCAGCTTCGATGCATCCAGCAGGCCAAACCCAAAATAGCTGCTCACTGGGAACCATTCAAAACATTAGGCAATCAGAGATGGCAGACTGCATCCCCTTACTCACAGTTTAAGAAACAAAGTTAGCAGCACAGTGGATACACATGACTGTGTATGGTAATGCTGCATTGTGTTTTATGAAAGTACCCACTGGTTGTGTACAAAGAATTCTCCTTCATCCTATATTCTACCAACCTGATGAAACTATTTTCGGATTGTGTTTGACATTGGGAGGTGTAGAGGCACACACACATATCAAACACATACTCAAGTCACACAATGTTTACCATCACATTACCTTGCCTAATAAACAAAATTAAACAAACAAAACTAAATTAAAACTAAATTAAACAAAACTAAATTAACCAAATTAAACTAACAAAACTACTAACAGTAATCTATACTTTATTCTTACTGACAAACACATTGAATTTCATATGTATGGTGAACAGCCCCTCCAGCTCTGTCCTGATACTGCCTACATTGAACACCACAGGGTATACATTATTTCACTCACTCACTCACTATCCATGATTAGATTATACTGCTGCTGGACTCCCTGATGCAGGGGTAGGCAGCAGTCGGCCAGTCTTCACACTCCGCTTCCACTTGGCTCTGTCCAGTGGGTCGACCCCTGTCAGACCGCACTCCTTCAAGTCCCTACTGACACAGTCCCTCCAGGTTTTTCTAGGTCTACCACGACCTCTGTTGCCAGTCACTTTCAGTTTGGTGAAATTTTTACTTTCAGTTTGGTGAAATTTTTACTTTTATATAATTTGCTACTTTTATTACCTGTAACCATGGTGACAGCCGTCTGGTCCAGGTCATTGAACTTATTTGTTTAGAACAGTAGAAGAAAAAGAGGAGGAAGGAACAGAGCATTTCAACATGACATTGTTTTCCTTCTGTGATCATGTACAGACCTCTGTGTCCGGCTGCGTTGGTCATCCAGTCAGTTGTGTCCAAGCTGGTCAGGCTGCTGTCTGGCTGCGATGTCTGGACTATCAGGTGCTTAAGGTCACGCCAGGTCAGGGCAGCACTGAGAAAGGGTCAAAAGGTCATAATAAATAACTTGGTATTTGTTGGCTATGGTTCTTCTAGTTCTAGTTCTAGTTCTTAATCCGCAAACCTCCCATAGGAGTATCACGCGGATGGAGGAGGCGCAGCGGCTGGACTACGTATGCGATGACAGCAACCTGTTCTTGAAAGTGTCCAGTGAGGGGCTGTCGACAATGTGGGCGGAGAGGTTGTTCCATGAATGAAGAAATGAATGAATGAATGAATGAGTGAATGAATGAATGAATGAATGGATGGATGGATGGATAGACGAGGGGATGAAAGAACAGATGAATGAATGAATGAATGAATGAATGAATGAATGAATGAACAAACAAATGAACGAATGAAAGAACAAACAAACAAATGAATGAATGGGCTTAGAGCAGGGAGAAACTAAAGCTTGTAGTCTGACATACATTGTGGTTTATTATGTACTGAATATAGCATAATAGCTGAAATTGTTAAAAAGCACAGTCACATGTCTACATGTATGATTAATATCTAGATTATAAATTTGTATTGTGTACCTACTTTGCATTGATAGCGAGTGCCAGGATGCCCCCAGCTAAGGGCGCTCCGGCCGAGGACTGGTAGAAGTCTCCTGTACACTCACTCGTGATCTTGGTGGTGACCTGGGGAAATATTACCATTGTGAGAGACATGTATGAACGTCGATGAAGATTAGACATTTAGGTAATAAGCATTGCCAAATATAAGTTGCTTGAGCAACTGGATACAATTTTGAAAAGTCATATCCAGTTGCTTCAGTAACTGCTGGCATAAGTCATGTATTATGTACAGTACAGTCTGATATAAAACTCATTTTTCAGCAAGGCTGCGGTACAGATGTGCACAAGACTCAGAATTGCATTCAGTCAGGCTAGAGCAGGACAGTGGTCTTGAAAGGAGATTTATGCTCATTCTCAATTTAAAATTACCATTAAACAACAAACAAACAAACCATTTCGTGACCTGCTGCGTTGTTCCTGTCCTAAGCAAACACAGTGGCTATGAGTGAGTTACTACAGACTTCGATGTGACCTGCCCTGTGTATCATCGAGGAAGTTGAAAAAAGGAAACCTCCTTGGTATCATCAAAGATTATCCAGACACACAAACAAACAAACAAACAAACCATTTCCTGACACTCTGCATTGTTCCTGTCCTCAGCAAACACATTGGCTATGAGCGCTCTACAGGCTTCCCATCAAAGCTTATTCAGATTAGTACAAACAAAAAAACAAAAAAACAAACCATTTCCTGCCCCCCAGCGTTGTTCCTGTCCTCAGCAAACACGCTGGCTATGAGTGCGCTACAGGCCTCGCTGTGTGTTGCCCTCCTTCTCATAAAAATTATCCAGAGGCACAAACAAACAAACAAATAAACAAACAAACAAACAAACCATTTCCCGCCCCCCAGCGTTGTTCCTGTCCTCAGCGAACACGCTGGCTATGAGCGCGCTGCAGGCCTCGCTTTGTGTTGCCCTCCTTTTCATCAAAAATTAACCAGAGGCACAAACAAACAAACAAACAAAAAAACAAACCATTTCCCGCCCCCCATCATTGTTCCTGTCCTCAGCGAACACGCTGGCTATGAGCGCGCTACAGGCCTCGCTGTGCGCTGCCCTACGCCCCGTGCCCGAGACCGAGCCGAACGCCAGACTGTAGGGGTTGTTCACGAACCCGTCAAAGGCACAGGAGTCTGGGTACTGGCCTCCGCCACCGTTGCCGGAGGAGAAGATGTAGACATTTCCCCTGCCTCCCCTTCCCTGAAAAACATTGTGTAATGATTAATGTTACAGTAACTGTTACTAGGTTTTAGCTAGTAATAAACTATACACAGTACAGGAAGTGTTGGAAGGCACACGAGCCTGGGTACCGGCCGCCGCCACCATTTCCAAACGAGAAGATAGTACTACACATTACCCTTACAACCCCTTCCCTGTAAAAACCAACAAGTTGAACATTAAGATGTGAGAAAACATTATCCTTACTAACCATTCCTTCCCTGAAAAAACAACAACATTAAGATGTGAGAAACTTTAATTGTTTGCGGGGCTTTAATTTTGCAGTAGCGTGAAAAAAGACTTTTCGTTGTGATTTTAAGTTTGTGGTAGTACCTGGATGCACAGTGACTGTAGCTTCTTATTGCCAGGGGAAAATGCTCAGATGGTTTTAAGTTTGTGGTGAAGCAGTCACTGCAAAAACTGCAAACATTAAACCACCGCGAAAGTTTCTGCATCTACAGTAACCATTATCCTTACTAACCAGTAACTTCCCTCAGTAAAACAATATTATGCATGGCATGGTTTCCAGACAGAATAGCAGAGAAGCGACTGACGTATATAAAATTGTATTGTATCATACAAGTCAGAGAGAGAGAAGCGACTGTATAAATTATTAGTGTATAATAAACGTCCGAGTGAACTCCTAATCCAGATGGTGCCCAGGCTACTGACAAACACCACAGAAATCCAATTAATATAAAATAATAGTTCCTAGTAACGGTAACAGCAGTTTGGTAGCTAAGTATCTGCACCTAAGCATAGTACGTTACAATTATATGGTGTTTATAGCCTCACTAAGTACCGACACCCTTTCGTTAATACATCATTGATTCACCATCTGAAGTACTAATTTCCAGGCTACAGCAGCCTTCTAGAACATTTGGAACAACACTGACGTCAGACTGTTGATATGGCATGTGAAATATGGGGCTATCTTTACCCTAACAGCACAAAATGTAATCCCCCATGTGTCCATAAAGTACTACAAAAGTGCTTAGGCTGGTCAATGAGCAAAGATTACATAAACTGCCAATTAGAAACAAAATGGCTCTTGGATATCTAGTAGTACCATAATTATTCCATCGCTAAAAACTTTTTCACTTCTTACTTAATGCTAAAAGCACAAAGTTTGTACCACCGTGACGATAGTAACATAAGATGACAACTTTTACGGCGGTGTGGAAATGTAATGTAACAGTTAAAGTTAGAGGTTGTTTCATTTTTTTGTGCACTTAAAGCACACCAACAAGTCCAATTGTTCACAAGATAAGAAGGAACACATTATTAGACAAGTTTTTCTTATCGTCCCTCAAATTGGTTTGATTAAAATTTGCAACCTAACTTTTGTCAGGCCATGTCAGACACATTGTATAATTCAGCCATAGACAGAGATTGAAGAATAACCTATTGGCTAATCAAAGAAATTATCTGTGGAGTTTAGTAGAATACTGCAGGCCTTTTGATATGCGCAGGACTATACTGGGTATAATGTGAGATGCATTTTTACTTCCTATAATTAATATAAAAATCGAAAAATAAAACACTTCGTTTTGGGGTACTGGAGTTGAAATACTGTGAGACGACCATTGCATTCTCACTCACTCACCTATAAGTTAAAAATCGACAAGAGCTGTACTCTATACTGCCTACATTTTTGGACTGACAGTTGTAAGACCACTATCATGGCTTCCTAAATCTGCCCAGAGATAGGAACCAAAAATGGATATTCCCACGAGGATTGAGGACACGGTATGTTTTATATAATGTTGTCCTTCAAGCTAAGAATCACATACATGTAGAGCACACGTTTTACAAAATGTGCATTGTCATTGGTGCCGACCACTTCTCTTTAAGGGGAAGCCTCCGTTGTGAGAATACAAAGAACTTTTTGGAACTGAATCTCAAACAAGTACACCTATTATAGAAAAAATAAAGCTGCCCATAATAGATAGAAATGTTCATTTTCCTCCATAAGAAATCAATCTCATTTGTCTGGAACATGGACTGAAAAAAACGAGAAAGAAATCTAACCCCTTCGCTATAGCAGATGTTGGTATATGCCACATCAGGTACTGGGCGGATTTTTCCCATCACGTCATTTCGTTCTGGACAGAGGAGGAGACGAGACCAGATCACACTTCAGGAAACTTCTTGTGAGGTTTGTACAGTCGGGAACTTGAAGGTTTTTGCTTTTTTAAGTTTGAGACTCTTCAGTACATTTCTACTTGGGAGAGGTTTGCATGTAAAGTTTGAAGATGCAGGTAATCAATTGAAGAAGAAGGAGAAAGAGTCTTGGGAAATCAGTTGGCTGTCAGAGAGACAGGGTCTTGTTCGGGCAGGGGAGTGAGGGTCTACATGGGGAAACCAGACGAAGCATGGACCACGCAGTGTAGAGACTGTGTTTTAGGCGACATGGACTGAGAAAACCATTCTTAGGCAAGGGAAAACAGTTTGTATAGTCTACCTGTGGATCTGCATCCATAGAATGGATGCTTTTTTTTGGTGAAGGACAGAGACTGTGGGGAAGAAACTGACCCCTATGCGAGAAAAATTCGAAAAAAAGATACTCTGAACAAGAACCAAGCAGCCTTGGAAGAATTTATTACTACAGAAAGTTCCGATTGTGCTGTAAGTTGTACTAGGCTTACGAGGGCAAACGTCACACGCCTAGACTCCAGACTGTTTCCAGGGCTGCTCGCTCGGCTCAATGGCCGACATGCTCCCCCATAGAAAACTTAAGACTCTCCCTGCTCAGGGTGTAACCGGTAAGGCAGCCTGTGGTGTAGGGGTTTGATGAAAGAGCTGGGCTGTCCACCTGGCCTGGCCTGGTGGACAGCCCAGCTCTTTCATCAAACCCTGTGGTGTAGTTCCCTTGTGAAGGTCCTGACAACAGCCAGGGATCCAAGCTAACCCGGTCCTGACTTCTGGTTGGAGTGAGATGTGAGCTGTGGTGTTAATTTAGGGCACAGTTACTGTTAGCCGATGGTTTGGTAAGATGCCCATTGCATGCATAATATAACTAAACCCAGAAAATTCCCACAGGGATTGAGGGCAGCTGAATGTTTTCATGTCTTGTTCTTCACTCTAAATTGAATCACTCCTCTGGGAGCACAGTTTTACACACTGTACGTTGCGATCGGTACACAAACCTCGTGAATATTAGTGTTCAATAAGCCAGGATTGACTCTTTCAAAACTTGTTCAATGTGAATAAAAGATGGTTATAAGAGTTACTACTTAATTAATATTCAAAATGGTCGTTGCCTCCAGTGTGGACATTTTGGTTTGACAAATACCAATTGTGATTACAATGTATTTCAGGTTTTGGCAAACTCGAGTGAAGACTGAATCACCATGTCATTCCGACATATCGCGACACTTGCCGTGCTCCTTGCAGTTGTCATGGCAGCTGAAGGTGAGTTGCTGATAAATGGTTTTTTTGGTAGAACAGTGATGACATATTTACTGTGTATCATTTTAGCAAACCTGTAGTTTAAATTTGTGTACATGTACATGTACAGGTAGCTGACAACTGTGTGGAATTAGGTAATACTATGTAATTGGTTTTTTTCTTCGTCTCTTAACAACACAGATCTGGTTTGTATCCCCCATAAGGTATAGCTTGCGGGGCATGGGTAACATTTTAATGTGCCATGGGTTAGTATTGCGCGAAGTAAAAGCACAGTCCCAATATAGTGTTCAGTGGCAGTCATGATAGACAAAGTTGTTTGATATACATTGTCAGCATAATTATATCACTCTAACAGGGACAGAGTAAGAGGTTTGAATTTGCAATGTCCAGGACTTTACAGTACAGTGTGTTTTTCTGGAGACCCAAAACTGTAGAATGGTGCAGGATAATGAAGTTTCAAAAATATCTCCATGAAAAAAGGGACAATGAATAGCTTTTGGGTGTGTCTGTATGTTTGTGTTTCCGAATTTTTGTAGTCAGCAAAACTCAAGAGCTTCCAGATGGATTACGATTGTGATATTTTTGCCTGGTTCCTCCAGGACGCCCCTATGCTGAGGCTGAGTTCAGTACTGGTCAGATGGATCCTGGCCGCCTCAATGCTGAGACCTGGATTGGTCAGATGGATTCTTGGCACCCCTATGCCAAGGAAGCGGCTGTAAAGCTTGAGGTAAGCTACCCCTTTGTGTTTTTTTAAATTTTATGCTAAAACCTTGGATGGTGGAGGAGTACAACATTGCTGAACAAGTGATCCACCCTGAAGGTGCGCTGTGTTCTCAGACTTCTGTACAAAACTCTTAGCTTGTTGTCCAGGTACTGACCTTAATCTACAGGTATCTGTTGTTATGGGTATTTGGGGACATCAAGTCCACAGAAGTTGATTTAAAATATTTTCAAAATACTGCAGTCTCAAACGTTTGTTGACATTATAACGTTAACCCTGACAGTGTTTTTTTTTTAAACGGGTATAGGTTATACCCTGTATAGATAAACTAGTGTACAAAACATTGGTGTTTATCATTTGTAGCTTGGGAAAATGACAGCTCAGAGACGATATACGACCAGTTTCTACTTTATTCATCTTTCTCAAGAATGACAGAGATCGGACCGCTCCTCCTTTTTTGTGCCTCCCTAGTGCAGGGCACTCTAACTTGAGTTTAAGATATTGACCAATCAACGTAAACTTTAAGGGTTTTTTTTTCCCTGGTTAATTGCCCATTGGTGTTTACTTTGTATCCGATGCTTGTTTTGTCTGCGGGTACGTATTCCTTTGGACTCCACTAAAAAAGTGTAAGATAGCTACATAACTTGACATTTGAATGTCCAGTTTTGTCTTGAGCATTTACAGCAACACATTGTAGAAACGGTGGCCGCTGTGTTTTCCACCTAATAGGCTTAGTCACATTGGCATTTGGTATAAAAGTGGTATCACTTTGCATACAGAAACCTATAGTGCATTGTTTTTCTCACATACATTTAGGTGGCATTAAAGGTCTTTGATGGAAAGCTCGACAGCTACAACGCAGCCCTACTTGGTGAGTCTGCAGATCGTTTTCATGGTTTTGTTTCTAGTCTTCGAAGATAGAATGTTACATATTAGAATTTTTTACCATTAGAAGAATATGCTACTAATGAAACATGAGTTCTAAAAACGTCATCCCCTCCCCTCCCAGGCGAATATGTCAATATCCTGGTGGGAAAAAAAAGGGCGACAGAGCTTAATAATGGCAGAGCCGGTAAGTAAAATTAACCTTCAACTATTTAGTTAATACACGTTTAAATCAAATCTCAACATTCAAAAACTTTTTTCACTGTCTGAAGCTTGTATCTGATGAGAAGAGGCTGTAATGACGTGGGCACAGGTTTTATATTTGAACTTTTGTCTTCATCTAATTTTCATAACCTTATATAGGGACATCAACTATTGAGAATATTTCATCCCAACGAAGATAGTAGTGTTGCCTCATAGAGCAAGTTGTTCTCTGATGTAACATGATGTGTATGATGAGGTGTGACATTTGTGCTGTGAAATTTAAAACTTCTAGGTTTAGTCTAAGATTATAACAGAACAGTGAGCTCTTTGACATAATTTATTGTTTATTGTAACAGTTGTAAATTGTTTATTGACTCGACCTTTAGTTGTTGACAGCTTATCACTGCAACATCATTGTTGCTGTTCCATCACTGTGATTGTTGTGCTCTGTTCAGAATATGCTAGAAATGAAACTCAAGTTTCTAACATATTCCTTCCCCCTCTTCTGACCATCTTCCTGAGAAAGCCATGTTGGCAGCTACGGGCATGCTTGTTCAAGACCTTCAAGGTACACGATTATTATCCAGCCTCAATAATAATTTTTTTCCCCCACTGTATGAAGTTTGTATCCGATGACCCTCACATACAGTTTAATTTATACTTCTTAGGCAGTTCCATAACTTTCCTGGGCAGTGAAGAGGACTGAGTTCCTTAATCTAAATGAACAAAACAAAAATTTTTAATGTAAACTTATAAGACAATGCATTGTAATGGCATTGATAGCATTTCCAACAAAAACTAAAGAAAAATGTTGTAATGGATTACGATGATATTTTTGCCTGGTTCCTCCAGGAGGCCCCTATGCCTGGACTGGTCACCAAATATGCTTAAAAATGAAACACAAGATTTAAAAATGTCCCTCCTCCCCCGCAGGCGGGAACCCCTTCAAAGGAAACATCGAGGCAACCATGGAGAGGGCAAGAGAGCTTCAAAATGGCAGACTCGGTAAGAAAAATTAAGCTCAAACTATTTACAAGCCTTAGGTTACATCAAATCTCAACATTCAATAACTTTCTTCACTGTCTGAAGCTTGTATCCGATGAGAAGAGGCTGTAATGACGTGGGCACAGGTTTTATACTTAAACTTCTGTCTTTCCGATTTTCATAACAGTAGTACTCCTTATAGGGAAGCTTCAGACAGTCTTACAGCCTTACATTGGCAGTGAGGATGATTCCCTAATGATATCAACTATTGAGAATATTTCATCCCAATGAAAACAGTAGTGTTGGACTCTTGATGTTATACACAGGCCTCAGAGAGCAAGTTGTTGTCTGATATAACTTGATGTGTATGAGGCGTGGCATTGTGCTCTGAAATTTAAAACTACTAGACAAAAGTATAACAGAACAGTGAGCTCTTTGATGTAGTCATTGTTGCTGTTCTAACTTCTATCACATTAGTGTTCTCTGTTCAGAATATGCTAGAAATGAAACACAAGTTTATAACAATTTTATTCCCTCCCCGTTCTGCTGACCATCTTCCTGAGAAAGCCATGATAGCCGTAATGGGCATGCTTCTTCAAGTTCTTCAAGAAGGTAAATGATTATTGTCCAGTCTCAATGATAACTGTTTTCCCTCTGTCTGAAGTTTGTATCAGATGACAGCCCTCACATAGGTTTTATACTTCTTAGACAGTTCCATAACAATTTCCTTAAACTTTGGTCGGGGAGACAGTCAAAGAACGTTATGTTGGCTATCGAGGAGGGTTCCTTTTTCCACTTTTTGGGTATATTACAACCGGATCTCAGGCTATACAGCGTTGGGCTCTTGATGTTATAAGGAAGCAAGAAAGTATACCATGAAGTGTACATGAGGCTTGGCAATTATGCTGCAAAATTACTAAAACTAAGACTAAGTATCACAGTGCAGAACAGTTACTATTAGCCAAGGTCTTTGATGCAGTCAATTGCTGTTCTATCATTATGTTGTGCTCTATTCAGAATATGCTTAGAAATGAAACACATTAGATTTACAAAATGTAAAATGTCCCTCCTCCCCAGCAGACGGGTTCAACCCCTCCAAAGAAAACATCGAGGCAACCATGAAGAGGGCAAGAGAGCTTGAAAATCGACTCTGTAAGTAAAACTTAAGCTCAAACTTAGATTAAATCAAATCTCAACATTCAATACCTTTTTTCACTGTATGAAGCTTGTTTCTGATGAGACGAGGGCCTGTAATGAGTCAGACGTTTTTATATGCATACAGTGAGGTCAGGGTTTCCTTTATTAACTAACAAAACAAAAATGTCAAGATCTGCATTATGGCATTGATAGCATTGATGCTGCATTTCCAAGAAAAAGCAAAAAGAATTGCTTTCACTAAAAGATGAGTTCTTTTTTAGTTTTAACTGTTTTCCGTTGACTTATTAGTAGTTGTTCTTCCTTTTTACAGGGTCATTAGGTCCTCTGTGAGAACCACCATCTACTTCGCCTTCGTGCTAACACTGCATCACGTGACAAGCTACATCAACCAATCGCCGTCCTCCATCACAACACAGTCATATTAAACCACATGCCAGTTCCTGCAGTCCATATATTGGTCATAACAATCTCCAAGATTGTCCGCCATTGTTGTAATGCTGATTTGTGCTTGAAAGTGCTTTATTTGTGCTTTTTGATCTGCATATATATATATATATATAATGCAAGTTTCTCTGAGTTCATGTATATGATGTGGCTTGGTAAACTTGTTGCAGTTAATAAACAAAGATGTGTGGTCTACATGGTTGTCGATTTTTATTTTAAATTTTGTAACTTAACTTTTGTTAGAATTTGAAGGTTTTGTTGAAAATGGATTGGAATGTAATTTTTTGACGGCCAAGGAAAGTGTCTTTCGAAATGTAACTGGTCAAAAAATACTTACATGTATAACATCCTTTATACCCTGGGCCGGGTCAGATCACGTGTCTTACTTTTTGTGGCACAACATTGCAAAGATAAATTTGTACTGCTTTAAAATGATCGCCAAAATTGACTACATTTGTTAGCTAGTGATTTTTGGCCATCAGGAAGAGAAGTTAAACCGTCCGCCATGGCAATAGGTTTTATTGCCACACTTGTTGGATTTAGGGACAAAACAATAACTTACAACAATAGCAGAGAATAGCCATGATTAACGCCTTGATAATTCCACATAGACTACTGTGACTGATGTTCTGTATGGAGAAACACAACACAGAACAACACATTAGAAGAATACAGGTGGTTCAGAACAAGGCTGCAAGGCTAGCTCTTGGTTGTCATACACACGTGGACACTACGCTGAAGGCCTTGGGCTTAAATGCTGACTGTTAAGGGATAGAACTCAACAGAAGAGCCACTTTTAGACAAATAGACCCCTACTCTTTTCAATTAGTGTGGTGGGTTATTTTACGTGCCCGGGGTGTGGCTCTCCCTTAACACAGGACCTCCATTTAAAATCCTATCCAGGGGACGGCCCTAGCTGAAGCTACATGTACATTGTAGGTACTCATTTTTCACCAGTCAGTGAGTGAAGTGAGGAAAGTTGTGTTGAATACCTTTCCCATTAGCACAAGATTGGTGACATGTCAGGTTTCGAACCCAGAACCTCTTGAGCCTGAGTCAAAAGAGCAGCTGATTACACCACACAATCTCACACATTTGGTAGAATTTCAGCTTTACTTAAAAATTATGATCATGAACTATGCAACTGAATTTCAGATTTATCATAATCTATAAAAAATAGTGGTTTACAACTTTAAAAAACAAAAACAAAACTAGGTGATCCCATCATTTTTATCACTAATAGTATTGGAATTATGGAAGGCTGTGCATGTGTATGCCTGCATACCTCTAATGCGACACAAAATGATTGAGATGTGTATGAATATGTGTGGTGGGTGTGACTTAATGAAACAATACGGACCTCGTACTTGATATACATGCTCATGTGACTGCACTGTTACATCACTTGCTGATATGGGCTTCTTGAGAGGGACAGAAGATTATCAGCCCAAAGTACAGTGCCACTGTATATGAATACTTTTGTATACCATACAATTGCTCTGAATGAAAAATTGACTTAAAATCATTTTATGATCTCTGAATGTCCGAAAACGCTTGGAACTGCCATTCTCTTAATATATGCAAATTAGCTGTGTGAAACTCCATGTTAAGTGTGTCCTTTGTGTCTTTCCAAAATTGCAGGGACCAGTGTAACATGACCTTACCACCCCCCCCCCCCCCAGTGCACACTCAGGTAATATTCAGTACTGCCTCAGGCTAGAGTTGGCTAGAAGCTGGCAATTTTCAGAAAAAAAGAAGTCTAACAGCAACTTATTACACCCCAATGATGGCATTGACAGGGATTAGTCTTTGATTGAGTCACTGATAAAGGACAGCGGGTGTTAGCTGAAAAGTGACTGTTTCATAATATTTCTAGTTGCTTGAATGTGTAACACATGAGGACATAGCGTTACCGCTAATTTTTATGATTGAATGTATGTTCATCTGTGACGGTAGTTAACATAATGATACAATTTTTAAGACTTTATATCCGTACACAAAATAAAGCGCTTACCAACAAGCTTTTCATCAGTCCTCTGATCCTTCTCAAGTTGTAATGACCCAAAACCTAATTCATACTTCCGGAACGGAAGTGTGACGTCAGTAAAGGGTCAAAGGTGCTTGACATATGCAGTCGGTCTTACATATTCAGGCTGTTTCATTCCCCATATCTCAAACATCTCAAAATGTGTAAAATTTGACACATGAATGGACTAAACCACATTTCATTCTGTTCCATCCACATTTCACGTTTCTGGAAGTCTCGGTGTAAGAACTCACCGTTGTTGCCCCGTTCCTGAGAGCTTGCTTGAAAATGGTTGGAACTTTTGCAACTTGCTTCTCAAGCTGGTTCAAGTTTGGTTGCAACTTCTCTTGCAAAATGGTTGGAACTGCAATTCACTTAATATTATGCAAATAGCTCTGTCAGACTCCATGTTTGTGTCTTTCCAAAATTGCAGTGACCAGTGTTACAATGAGTCTACGACCCCTCATGATCAGTGAGATAGTCTCACTCTAAGAGCTCACCGTTGTTGCCCCGTTCCTGAGAGCTTGCTTGAGAAGCGGCCCGGGTCCGTCCACCTCGGCAAAGTCGTTTGGTCCCCAGGAGCTGATGTAGACATCGACAGTGTCCTGTCCGAAGGAGTACGCCGTGGCGTCTTGGGCGTCGTTTACTTCACTGGTCAAGGCTGCGTTCAACAGTCGGATACCTGCAAAACAGCATCGTTTAGTTCACTGGTTATGGCTGCGTTCAACAGCCGGATACCTGCAAAACAGTGTCGTTTAGTTCACTGGTTATGGCTGCGTTCAACAGCCGGATACCTGCAAAACAGCATCGTTTACTATAAATTACAGGTTAGGGCTGCGTTCAACAGCCGGATACCTGCAAAATAGCGTCGTTTACTTTACTGGTTATGGCTGCGTTCAACAGCCGGATACCTGCAAAATAGCGTTGTTTACTTTACTGGTTATGGCTGCGTTCAACAGCCGGATACCTGCAAAACAGCGTCGTTTACTTCACTGGTTATGGCTGCGTTCAACAGCCGGATACCTGCAAAACAGCGTCGTTTACTTTACTGGTTATGGCTGCGTTCAACAGCCGGATTACCTGCAAAACAGGTTCAGCATCTTTAGAAGAAGAAGTATATTGCGCGACAATTGTAATGGGTAGGCAATCTGTATATAGTATATTACATGAGAGTTGAACTATATACTATAATTGCAAATATCTAACAACTAATCTAATCTAATGAAACAGTATAAACAATCTTAAACTATTTAATATTATAGATGACAACAGCAACAAAACCAGGCATCCGTCGTCAATGAATGAATGAAGGAAGGAAGCCTTTATTGTACACACACACCCACTGGGTTAAGTACAGGTTTGAATTAGAAAAAAAATTGCCAATTTCACTATCATAATGTTACCTTATGAAATTACCTTATAATATTATACACGTAGGCTTATGTCTTTATTCAGGCAGCCCTTGATTGAAATGACACAGGAAGAAATTTCATACCAGAAAAGAACTTGTCAGTTTGCAAAATACAGTGAAGTCGAAAATCTTATCAAAAGTACATCAACTAGGTAAATGAGCAAAATTTAAATATAAAATGTTTATCTATAGGCAGAAGTACTAGTTTGTGAAAAATTACTAAAACTTTTCCCCAAATATCTAATGATGTTTCAAAACAGAATCAATTGCAAACTTTCACAGACTAATTTGTAATTGAAAATTGAAAAAAAAAAATCATTGCTAATTTCATTGCTTTACTTTAAACAATGTAATATGTATGAGAATGAGTTCTTTTTTTAGCAATTGTTTATTCAAGAAGCAGTTTGAGACTGAAGAACACGTCAGTTCACAAAATGCATCGAAGTCGGAAATCTTAAGTACAGCGAATGAGCAAAAGTTTAATAAAATTATCTATATGCAGAAGTTTGCGAAAATCATGCACTAAAATTTTTCTCCAAATATCCAATGATGTTTCAAAACTGAATCAATTGCAAACTTCCCAGACTAATTTGTAATTGAAAAAAAATAATTCATTTTGCCAACTTCATCACTTTACTTTAAACAAATTGACAATGCAATACGTAGGCGAAGGAGCAAATGTTTATTCAAGAAGCAGTTTGTGATTAATTAGAAAATTACTAATAAGTCATACAAACTTTTTCCCGATATCCAATGATGTAACTGATCGTAAACTTTCACATACTATTCATTACAATTAGAAAAGAAAAAAAACTTTGTCAATTTCGTCATTTAAAAAAAAATGTAACGTAGGCGAATGAGAAATGCATTTACTCAGGCAGCTCTTGGTTGAAATAATGCAGGAAGAAGTCAAACACAGGATGCCGCGAGGCAAGGCACTTGTTTTGCTGCTGTTGTCCTCCAGTCTGCAACATTTTGCGCTTGCAGGATTGCATCAGTGTCCAGATGGCTGTTATCCAAACGGATTAGTCTCTAAAGCTAGAGCACACACGTATGCTTGTCTCTGTCCGTACAGCTTGAATGGAGTAAAGTCTCCCTGCAGCTGGGTCGGCCATGGAGGCGAGACGTACAGTTATGATCATTGCATGGATGCTGTACCAACAGGTGGGTGGATAGCGCAAAATGTAGTCCAGACTTGCAAACCTGGGACTTAAATGCGGATGAATGTAGACTGTAGGTTGACTTCATAGCATCAGAGAGGGAGTTAGTCCTGCAGTAAGTCCACAGCATTTTGCCATGTTTGAGGGCTGTTGGTGTTAGTTTTGGTGGACTATTATCCAGAGTACTTGTCCTTCACACCAATTAAGGGAGTATTCTATCTTCAGTCCTCCCAGAATAAGTCCATTTTCGGACCAATGGACTTACTGTGGGTGAAAAGAGGACTATGGTCCATGGTAAGTTGTTCCTTGTCCAAGGTTTACAACGCTAAGCAGCCCTGCCTCAGGAACTTAGCTGTGTCACCCAACATGCATGCTACTTAAAAGTGTTGCAGTCCTCAGGACGGGACATTGTGATACAGTGTTCATTTCCGCTGTACAACGAACCTGTAAATTCTGTACAGTCCTGTTTATTGGCATCTGTTCCCTCCGTCATGACCAGTAGAACAATAATTTTTTAGTGAAGTAAACTGGACATTTATTTATTTATTTACTTATTGATCTTTAGGGTAGTCCCTTCAGTTAACGTAGTAACTGATTTCCAAGGGAGCCCTACAACAATAATAATAACTCAAAGTACAAAAGATAACTACTAACATAGGATTGAACATAACAAAGCAATAATCCATTATATCTTTATTATGTTTTTACTTAAATGCTTACTTTTCGATGTCTCTCAGACACCTTTCTCAGAGTTTGGGATTTCTGCTTCTCGCAACTATATAAGCCAATGACAATAAAGGCGCCGCTTCTGTGGCGAGAACAAAATCCCAAATGTGACATAATTATATTATATTGTCACTCCCACTTTTTCAACAGGCTTCAATGAGGAAACCCGATCGATCACCATCAAGCACCTCCGCTACCCAACGCTCCTGGCCCGATCTTTCCCAAAAATCTCGAGCCTTCAACACCTTCGAATCCAGAAGTCAAACGTTTCCACGATCCAGCCGGGCGCTTTCAGTGGTCTGTCATTGGTGCGAGACCTCGTTCTTGTGGAGAACCGAATCTCTCGTCTGGGTAAGTTAAGGGATTCTTTGTTTGTATCATACACAGTCACCCACCAAACCAACTTATGGCATACCTGGTAAACCGCCTCATGGTGTAACACACCAGGTTTATACTGAACAGTGCAAGCTGCATGTCCATGTAGACAGATGTATTTGATCCACTCACATCGGACTCTTTTTGATAAGCGTGCTCAGCCTGGGTTCTTTAACATGCTTGAGGTGTGGCTCTCCTCAAATATGGAACCTCCATTTAGCATCCTATCCCTAATGTCCCAAACTGAATTTCCATGCACGTGGTGAGTGAAGTGAAACAAGAAAGCTTCTGAAAAAAGCTGCGCGGTGTGTATTTTGGAAAAAGCCTGGATGTTTAACAAAATCACATGAAAAAAGAGTTTTTAAACATCGAATTACTGAATTGGTCTGTCTTCTATTAAAAAAAAACATTACATGAGATTTGTCTAACAAAGAAAAAAAAATTGTTACAAGTGGGTTTCGAACCCACGATCCACGGCTGCAAAAGCAAATTGTCATATCCACCCAGCGCGTTGACCGCTAGGCCACGGAAGCTGATTGCGTAATTGAGCGTACAGAAGGTCTATAAGAAGAGAGGGGTTGAAGGGTTGAAGGGTTGAAGGGTTGGATGATTGAAGGGTTGAACCATTGAAGGGTTAAACCATTGAAGGGTTGAACCAACCGCTTCTCTGGGCACAAAAAATTGTGTCAAGCGACACCTAGCTACAGTGCAATGTGAACCTTTCACAGTTGCCCTGACGTCAGCTGCATGCAGATGTAATCATGCCAGGTTATTACTTTCTGCACGCACCTCATAACGTGACAACTTCATTAGCCCAAACCACTGTTTGCTATTGTTGTGACGAGCGCCATGGCAACAGCCTACATGTACATCCAATATTCTTAGCTATGGCTTCCCCCCTGATTGTTTTTCTGCAGAATAGTCTGGTCCCTGCTCCCATTGACGCTGTCTCCTGCATTATTTTGAATTAAAGGTGAACTGTAATTCATCTTAAAAGTTTAAACAAGGAACATTTTGCTGGTAGACTATTAGCTATTAATGAAAGGAAATAAAAAGGAAAGTGATCTCGATCCAGTTTTAGCCTGAAGGACTTCTCTATAATTTTAGTGCATACTAAGCATTCAATAATTTCAGCTTGATTTTTTACCTCCTGAAGCCACTGGGCCATTGCCACTGTGTAAGTGTTTGTTGTCATCTTAAAGTTTATGAGGAAGTTTTCTGTCCCTTCCTCTGTACAACCAGATGTGTTCCTTAAAGGGCTCGAGACACTCCGAGCACAGTCTTGACAAGAATGCAATTTCTGCGTGTTTGATACAGCCAGAAATGTCTGATTCTAATTTTGCCTTCCCTCATATTACTGTTCATACAATTACACAAATGTATGATTGTATACAATTGTATATGGCCTCCTTCGGTCAATAATGACCATGGTAAAATCTTAATTGATATCCGCCCTACAGCGTCGACTGTGCATGGCTAAAGAGTCCTATACGAGAATGACAATCTCTGTCACATAGGGCACATCTGTAAGCTGACTCAGGTCTGTTGCAGATCGAGTTCTTTTCGCAGGATCCGTTTTTCTTCAGCCATGCGCATCAGTCTGGTTTCTCCTGATTTTAGCTGAGTGAACAGTGTGCATCTCCAGCTGGATCTGTAAGATTAGTGCTTAAATGTATGTAAGTCAGGGTTGTAGCCAGCACCCGTCCTTCAGTCCTTTGATGGAATTCTGCAGCTGGGGATGGAAACAACTTTTGCCCATTCCGTCTTCTGTGAGCAAAATTTAACCCTCAAAATGCAAGAAATAGCATTTCAGAGGGACCCGGTCAAGATTTAAAAATTTTCTAAACCCCTAGGAACGCTGTGCCAAAGCCATTCAAAACCAAGGGGACGGAAAATAATTTCTGGCTGGCTACAACCCTGATGTAAGTGCTTAAATATTGTTGTCTTAAAGTCTATGAGTATGTTTTCTCTTGTTTCCCCTCAGATCCTGACACATTCCTCGGGCTTCAGCTACTGGCACAACTGTTCCTCGACAAGAACGCGATTTCTGCCGTGTCGCCGCACGCCTTTCGCGGCCTGTCCCACCTTGCCACGCTGTGTCTGACCCAGAACCTCCTGCGTTCGCTGCCCGTGGACGCTCTTCTACAGCCTCGCGCGCTCACCATGGCAGACCTACGAAACAACCGCATTGCTACAATCGATGACGACGTCACTCGTCTGAAGCAAAACCCCCGTCTACAACTTGCGCTACTTGACAACAAGCTGCAATGTGGCAACAATCTAGATTGGTTCATCTGCAACCTACCAAACCTTACGCAGATTTCCGATCAAAGGTTTCTGAAATGTGCCATCCCTCGAGACCTCCGTGGAACAGCCCTCAGTGCAATAAGGGACGTTGCCTGCCAAACCGACGCAAAAATCCCACACCCTACCTATCCGGTTTATCGTGCATTTTCACCCCCCTCGCGAGGGCTGGACATGATCACAATGAAAGATGGAAGAAAGAAGGACAGGATTGCAAACAGGTCAGAATGGGAGCTTGGGACATTAAAGCCGGACGACACTCCCATCACAAGTCCGTACAACAAGACCGTTCCCATTGAGAACTGCACAGAGGAATACACAAACGACATGCCAGCCTTGCAGAAAGCAACAGAGATGGGCCCCATCATTTTCCTTGGGGGAGACCCGACCACCAACCAGAGCGTCAACATCACCTACATATTAGCCATGGCCGGTGCTGTTGCCTTGCCTCTCCTATTCGTGCTGGCAACAGCCGGTGTTCTATACATCTACAGATGCTGGTATGATGCAGATTTGGCCGATCGTGACCAACCGACTGGAACTGCAGACGAATCCGCATCCCCTGAAACAGATCTAGAGGAAGGAGAGAAAATCGAGCCGTACGCTGTGGCATACGCTGACGAACATTTACCATCTGGCAACTCAGCTACAGATGGGCGACCCAACACCATCCAAAACCAGACATCAGAAGACAGTGACACCATCCAGCCTTATGCAGTGGCTTACGACGAAGACACAGGCCCAGAGATCCAGCCTTATGCAGTCGCCTACAAGGAAGACCTGGCTCCAAATGACGACTTAAGGATCCCCTTGTATGGAGAAGGCTGTCCAGACCCCCCAACAGGAGGCAATACAGATTCCACGCCACAGGAAAACGACACTAGCCGACCAGAAGATGATGGAAACCAAGCAGAGGCTGAGGCGGATTCGATGCCACCGAGAAATGCCTCTGACCAACAGGCAACAATCCTGGCAAGAGATGGTGACATAGAGCCTGAATGTGAGGACCAAGAAGTGGTAAACGGCACTCCATCCACAAGTGATGGCAATGGTCCTTACGGAATGGAGGAAGAAAACGAGAATCGAAGCGTCAGTCGGATCTACGGAAATGGATCGCAGCCCACTGGTTCAGAAGAGCACAGCACATCTCATGCCCTGTACAACCCAGCTCATGGACAGCATGAGTAAGGACAGCACATCTCACGCCCTGTACAACCCAGCTCATGGACAGCATGAGAGTGAGGATAGCACATCCAGCACCCTCTACAACCCAGCTCAAGGACAGCATGAGAGTAAAGACAGCACAACTCAAGCCCTGTACAACCCAGCTCACGGACAGTAAGGATGTCGCACAGCTCAACAGCAGAAAAAACATAATATAATATAATTGTGCATTTTAAGAGAAATTTGGCCTGAAAGTTGAATTTATCTATTTTATAAAAACTTAAGAATTAGTCATTCATTCACTCAGTCAACATGTCGGTCTATCTCATACATACATGTATCTAGGAGATCTAGAAAAGGTAAAGTCTTCAACAGGCGTAGCCAGAGTACTTGGGTCAGATAGTTGAAGAAGACTGAGCGATTCAGCCGAAACTCCAGGAGAGTCCAGTTTTTTTAGTTTAGTGAACAATTTAAGTTAAGCATTTCACACTAAACAGGTGACTTTTTGGATATAATAATTATATTATATTGTAGCTTCATTGGGCTCAACTAAGAAAAAGCAGAAATTATCAGAAACAACGAAAGTTTATGGATCTCATTTTGTGTAACATAATATTTTGTAGATTACATGTTATGTACAATGTGTTTTCAAGGTGATATCAGTGAGTAACATGACAGACAAGTGTCAAATGTACATTTTGTAGCATATGAGATCTTCTGAGGAAAGCCAATATTATTGATTGCTGTAAGTGAATAAATTCTTAATTTGAATGTGTTAGTAGTAAGAAGAAACTTAATTTTTGTTTAATAGGAACACAGGTGAGTTCTTTAAATGCTAATGACATAGGAAATAATCACTGCTCTTGAGTACTAGATGGCTTATACATATATACTAGATGGCTTAACTCTGTTTTGAATAGAGAGACTAACATTAAACAAGTCAGCTGTTGGGAGAAATTTAACATAAAGTTAATGTACTGCAAGCACAAGCTTATCTGTTTTACAATTAGAATATATTAAATATCGTCAAGATGGTAAAATAGTGTAATCATCATAGTTCACCTTTATCTGTGGGGTATCCTGTATCATTGTCTTTAAAACCAAAGTATCCAGGGACATGTCGATGGACTGCAGTATTTGAAAACATTGCAATTTGACACCACCATCTGTTGACAATGCTATCCGTAGATACCGTTTTTAAATAGTTTACATTGTGTATATAGGTGAACTAGTGTCAAATGCTAATCATAAACCTATTAAGAAGTAATCAGTTGGTAATCATTCATTCATTCATTCACAAACTGTACAAATCATTACTGTGTTACAGTTAGCATGTGTTAGCAGTGACACCCAATGTAGTGCATAACCAGTCAGTATTGCCCTGAGGAAGGTGAGAGATGGGTGACTAAAATGTTGGTCTTGAATACTTTTGACTTTTTGACTTTATTTATTTTGCACAATCTTAAAAAGTTAACATAAAACAAGTTAAAGGAAGAAAGTACGTGCAGGGGGGAAGAAAAAAGCCTCGTGGCTTGTACAAAGTCTTCCTCCAAAGTAACAAGATTGAATAGACGTGTAAAATTAAACATTAGACAATAATGTAACCAAAAAAATTATATCAATTAACAAAATGGAAATAAATCATAATAGTTCAATAATTGATAACTTATGCAATATCATAACGGCGAAATGAATGAAATGATGTAATAAGAATATAACATTGAAAGAAATGTAACAACTGACAATGAATGTGAGGTTAATTAAATGTTTGATTATCTAATAATGACTTTTTAACAGGTTTTGAAGATGGGTTGTGAATGACAATGATGTAAGGTTTCATTTAAACTATTCCAGATTTGCGGACACTTGAAGAACATGGAAAACTTTCTTTGTTGTGTTTTTACTTGTATCTGTTTTAAATGGTTAGACTGTCTAGTATTGTAATGATGGTGGTCTGAATTGTGATGGAAAAGGTTCTGGAATTGCTTAGGTATAGAAGAACTATTAATTGTTTTGTGAACAAAAAGGCAACTTTGCAGTTTGTTTATATCATATATAGTTAATACTTTTAAATTACGAAACAAAGATGCAGAAGGGAATGTATACGACACATTTGAGACTATTCGGACGAAGCGTTTCTGCAGAAGAAGTAGAGGTTTAAGTGATGTGGAGTACGTACTCGCCCATACAATGTTACAATATGCAAGATAGGGATATAGTAAACTATAGTATAATATCATATATGTTTTAGAAGATAGTAGCATTGCGATTTTTCTGACAATACCTATGTTTTTATAGATTTTTTTGCAAATAAGGTCAATATGTTTTTTCCAGGTAAGTTTTATTAGTGGCACCTCGGACACTAAAACACTAAGTTGTGTGCAAAGAACTTTGTTTAATCCCCTTATTTACACATACCAACATTGTGGACATTAACACTCAAAATGTGCACATAAAATGTCCTTTGTATTCAAAATTGGTATTAATTAGAGATATCAAGTTGATGAACGATGGTTTCAAATTGCAATATTTTCAAAATCTAACATTTTGAAACCACGGTGACCATTTATAGAGTTGATATCCGTTCAGTTCAGATCAGTTCAGTTCGTCCTCGTCCGAGGTGCCACTAATAATGTCGCTCCAGGCATCTCTATCCTAAATCCCTATTAGTAAGTACCTTTTTTAAATATAATGTATTTTAGGTTACACTGTGGATTAAAGGTAAAGTAGTGTTTTATAGCCTTCCACACTTAGGCCATCTACACTGTACAAATTATGGAACACGGAGGTCCTGAGTCTCGTCTTACCTCCAACTTTAGCCCCAGGTGCCACCCCCACCCCACACAGACTGGGATCCGTATACAAAGAAAGACAAAGATAAACTGGAAAGGGTACAGAACCAAGCTGCCCGATTCTGTACAAACAACTACAACAGGGATTCTAGTGTTACCAAAATGAAACCAGATTTGCAGTGGACATCACTTGAAGACAGAAGGAAAATGTCCAGACTTTCCATGATGTACAAAATGACCAATAAACTGGTGGACGTACCGACTGATAAGTATCTAATACCAGCTCAAAAAAGAACAAGAAACAGTCATGCCTTCAAATACCAGAGTTACCAACCTAGGATTGATGTGTTCAAAAATTCGTACTTTCCCAGAACTATCGCAGAGTGGAGTATGTTATCACCAAGTACAGTAGGGGCATCTTCTCTGGGTAGTTTTAAAGAACGCTTGCAGATAGATGTGCAAAAGTTAGGTGTGATGGGTCGTTCGGTGTAATATATCCAGCTGCTGCCACACCGCGTGCCTGCGAAGCTGGTGTGTTACGCCGAACGGCGGTTATACCGGCTATATAGATACAGATACAGAGACTGTTGTTAGCCATGGCAAATAAACAAACAAATAAACAAACCTCCAACTTTAGCCGCAGGAGCCACACCCACCCCACACAGACTGTTGTTAGCCACAGCTGTCGCCACGCCCGCAACCTTCGTACCGTGTCTGGAACACAGGACACAAATTCAGATTTTCAGGGATAGATGCAAAAACCAGTCTTTTAAATCTTGTAAAACATCACATCAGGTCAGACTCCGAAAATCTCAGCTTCATGACATGAAATTCCTAAAGTATATTTTCATGAGCTTAAATCTAACAAATCAGTGTCGATGAAGCATTTATGAAGGTAAACAATATTCAAATACTATTCAATCTCTACAACTGGATTAAGAAAATGGAGAACAAGGTTAGGCATCCAGGTAATAATATATGCTAAAAAGCAGTTACTCAAGCAGATGGATATGGCATTTTGGAAACAGTCAGACATTGTTCAGACATTTCAGATAGTTTCCACTATCTTTTATCAGTGACACTGAAGAGATCTGGTAGAAGCATGTTCTACACCCTAACTCTGAAATAATGGATATGCAAAGGAGCTAAAGAAAATTTTCGGTAGCCCAGCGTCCAATTGTCTAATAATGGGAGTTAGCGAAGACTTTAAGGCTCAGAAGACAGCCTTGCCACATGGTGTTGCTGGAGTGACAAGGTTGCCATGGCAACATCAGAAAGCAGTGCTCACCCTGTCGAGTCCGCAGGATGGGAGGGGTCCCTGTCTCCATCTACTACATCCGTACTCAGGGCTGCATCCTAACAAAACAAGGGAAACAGGCGCAAATGTGAACTTTTAGAAAACAAATATACTCAGGGCTGCGTCCTAACAAAACAAAATTATTTAATGTGAACTATTCAAAAACACGTGTTCTGTATCTGCAGTTAACATTGGTCTGCAAAACCTGAGTGTGAATCTACAGTTTCCTTTTTTTTTTGTAACTTTAATTTAGAGTTTATGTAGGGATGGGTGACAGCTATGGTTGGAACATTATTTAGAAATCTGATGAAACAAGATCCATGTTAATGACTTACATAGTTGAGGTCGGGATGGTCCGTCTGTAGCCCGTCATCCACCACGGCCAAGTTCACGCCCTCCCCGGTGTAACCTCTGACCCACGCCCCCGACACATGCATGTCCAGCCCTGCGCAGTGGTTCTGACAACAAAAACATCATTGTTAGAACTCAAGATAAGCAAAATGCAATCTTCTAGTAATGCTTTATAAGGTTCCAAAATACTGGGTGCATGTTTACTTTTGAGGCCACAAAGTTGGAGATGTACACCTATAATCTTTTACTGTCTAGATATTTGTGTAGGTTCTGAATGATATATGTAAACTATAGTAGTGAGTAACAGAGACTGTAACATTTAAGTGTCAGAAAAATAATAAAACCGCTTGCCATTGGGAGACAAATTCAATCAATAAGATAAGAAATGTAAGTGTGAAGTTTAAAATACAAAACAAGTGCTTTTGAAAAAAGCTGCCATTTTCACCTCTAGGAAAAGTACATTCATTTGTCTGTGGGCAAAATGGTGTTACTGTTAATGGGTATGAAGACTTGCTGACCATGTACCACTCCTGCTTGGGCCATTCTGGATCATTGAGACACACGACATCATCCAGAGTGACTCTCTCTGACCTGCTGACCCTTGACCTGGCAACCCCTGACCTGGCAACCCTCTCCTTCCACACCTGCTGCTCCACCCATCTCACCTGGAGGGAAAAAAGAGATTTTTTTTCAAATATACATGTACTACAGTTTGTGGGACTTAACAGACTTAGTGGTTTACCCAAAGGCATGTACTCTTTAAAGGAAAGTGGAAACAAAAATAATGAAATTTTTCTGTTTTATCACAAGGTGATTAAATGTAGACTGAGGTAATTAAAACTTGAGCATTTAAGAGTAAAAATATTCTTGAATAAAATGTAAGCCAGAATGTGTGCTTGAAGTTACTGTTTGAAAATGTATTGTCTTACGATATTTGTGGGATTTTGAATATTGCATTTTAATAGTAAACATGATATATACAAAATGTATGACTTGTTTATGTGTTTTGTGTGATCTTAAGTCTGTGTTTGGGTCAATGAAAGTCACTATCTAATATATACAAGACAAGTTGTCCAAGAAGCAAAAGAAAAAAAGCCAAAAGCCGAGACTTACAGAGTTTTCTTTAAGTAGCCCGTAGTGCTTCTCATGGCTGGCACTTGTAGAACGTCTTGAGACGTGGCTGTGTCTTAACAGGTGGTAGTCTCCAAATATCTGCAGGAGAAGAAACAGTTTAGTCATCTTAGTCGTGTGTCTTATTATATTAGCTCTGAAAACTAGAGATATGATAAACAACATTTCACAAACAAAAATTTGAGAGAGTGAAATGCATTCAGCAAGTTCGTACTTTATCGAGTATCTTTGCAAAAATGTTTCATTACTCAAGCACCATTTTTTACTTTCAGAACTTAGTTTTTGGTACGACAATTCATTGAAATCCAATGAAATGGATATGCAATGAAAAGCACAAGAGTAACACAAGAGTAATTTAGGGAATGCTTAATATAAAGAGTAATGGATATATTGGAAAATAAGGTACATATTACTAATTACTGTCATTACTTTTTTCTGGTGACATGTTTTGGTAACTCTTCCGTTAGTCTGCTACCAGAATTCCTCAGGACCTGAATGAACTGGCTGCAGGGATATGATCCCCTTGGTGGCATTACTAGTATGTACCCTAGTTTGAAAACCCAAGACCCCAGTGAAGACCTCCAGAGTGATGGAAAGACCAAATTGTAAAAGACACTGTCTTAAGTCTAAAGGCAGCTGAAGCTAGGGCTTGGGACCATGCAATATGGATCGGAGGAACCTGACACAGAGAGGAGCAAGGGACCAGTCTATGGGCTATGGCACTTAGTAATACCTTACCTTTCCGCCGTATGTAAAGCCATATTTGTCTGCCAGTCTGACGGCCTCCTCCTGTCCTCCCTGCACCTGCACAGCCCACTCATTACTGTACAGGGGGTCACGGGAGGTCACCACCCCAGCCAACACTGTCAGTAACACGGCAACATTTTGTAGTCTCATTCTGTAATAAAATATGGAATAAGTCAGCACAGCTTTACTGTACAGGGGGTCACAGGAGGTCACCACCACAGCTAATGCTGTCAGTAACACGGCAACATTCTGTAGTCTGGTCATTCTGCAATAAGCATGGAACATGTCAGCACAGCCCACTAAGTACTGTACAGGGGGTCACGGGAGGTCACCACCCCAGCTAACACTGTCAGTAACACGGCAACATTCTGTAGTCTCATTCTGTAATAAACATGGTAATGTCAGCACAGCCCACTCATTACTGTACAGGGGGTCACGGGAGGTCACCACCCCAGCTAACACTGTCAGTAACACGGCAGCATTCTGTAGTCTGGTCATTCTGCAATAAACATGGAACATGTCAGCACAGCCCACTCATTACTGTACAGGGGGTCACAGGAAGTCACCACCCCAGCCAACATAGACAGTAACACGGCAACATTCTGTAGTCTCATTCTGTAATAAACAATTGGAACATTTTGTAGTCTCATTCTGTAATAAAACATGGAACATTAGTCAGCACAGCCCACTCATTGCTGTACAGGGGGTCACGGGAGGTCACAAGTACGGCACTCCACACTACCAACACCAGCACTGCAACATTCTGTAGTCTCATTCTGTAATAAACATGGAACATGTCAACACAGCCCACTCGTTACTGTACAGGGGGTCACGGGAGGTCACTACAGCACTCCACACTACCAACAACAGCACTTTAACATTCGTTTTCGTTTTATTCAGAAAAGAATCAGCATCGCAGAATCAGCACTGCAGCATTCTGTAGTCTCATTCTGTAACAAAACATGGAACAAGTCACCACAACAGTCCGACCTACCAACAGCACTGAAGCATTCTGTAGTCTGGTCATTTTGTATCTAAATAAATGGCACAGGTATCAGGGGTGGCAAAATTCACCTCTTTCACCCAATTACTAATCTGCAACCCTTGTAGACGAAAATAGCACTGCTGAGGCTGTTGGAAATACTAGTACTGTACTGTGTATGTTTTGAATCACATTCACAAATCTATGGCCAACCTGGCTCAGGCAACCATTCTCCAGTCACAAGCCATGTTAGTCTTGAAACAGTTCCATCCATTTTTACATACTAGTTATACCCTGAGCAACCCCGTCATCAGAAACCCTTTTTCTCAGTCCCTTGGGTGGTTGCTTCATACATTTATGTTCACAAGTCAGGTTGGTATTTGAACCAATTCCTTTCCAGGCTAGGGGATGAAAAGGAATTCAAACATTACACAAAACAGGCCTCACCTTAACCCTCAGACTGCTAAGGTAGCCGTTTGGTACCAAATCTGTACTTCTTATGGGGTTAGAAAGCAGAGAGAAGGTTAGAATCTCTCTATAGCAGATGAAAAGGATCTCGTCATCAGGAAAACAGGAAGGTTTTTGTTCTACTGCAGGGCGTTAGCTACATGTATTCAGGTTGTTCCTTTGCATGCTTACGTAAACAGCAAACAGAAAATTAATCATTAAACAAGCCATTAGTTGGTACCAAGGAACAAGTTGCCTCCAGCTTAATTATTTTTTTCTGTTCCACTCATTGATTGGGAGACAAATTTTTGTTGTTAGTTCTGTCACTCTAAGGCAAAGAAAATATATTTTCAGCAATTCCATGTCATGATGTCCAATTACTTTGCAATTGACATCTCACGCCAACCTGTCAGTGCAAAATGTGCCACACAGGGATATTGAACTGGGAGATTCCAGGACGAATCTAAAAAGAAAAGGGGGAGTAGTGTAACAGTGGGGTTCAAGTGCCACCAACTGTCAAGTCTGATCAATCTGGACTTTTTGGCCTAGCGGTTATGGTAATGGGTTCATGAGCTGGCAGGCCCAGGTTCTATTCCCGGGGGGCAGGAGACTGTTTCTACTCGTCCCTTGTGTTTTAGATGTAAAGCCATTGCAACAACAAAACAGCCTTAATGCATTGACCATTCTTATCCTTCCTGTAAGAACAATTTGTAAATCCCTTAGTAAAGGCATTAGTGTACATAATTTACATTTATCTAATGAGTAATGGTCTAAAACAATTTCTACCTGATTCCTGTAACGCTTGTACCTTTATCCTGCAGTATGTCAGCCCCTGCATTGGTGGCGTTTCTGCGTGGCTGTAGCGTTAAGGTGAGAAGTTAATGAATGACCAAGGCGCGACCATGTGTTTACCTGCGATATTTGTACTTCCGCCTTCGTCTATTCCATTCACTTCGTAGGGGTGTGGGCTTAGATATAATCAAAGATATATTCAAAAATTTTAGCAACGTTCCTAAGATTACACAGACAGATAATCAGAAATATGCTATCTATATCTTTATTCCTGTCAAAAGGAAGAAAAAAATGGTTGTTACTTATTCATAATGCCCCATGAAATAATGAATTAGTCTGGACTTTAAGCCAATGAGATGATGTCTCATATAAGAACGCCTTTATCAGAATAGCAGATAGAAGCCGCTCTCTGGTTGGTCGATATTGTAAAATTGCGCGCCAGCCCTGCGCAGTAACTTTTTTTACATGCTGTTCGAAAATGGCGCCTTCTGCGAACGATTTTGCGGAGTGAACGTCGTTTTAGGCCCGTTTCAAACCGTTTCTTTTGCCGAAAACAAGTACAAGGTAGGTGCAACACAAAAGGAGACATTTTTATTTGTTTCAAGCCACATTGAATCGTGGATCCGTCTAAAATTCTGTCATATTCTTGTGGAAAATTCTTTGCCCCCCTCCCCCTCAGTCCTACTACATCTACATGCATGCTGGCTAGTTGGACTGCTATGATCTTGGTCCAGGTTGAATAAGAAAAAGAAATTGAAGGAACACGGGAAAATCAGGGAAAGTTTTCAAGTTTACAAAGATCTTTTCAATTTATTGGTGTAGCTACAAACAGCAACTTCTGCAGAGGGTAATTTGTGGTTCAAAAGACTTGGGTTTTATCATAAATTATGAGCTTTGGCAGAGTTCACAACCACACATGTTTGGGTGTCAGAAATCCTCCGTAATATGCCAAAGGGGAAGGCCCGTCAGACATGAAGTGAAAATGAATAATTGAAAAATGAATAAAAATGTCCAGAACGTAATGGCGCCTGCAAAGTGGTAGAATGTTTATGTTCATTGGGCCTTCATCTCTGACGCTTTACCCAGAATTCCTGTCGCTCGAACATGTGTAGTGAACTCTGCGAAAGAGCTTATTTCGTCATATAGTAAGAAACATTGGTATGCAAATCTAGACAACAGTCGAGACCAGAGCTGTTTCCAAGTCGGGCATTCAACTTTGACATTTACCCACGATTCCTGTTGTTTCGCATGTGTACTCGAAAGTGTGATTGCGCTTGTTGTGTCATTAACATGTTTCCAATTCCCAGTCACATTTGTAGACATCTCCACAATTGTGAAACAAGTCTAGTGCCTCAGTACCACCTCCGGCCTGGTGCAGTACTCACCTGCTACTGTGGAGGGCAGACTCTACCACCCACCCACCCACTCACTCACTCACTACCAGACTAACTACATACCGATTGTTTCCACATTCCCAGGATGGTGAAACAAGTCCAGTCCCCCAGTACCACCTCCGGCCTGGTGCAGTACTCACCTGCTACTGCAGACACTACCAGACTAACTACATACCGATTGTTTCCACATTCCCAGGATGGTGAAACAAGTCCAGTCCCCCAGTACCACCTCCGGCCTGGTGCAGTACTCACCTGCTACTGCAGACACTACCAGACTAACTACATACCGATTGTTTCCACATTCCCAGGATGGTGAAACAAGTCCAGTCCCCCAGTACCACCTCCGGCCTGGTGCAGTACTCACCTGCTACTGCAGACACTACCAGACTAACTACATACCGATTGTTTCCACATTCCCAGGATGGTGAAACAAGTCCAGTCCCCCAGTACTACCTCCGGCCTGGTGCAGTACTCACCTGCTACTGTGGTGGGCAGCACTACCAGACTAACTACATACCGATTGTTTCCACATTCCCAGGATGGTGACACAAGTCCAGTCCCCCAGTACTACCTCCGGCCTGGTGCAGTACTCACCTGCTACTGTGGAGGGCAGACACTACCAGACTAACTACATACCGATTGTTTCCACATTCCCAGTCACATTCCCAGGATGGTGAAACAAGTCCAGTCCCCCAGTACCACCTCCGGCCTGGTGCAGTACTCACCTGCTACTGTGTAGGGCAGACTGTACCAGACTAACTACATACCGATTGTTTCCACATTCCCAGGATGGTGAAACAAGTCCAGTCTCCCAGTACCACCTCCGGCCTGGTGCAGTACTCACCTGCTACTGTGGGCACTACCAGACTAACTACAAACCGATTGTTTCCACATTCCCAGGATGGTGAAACAAGTCCAGTCCCCCAGTACCACCTCCGGCCTGGTGCAGTACTCACCTGCTACTGCAGACACTACCAGACTAACTACATACCGATTGTTTCCACATTCCCAGTCACATTCCCAGGATGGTGAAACAAGTCCAGTCCCCCAGTACCACCTCCGGCCTGGTGCAGTACTCACCTGCTACTGCAGACACTACCAGACTAACTACATACCGATTGTTTCCACATTCCCAGGATGGTGAAACAAGTCCAGTCCCCCAGTACTACCTCCGGCCTGGTGCAGTACTCACCTGCTACTGTGGAGGGCAGACACTACCAGACTAACTACATACCGATTGTTTCCACATTCCCAGGATGGTGAAACAAGTCCAGTCCCCCAGTACCACCTCCGGCCTGGTGCAGTACTCACCTGCTACTGTGGAGGGCGGACACTACCAGACTAACTACATACCGATTGTTTCCACATTCCCAGGATGGTGAAACAAGTCCAGTCCCCCAGTACTACCTCCGGCCTGGTGCAGTACTCACCTGCTACTGTGTAGGGCAGACACTACCAGACTAACTACATACCGATTGTTTCCACATTCCCAGGATGGTGAAACAAGTCCAGTCCCCCAGTACTACCTCCGGCCTGGTGCAGTACTCACCTGCTACTGTGGAGGGCAGACACTACCAGACTAACTACATACCGATTGTTTCCACATTCCCAGGATGGTGAAACAAGTCCAGTCCCCCAGTACTACCTCCGGCCTGGTGCAGTACTCACCTGCTACTGTGGAGGGCAGACACTACCAGACTAACTACATACCGATTGTTTCCACATTCCCAGTCACATTCCCAGCATGGTGAAACAAGTCCAGTCCCCCAGTACCACCTCCGGCCTGGTGCAGTACTCACCTGCTACTGCAGACACTACCAGACTAACTACATACCGATTGTTTCCACATTCCCAGCATGGTGAAACAAGTCCAGTCCCCCAGTACTACCTCCGGCCTGGTGCAGTACTCACCTGCTACTGCAGACACTACCAGACTAAGTACATACCGATTGTTTCCACATTCCCAGGATGGTGAAACAAGTCCAGTCCCCCAGTACCACCTCCGGCCTGGTGCAGTACTCACCTGCTACTGTGGAGGGCAGACACTACCAGACTAACTACATACCGATTGTTTCCACATTCCCAGGATGGTGAAACAAGTCCAGTCCCCCAGTACCACCTCCGGCCTGGTGCAGTACTCACCTGCTGCTGTGGAGGGCAGACACTACCAGACTAACTACATACCGATTGTTTCCACATTCCCAGGATGGTGAAACAAGTCCAGTCCCCCAGTACTACCTCCGGCCTGGTGCAGTACTCACCTGCTACTGCAGACACTACCAGACTAAGTACATACCGATTGTTTCCACATTCCCAGGATGGTGAGACAAGTCCAGTCCCCCAGTACCACCTCCGGCCTGGTGCAGTACTCACCTGCTACTGTGGTGGGCAGACTTTACCAGACTAACTACATACCGATTGTTTCCACATTCCCAGGATGGTGAAACAAGTCCAGTCCCCCAGTACCACCTCCGGCCTGGTGCAGTACTCACCTGCTGCTGTGGAGGGCAGACACTACCAGACTAACTACATACCGATTGTTTCCACATTCCCAGGATGGTGAAACAAGTCCAGTCCCCCAGTACCACCTCCGGCCTGGTGCAGTACTCACCTGCTGCTGTGGAGGGCAGACACTACCAGACTAACTACATACCGATTGTTTCCACATTCCCAGGATGGTGAAACAAGTCCAGTCCCCCAGTACCACCTCCGGCCTGGTGCAGTACTCACCTGCTGCTGTGTAGGGCAGACACTACCAGACTAACTACATACCGATTGTTTCCACATTCCCAGGATGGTGAAACAAGTCCAGTCCCCCAGTACCACCTCCGGCCTGGTGCAGTACTCACCTGCTACTGCAGACACTACCAGACTAACTACATACCGATTGTTTCCACATTCCCAGGATGGTGAAACAAGTCCAGTCCCCCAGTACCACCTCCGGCCTGGTGCAGTACTCACCTGCTACTGCAGACACTACCAGACTAACTACATACCGATTGTTTCCACATTCCCAGGATGGTGAAACAAGTCCAGTCCCCCAGTACTACCTCCGGCCTGGTGCAGTACTCACCTGCTACTGCAGACACTACCAGACTAAGTACATACCGATTGTTTCCACATTCCCAGGATGGTGAAACAAGTCCAGTCCCCCAGTACCACCTCCGGCCTGGTGCAGTACTCACCTGCTACTGCAGACACTACCAGACTAACTACATACCGATTGTTTCCACATTCCCAGGATGGTGAAACAAGTCCAGTCCCCCAGTACTACCTCCGGCCTGGTGCAGTACTCACCTGCTACTGTGGAGGGCAGACACTACCAGACTAACTACATACCGATTGTTTCCACATTCCCAGGATGGTGAAACAAGTCCAGTCCCCCAGTACCACCTCCGGCCTGGTGCAGTACTCACCTGCTACTGTGGAATGTCTGGAGTCAGGGGCAGCCAGGGGGGACGAGGGGACTCCCATCTTTGGAGCAGTCTGCAGAGGTGAGTGGTGTATTGCTTTTACCTTAGAGTTAGACAGAAAATTTCCTTTGGGAGGACAGATTCACTGATACGTCGATGTAGGTTAGACATTCTGGTAATAAGATACACCAAAAAGTAGTTACTCAAGCAACTGGATATGGTTTTGGAAACGGTCAGACGTTTCGGATAGCATCCACTATCCTTCGTCAGTGACACTGAAGAGATCAGGAAGAAACAGGTCTTTTGTACTCTTACTATGAATGAAGACAATTTCAGATGTCCAAGATGCACTGATGTTCCTAAACCCCCCCCCCCCCCCCCCCCGTATGACATGTTACCCCCCATAGGAGGCCAGTGGGCCTGGTTAGCCAGAGGAGCCTCCCTGGAGGTGATCAACACCCAGACTGGTTAAGTTAACATGTAGAAACCTCCCCTGTATTATAATAAAGTGACTGTGACATGTTGTCCCCTCCACAGGAGGCCAGTGGGCCTGGTTAGCCAGAGGAGCCTCCCTGGAGGTGATCAACACCCAGACTGGTTAAGTTAACATGTAGAAACCTCCCCTGTATTATAATAAAGTGACTGTGACATGTTGTCCCCTCCACAGGAGGCCAGTGGGCCTGGTTAGCCAGAGGAGCCTCCCTGGAGGTGATCAACACCCAGACTGGTTAGGATAAAACATAGAAACATCCCCTGTATTATACAGTGACTGTGACATGTTACCTCCCACAGGGGGCCAGTGGGCCTGGCTAGCCAGAGGAGCCTCCCTGGAGGTGATCAACACCCAGACTGGTTAATATAAAAAATAGAAACATCCCCTTATTATACAGTGACTGTATGACATGTTACCTCCCACAGGGGGCCAGTGGGCCTGGCTAGCCAGAGGAGCCTCCCTGGAGGTGATCAACACCCAGACTGGTTAAGATAAAACGTAGAAACCTCCCCTGTATTATACAGTGACTGTATGACATGTTACCCTCCACAGGAGGCCAGTGGGCCTGGCTAGCCAGAGGATCCTCCCTGGAGGTGATCAACACCCAGACTGGTTAGGATAAAATGTAGAAACCTCCCCTGTATTATACAGTGACTGTATGACATGTTACCCCTCCACAGGAGGCCAGTGGGCCTGGCTAGCCAGAGGAGCCTCCCTGGAGGTGATCAACACCCAGACTGGAGTCAGACAGGGGGCCTGGTGCTTCGGGAAGACTCAGAAGGATCCGCTGGTAAATCTCTCATGTTATTTACTCTGGAAATAAAAAAAATTATCACTGTGTTTTCGTGTAGTTTCTGCAGGGATTCAATTCTGTGGTAGAGGGGAAAAGAATATAAGTTTGCCATTGAAACAATTCTAAATAAGAAATACAACTGAACTACTTGCTTAGAATATCAATGGTAGAATGGCATAAACAAAACATTTTTATATCATCTGAACATTATGATAGTTAACTTTAACTTAATGTTTTCGGCATTCATTACATTGGCATTACCAAAGTTTGGTACGACCGTAAATTTATTTGTTGTCTTTTTTGCATAGTCCATCATTGGTTGTAAAAGTTTTTAACACAAACGTGATGTTGTGTTACAGGTGACCATCAGCTGTGTGAAGGAGTATGACTATCAGAAATCTGTCAAGCTCCTGGTGGGGCTCCAGACTGGGAGTGGTCGCGGCATGGTCTGTGTGCTGGACCCTAACATCAGTAAGGTCATCAGGGCTGTGGACTTCCCCCAGAAGGTTTGTTTGTTTGTTTGTTTGTTTGTTTGTTTGTTTGGTGGGGCTCCAGACTGGGGGAGGGCGGGGCATGGTCTGTGTGCTGGACCCTAACATCAGTAAAGTCATCAGGGCTGTGGACTTCCTTCAGAAGGTTTGTTTGTTTGTTTGTTTGTTTGTTTGTTTGTTTGTTTGTTTGGTGGGGCTCCAGACTGGGGGAGGGCGGGACATGGTCTGTGTGCTGGACCCTAACATCAGTAAGGTCATCAGGGCTGTGGACTTCCCTCAGAAGGTTTGTTTGTTTGTTTGTTTGTTTGTTTGTTTGTTTGTTTGTTTGTTTGGTGGGACTACAGACTGGGGGAGGGCGGGGCATGGTCTGTGTGCTGGACCCTAACATCAGTAAGGTCATCAGGGCTGTGGACTTCCCTCAGAAGGTTTGTTTGTTTGTTTGTTTGTTTGTTGTGTTTGTTTGGTGGGACTCCAGACTGGGGGTGGGCGGGGCATGGTCTGTGTGCTGGACCCTAACATCAGTAAGGTCATCAGGGCTGTGGACTTCCCTCAGAAGGTTTGTTTGTTTGTTTGTTTGCTTGTTTGTTTGTTTGTTTGTTTGTTTGGTGGGGCTCCAGACTGGGGGAGGGCGGGGCATGGTCTGTGTGCTGGACCCTAACATCAGTAAGGTCATCAGGGCTGTGGACTTCCCTCAGAAGGTTTGTTTGTTTGTTTGTTGTTTGTTTGGTGGGACTCCAGACTGGGAGGGCGGGGCATGGTCTGTGTGCTGGACCCTAACATCAGTAAAGTCATCAGGGCTGTGGACTTCCCTCAGAAGGTTTGTTTGTTTGTTTGTTTGTTTGTTTGTTTGTTTGGTGGGGCTCCAGACTGGGGGAGGGCGGGGCATGGTCTGTGTGCTGGACCCTAACATCAGTAAGGTCATCAGGGCTGTGGACTTCCCTCAGAAGGTTTGTTTGTTTGTTTGTTTGTTTGTTTGTTTGTTTGGTGGGGCTCCAGACTGGGGGAGGGCGGGGCATGGTCTGTGTGCTGGACCCTAACATCAGTAAGGTCATCAGAGCTGTGGACTTCCCTCAGAAGGTTTGTTTCTTTGTTTGTAAAGCTGTTCCTTTTGTACTTTAAATGATATTCAATGACCTGCTATTGGCTGAGAATAAGTACAAGTACACCTTTCTTACTTGCTTGCTTGACGTGTACAACGTTCTATCAGATGGTATGTTTGGGTGCAATACTTTTTGTGATTTTTAGGAAATGTTCTGCATTTGCTTGCAAATGTCGACTTCTGCGTCTAGTTCTCACCCTTGTGTTCCCAAGGATCAGGTGACCTCTTTAGAACCAATTACCAACTGAGCTGCAAAAGCAGCCATAGAATTTTTCTTTCCCTGCGAACCCCCTTAGCTAACAGCCTACTTGTGTTCCCACCAATCAGGTGACCTCTGTAGAACCAATCACCAACGTGGGCGGGGTCATGACCCCCAAGGGTTTCCTTAGCGACCAGCTCTACAAGTTCTTCTTCGGCATCGTTGCCGTGGGAACCGTCGGCGGCCACACCTACCTGGTCGACATGGCAACAGACCACGAGGAGGAGTCAGACGAGGTCAACCTGAACCACCTGGAGGTCATCACCATGGAAACCAGGGACCTGGCATCCAAGAGAGAAAACGCTCTGCACAGAGGAAAACTCTTCTGTTTAGATATCACAGGTACATGATTCTATATGTTTCAGTTGTTAGAAGTTTGTTAGATGTTTGCCACATAATTCATGGCTTTTGTTATGTGTTCTGTGTAGAATATATGACAGTTGTGTAGATAGACTCGTATTACTATTATTAGATCACTTTTATTTTCAATGTTGGCAAGTTCATTATCGTCATCTTTGTTGCATATCAGATTCAAAGTATTTAGGCGAATTATTTCTCCTCTGTCGCCAGATGTTGCACCCCTCCTGTCCATATCCTATCTTTGCAAGATGTACATGTATCTCATTCCGTACTGCATTGTTTCTTATGCTATTATAGAGTTGTATGGTGGCCGACAACTGTTGTTAAGTAATTGAAGCTGCCATACGTTGTATCGTATAGTATTGTTGTTCAATAAGTAAAATTGTTTTTATGTAATGCTGAGGTTTGTTCCACTGATCCGTGTTTTGTGTCTTTTTTCTCCCAGCTGACTGCCACAGAAGGGGAACTTTCTACTACCGCACACCGGATGGGAAAAACATCAACAGCTTTTATTCCTGTAAGATTCGCTTTACATCATCAGAAATAATGACATGTGCTCGATCATAAGATATGGTCTTGAATCTGTTAAACAATTGTGTACTGTTTTTCACTGTGTAAACTAGTACTTAGTGCCCAGTACAATGTATGTGGAGAGAGAATTGATAAAGGCTTCCAAAATTAAAGTTTTTATTCTGTTTAGAAAAAGGAAAATACTTCATATACGTACTACTACATATATTTTTCAGTATAATCAATAATGGATACTACTATTTACAACTACAAAATGCTAAATCCATAATTTAGTACTTTGTAAGTTTAATATGCTTTTATTGTATTTACCTTCTTGAATCTGTATATTTCCAGCCAACGTTGTTGTGAGTTCACTGCAATTCCTGAAAAGAACAGGAACTCTGGCTGTGGGCTACAACTTTGGGCAGTTCCAGCTGTGGAGACTGTCGGGACCTGGACTGGAGTAAGTGTTGGGTTAGGGGTAGGGTTAGGGGTAGGAGCTAGGGTCAGGGGTAGGGGTAGGGGCTAGGGTTAGGGGTTAGGGTTAGGGTTAGTTCCTGAAGAGAACAGGAACTCTGGCTGTGGGCTACAACTTTGGGCAGTTCCAGCTGTGGAGACTGTCGGGCCCTGGACTGGAGTAAGTGTTCGGGTAGGGGTAGGGGTATCAACCATCATCAGGGAGCGTAGGACCAGATTTGCCGGTCATTGTTTTAGGAACAAAGCAGAGCTTGCTAGTGAACTCATACTGTGGAAGCCAACACACGGGTATGCACATGCTGGGCGACCTTGACTGTTCCAACTGTGGAGACTGTCGGGCCCTGGACTGGAGTAAGTGTTGGGGTAGGGGTGGGGTTAGAGTTTAGGGTTAAGGGTAGGGGTAGTGTTAGGGTTAGGGTTATGGTTAGGGGTAGGAGCTAGGGTCAGGGGTAGGGGTAGGGGTAAGGTTAGTTTGTGAAGAGAACAGGAACTCTGGCTGTGGGCTACAACTTTGGGCAGTTTCAGCTGTGGAGACTGTCCGGACCTGGACTGGAGTAAGTGTTGGGGTTAGGGGTAGGGGTAGGGGTTAAGATTAGGGTTAGGGGTAGGGGTAGGGTTAGTTCCTGAAGAGAACAGGAACTCTAGCTGTGGGCTACAACTTTGGGCAGTTCCAGCTGTGGAGACTGTCGGGACCTGGAATGGAGTAAGCTGCATTCATACATTGTCACCTCCATGAAAATGGAGGTATAGTTTATCTGGGCATGTTTAAGTGCATGCTGTGTGTCCGGTGCTGCATCACCTGAATGTTTAATTTGAGTGATTGCGACATTATTTTGTATGTCCAACCGTTTCCCAAACCATATCCGGTTGCTTGAGTAACTGCTATTTGGTGTATCTTATTAGTAATACCTGGATGTCTAACCTTCATCGAAGAATACCAGACAGTTTCCGTAGTATGTAATCATGTCTTTTCCCACAGTTTCAGCAGTAACATAGAGAACAGCACCTCGGCTGTGACACATTTCGCCTACCAGGAGCCAGAGAACGACCCTGGGAACTACTGCTACTTGTGGGTGGCCAGGGGACCTCTGCCTACCGACCCAAGGTGAGTACTGTAAAATGGTACATTTAAGTTCGCAGGGATTTAATTTTGCAGTAGCACCATGAACTGTAGTCCCCTATTGCCATAGAGAAAAAGTTTGCTGTGGTTTTAAGTTCGTGGTGAAGGAGCCGCCACGAAAACTGTGAATAGTAGACCCCTTCGAAAGTTTCTGTTTTTACAGTATGTGCATGTGTGATTGTTAATGTGTGTGTCTGAATATGTTTTTGTGCAAGCACATATTTAATATAGCTAATAGTGAATTGTGATTATACTTTAAATTTATAGAAAGCATAAAATTGAAATGTCATCATCTTTTTATGCAACACTATCTATGTGTCTATAGATATTTTTTTTTTTTTACAGGTAACTGGTCTGTCAAAGAATGCATAGGAAAAAAAGAGACAAATGTAGCATTGCTATTGTGATACTAGTAGTCACTGTGATAATGCTAAATTGTATAAAATTGTTACTGTACTGTGTACACTGACTCCATGTTGTACTTCTTCAGTGAGGATGTTCCCACCAGTCTGCTGTTATACCAGATGGGGTACAGCAGGAAGGAGACACTGTTGGACAGCAGGGAGGTGCTGTACAAGGTCAGTGTGTTTGTGTGTGTGCGTGTGCATGTGTGTGTGTGCGTGTACGCGCGTGTGTGTTTGCACGTACGTGTGTTTGTGTGTGTGCGTGCATGTGTGTGTGTGTGCGTGTGCATGTGTGTGTGTGCGTGTATGCGTGTGTGTGTGTGCACGTACGTGTGTTTGTGTGTGTGCGTGCATGTGTGTGTGTGTGTGTGCATGGGTACAGCAGGAAAGGAACACTGCTGGACAGCAGGGAAGTGCTGTACAAGGTCAGTGTGTTTGTCTGTGTGTGTGTGTGCGTGCGTGTGTGTGTGTGCGTGCGTGCGTGCGTGTGTGTCTGCGTGTGTGTGTGTGCGCGCATGTGTGTGTATGTCTGTGTGTATGTATGTCGGTGTTTGTGTCTAAGTGTGTGTCTTTATTCTCTATGTGTGTGTGTGTATATGTGTGTCTGTGTGTGTGGTACACGTGTGTGTGTTTGTCTGTGTGTGTATGTGTGTGTCTGCATTCTGTGTGTGTGAGTATGTGCCTGCGTGTGTGTACCTGCGTGTGTGTGTGTGTGTGAGTTTGTGCATTTTGGTAACCTCTCTGATTTGTTTATGTGTTGTTTGTTTGTTCAGGAGTTGAGCACCTGTGGCCCCACGTTCCAGCCCACCTTAGGCAGCACACCTGAAGGAGCTTCCCTGATTGTTTGTTTGTTTGTTTGTTCAGGAGTTGAGCACCTGTGGCCCCACGTTCCAGCCCACCTTAGGCAGCACACCTGAAGGAACTTCCCTGGGCAGCAGACTGATCTCATGTTACACCTTAGAGAACCACCACAGCCCTGAGGAGGGGGAGAGACACGAGGACTCAGCACTGGAGGAAGAAGGTTGGGCATTTATTACTGTGTCAGAGATCCACATATTTATGTTAACTTTGCCTTTTTGAAAAGGAAACATTTTTTGCTACATTTCTTCCTCTTTGTCTGACCCTTAGAAATAAGTTCAATAACCTGGACCAGATTGCTGTCGCCATGGTTATTCGTAAAGTAGCAGATGCCCTGTGGTGTTTGATTGTGATGAGAGAAATACCCCAGTCTTTTAGTAAATGATTACCGGGCCAAGTTTTGTTTCTCTCAGTCTACAGTATGGGAAATGAGTCCAGAAAATGTAATGAACAGCCTACATGTCTACAGGACCCTGATTCCTGCTGTATTCAGCTCCATTTTCACACCTTACTCTACCAGAGAACCTACATAGATAGCAACCCTTTGCTGTTCTGAAGTCCTGGCTTGTAGGTTGTAACTCTTCTTACTCTATGTTCCAGTGTTGCATGGCCCAGACCTGAGTGTTGCTGTGTTTGTATGGGAGAGCGCTACAGTAGACCCCATGTCTCGGTCCCAGTGCAGTCTGGCTGTGTTCGACATCAACCGCTGGTACCACGCGCAGATGCCTGTGGTCTTCAGGTGCTGAATTTGTTTGAATGTTTTAATGTGCAAACCGATTACAGTTATTGCCTAGTCAAGTACAGGTCAAAACAAACCAATCATACTGTAGATATTTGTACAATGCTCAGATGCACATGGTCTTCAGGTACTGCTAAACATTTAGCACTATGAATGCTCGATCATCTGTGTTGGTAGTCAACATAGTACAGTGCTAGAACATGTTTGCTAGAAAATGTTTTGTTGCGGACATTTGTATTTTAAGTCAAGCTTTAATTTCATTTCAAAAAATTTTTTGTAGAAACATTTTTACTCAATGTTTGTTTGAAAGTTTCAATGTCTAAAGCACTAAAACTTGCTAAAAGAGAATTTCAGTACATTTTGCAGTTTTACTAAATTTTCCATTCTTAAGACTAATCCCAATGAACCAGAAGGACTGCATTGCTGCACTTCCTCCACAGGCTGCAAGAGGACCTCGGTGAGCCTTGTCCCTTTTTCTCCATCTTCTCCCTGGAGGACGTCATGGAAACCGCATCCCCAGATGTCATGCTGGTATGGAAAATTTTTATTTTTTTACTTTTATGGGTTTCACTGTTCAGCAGAGAAACAAGAGTCTTTGTTCTTGCATACAAAGTAGACCCAAATGGGCTGTACCATAGCTGAGTAGGGGGAGGGGGGGATGTGCATACAAAGTAGACCTGACTGGGCTGTACCATAGCTGAGTAGGGGGAAATGTGCATACAAAGTAGACCTGACTGGGCTGTACCATAGCTGAGTAGGGGGGAATTGTGCATACAAAGTAGACCTGACTGGGCTGTACCATAGCTGAGAAGGGGGGAATTGTGCATACAAAGTAGACCCAAATGGGCTGTACCATAGCTGAGTAGGGGGAAATGTGCATACAAAGTAGACCCAACCCGGCTGTACCATAGCTGAGTAGGGGGGAAATGGTATGCTACAGTAACACGAGGGTTACAGTCTTCTCCCATGTCTAAACATTGACATGTACGGAAGTTCATCCTCTGACAATGTTTCCTCTAAAAATTGTATTTCCTTTTGTCAAAGTGAAAATGAAGTAGATATCTGTACCATTCTGAAGTGCACTTTACAGATACAGCTTAGTTTTATTGCAGGCCTGTCCTCAACTTCAATTCTTGTTGTTCTTTTACAATGTGGTTGTTTTTTCAGAAAGTGATTGTATGACAATTATGTCTTTTGTATCATAAGATGATAGCATGTATCATACTTTAAAAAAATGCTTAAAATTGATAGTTAAACTAATGGCTGCTGTAGATGTCTCTGGCCTTAGTACTGAAATTTTTGGCATTATTCTAAATGTTCCTGTCCTTGTTCCTGAAAATGTTTCTGTCCCTGGTGCTGAGAATATCTCAGTCCTTGGTACTGAAGATGTCTCTGTCCTTGTTACTTAAAATGTCTGTCTTTGTTACTTAAAATGTCTGTCCTTGGTACTGAAAATGCCTCTGTCCTTGTTACTTAAAATGTCTGTCCTTGTAACTGAAAATGTCTGTCCTTGTTCCTGAAAATGTTTCTGTCCCTGGTACTGAGAATATCTCAGTCCTTGGTACTGAAGATGTCTCTGTCCTTGTTACTTAAAATGTCTGTCCTTGTTACTGAAAATGTCTGTCCTTGGTACTGAAAATGCCTCTGTCCTTGGTACTGAAAATGTCTGTCCTTGGTACTGAAACTGTCTGTCCTTGTTATTTAAAATGTCTGTCCTTGGTACTGAAGATGTCTCTGTCCTTGGTACTGAAAATGTCTGTCTTGGTACTGAAAATGTCTCCTTGGTACTGAAAATGCCTCTGCCCTTGGTACTGAAAATGCCTCTGCCCTTGGTACTGAAAATGCCTCTGTCCTTGGTACTGAAAATGTCTGCCCTTGTTACTTAAAATGTCTCCTTGGTACTGAAAATGCCTCTGTCCTTGGTACTGAAAATGCCTCTGTCCTTGTTACTTAAAATGTCTGTCCTTGTTACTGAAAATGTCTGCCCTTGTTACTTAAAATGTCTCCTTGGTACTGAAAATGTCTCTGTCCCTGGTACTGAAAATGTCTCTGTCCTTGGTACTGAAAATGTCTGTCCTTGGTACTGAAAATGTCTGTCCCCGATACTGAAAATGCCTCTGTCCTTGTTACTTTAAATGTCCATGGTACTGAAAATGTCTGTCCTTGGTACTGAAAATGTCTGTCCCTGGTACTGAATATGTCTCTATCCTTGGTACAGAAATGTCTATCTCCATGGTTCTGAAAATGTGGTTGTCTCTGTCCCTGGTACTGAAAATGTGGTACTAAGGTTGTCTCTGTCCCTGGTACTGAAGATGTGGTACTAAGGTTGTCTGTCCTTGGTACTGAAAATGTACTGATGTTAATGTGAAGATTTTCCTCTGTTCCAGGACCTGTTTCTGGACCCCCTCTCCATCTCCAGGTTTGTGTCCAACGTTACCCCAGCTCCCGACCAGTTCTACTTCCCTTCAGCGCTCAGCTTCTGTAAGTTTTAGTTCATTTCTTATATCACATGTCAGCAGGGATCCTTGTATACATGTTAGCTTTATTCGTGCTGAGATAGCAAACTTACATTGTCACCAATGCTATGCAACAGGGTGAGGTTTGAGTATATTTTAGAGTCATCTGAACAGCAAACTTTTGTTGTGGCACAACTATTAAACTGACAAATTTGTCCTGGAAAATGTTTAGTATGCTCCTTGTAGATAACCAAGTACAATCTTAGATGTTTAGTGTTTTCCATTCAAGATGCTTGAAAGTGTTCAAATATTTCAGAAGACTGACAAATTTTTAGACTAAGGATGCTAAGTCATTGTTTCACAACTTGATGTTGTTTTGTGGAAATGTTGATAATATTGAGACTGCCCTCCTGCACTTGACAACTTAATGTTGTTTATTGGAAATGTTGATGATATGAGACTCTCCCCTGCACTCTTAGCCACCTCTTGCTTGATGGAGACAGGACTGGTCCACTGCAAGTTTCTCGGGCTCCAGAAAAAGGTAGGGATAACATCATCTACTTGACTTTTGGTTTTAGTTACAGTAGATTTAAACTTACAATAGCAGCAACGTCAGATTGTTATAGTGTGGCATGTTTTTTTAAGAAATGATAATTGTTATAAAATGATATTCTGTAATATGATAAAAAGACGTATTAGAAGACGCAATTGCATACAAAGTAGACCCGACTGGGCTGTACCATAGCTGAGTAGGGGGGAAATGGTATGCTACAGTAACATGAGGGTTACAGTTCTTCTCCCATGTCTCAACATTGGCTTGTATGGAAGTTCATCCTCACACAATCACATTCTGTACTTGTCAAGAAACTTTAAGGTGAAATGTTCATTTGTTAGTCTGGTGTACATTGGTGATCTTTGACCTCCTGAGGTAAGCTTTGACTTTCACATTGATCTTGACCCTCTCTTTCACCTTTATCCTAACCTTGCTGTCTGACATAAATTGTGACCTTGACTCCTGCAGACTGTCTGACCTGAACTTTGACCTTGACCCCCTGCAGACGCTGTCTAACCTATACCCTAACCTTGACCTCTGCATGTGCCGTCTGACCATAACTTTGACCTTGACCTCTACAGGTGCTGGCTGACATTAACTTTGACCTTGACCCCTATTATGTGCTATCTTACCATAACTTTGACCTTGCCTCCTGCAGGTGCTGGCTGAACTGAACTTTAACCTTGACCCTTGCCGGTGCTGTCTGACCTTAACTTTGCCCTTGACCCCTTTAGGCTCTGTCTGACCTGTGTAAGCAGGGCCCGTCGGCCATGTTGAGTCCCCATCAGCACGTGGGAGCCTGTCTGGCCGCAGGGCTGCTGCCCAGGAACATGGAGGGGTCCGCTAACATGGCTGTGGTGAGTCATAGATTTGTACCTGTCTACGTCTTGTGGACTGGCACGTATAAGGTCCCTGTGCAGGTAAAGCCCCACCATTTTGCCGGACATTGAGCTCTTTGCTTTTTATTTCCTTTGCGATGTTAATTTCCTATCTGTATCTTCGATGTGATGGCTTTCCACAAAGAGAGAGAGAGAGAGAGAAAGGGAAAACGAGCAAGCAAGAAAGAAAGCATTGGAATCTACATTTGTATTTTGTGTCATTACTGTATGATTACTCCTTCTGATTTTCTTTCCTATGTTTCTTTTGCAGTGTTATTTCCTTTACTGATTGTTTCTACACATTTAAGAGAAATAGAAAACAGATTGAAAAAGATTTCTGTGTCTGTACTGTATGATTTGGCCTTTTTGATTTCCGTTGCAATGTTTGTTTCCCTTCTGTCTCTTGATTCTCAGCTGCACAGAGTGTACAGTCAGGGCCGGGCCAGTAGTGCAGCCCAACATAAGACTGACAAGGGGGACCAGGTAAAATGTCAACAACTAACACCCACCCCCTTCCCCTTAATGTAATAATCCATTCTTGTACATAAGCCTTGTTATCCAATCACTTCTTGCCCACAACCTATACCCCTTTATCTGGTGATTGTCTAACATTGGAAAAGATTCCTATGTTGAGTTTACATCATGTACTTTCTATTTGGGCTTTTAGTTGGTACATTTTTAGTTCTATCTACCTACAATCTATCCTATTCTAGCCACAGTCCGCTTAGTACACTAATTATAAATCTCTTTGGTGGAATGGTGACCCCAGTCAAAGAAGACTTCATATATATGTAACACTTTCACCATGCTGGCTCTATGAGTATGATGCATGCAAAAGTATATGCCCTATAGCTAGTTTCACTCCATTCATTACACCTCCAATTAACCTACCAAACTACAAAAGCATAGGAACAATCCGGTGTTTGATCCCCATAACTAAACATTTCTAATGAACTACATGAGCAGCTTGGTAAAGGGCACCACTGAATCTACATTATGTCAGTAACGGTCACTAAAACTTATCCAACAAAGTCAAACACAGCTAAAATCCACCTGCATCCCGCATCCTGTAGCACTGTCAATCACAAGTTTATCGTATCACATCACATCAGTCCACCAAATCAGGCTACTCTGTATCCAATCCTTTCACTTTGTGTTGTGTTTGTGAGTGTGTATGAAGTGATGTACATGTAGTAGTAGTAGTTTCACAAAAATAGACAGTTGTGTGTGCAATGATGAATGTAAAAAGATGGTCGTGATATTAAGTTGGAGTGACTTTTGTAGTTATCTAAAGATTAATTACAATTTTGTATTGAACAAAAACAGTCTTGATAATACAACTTGAACTTAATCTAGCTCTTTTTTAGAAGAAAGAAAATATAAAAGATTTTGTATTGTATTTAATAGATAAAAAAACAAATGGTTCTTCCGCTAAAAGAGCTTTGATGACATAAAGCCGCGAAAGTAAATCCCCACAAACTTAAATGAAACAGTATTCATGTCATATTTTGATGTATCCCAGACAGTCCAGAGAGAGACCCTACTGAGAGATGTCTGTAAGAGAGTGGGTAGGAAGTGTGTAGTTGGAAGTACAGTCAAACCTGTCCAAGACGACCGCTCGGGGGACCGGAAAAAAACGGTCGATTTGGACAGGTGGTCGCTGAGAAGAGTATCGACTCAAAACATTCCCGATGCAAAGTATAAATGGTTTCCGTTGCGTTTAATGGCAAATAGCAAGCACACTGCACGCACGCAAAGAAGAGAGGTCTTTAATGTCAACTACAACACGCACACTATAAACTGTAAATTTAACCCCAAAATCCGACGCAAAGTGGCCGATTTCGGCACAAAATCGCGCTAGTTATAATAAAAAATCGATGAAAACCACAATTTTGAAAATGTTGCGGTCGTAATGGGTCCCAATTTGGCCGGTCGCGGTCGCGTTGGCCAGGTGGTCGTTGAGGAAAGGTCGCTTAATGCTTACATCAATGGGAAAATAAATCGGGACCGAGAAAAAGCAGTCGAAATGGCCAGGTGGTCGCTGAGAAGAGGTGGTCGCTCGGGCAGGTTTGACTGTATAGAATTTAATGCTGTATTTAATTCAAAATGTATTTTGTATCCCAGACTGCCCAGAGAGAGACCCTGCTGAGTGTAGCGCTGGATCACAACCTGGTCGGGTTCCTGACGTCCTGCATCACACAGTGGGCCGAGGGAGGTTGGTCTTCAAGTCTTATCAAACATTCTTGGGATTTCTTCTGTGCTAGTTCGAGGTCATCATTAAAGATGATATACTAAACTGTCATCAATATCGTCCTGGGTTAAATAGATTTTGAAGACAACACGTTACAAAAGTAACAGTACAGCAACAGTTATAATTTTGAAAAGTATATCAGTTTTTCCTCACCACATTACTCAAATTTTAAACCACATCTTGTTTTTGTTTGTTTTAGCCTTTGTTTACTCACGAAAAAAAATTAAATTGGCCGCTGGCCATTTTTCATTGAGGTGCCTTTCAAAGAAAATAGGCCTTCAAATAAAGAAATTGTTAAAAGATTTTGAAGGGGTCAAAAGATCAATGTACATGTAGGTTAGCAGGACTTCCAGTGGCTTTTTCAAATATCCATGTTAGTAATACTTTGTAAATCTAACCCCATCACACCATGATGTCCACAAGTCGTGTATTAACACTCCCCTGCAGAATATGCCCATGCTGGCTGCACCCTCCAAACTGTATAATGTGAATGTACAGCTTACACATGTATGTATACATTTTTGTATGTACCCTCCCCTACAGAATATGCCGTGAATGTACATCTTACATATGTACACATGTACGTACATGTACCCTCCCCTACAGAATACGCCCATGCTGGCTGCACCCTCCGGACTGTGCTGGACTGGGCATGGAACAAAGTCGCCTCCATCAAGTTTTCCCTCGACAAAACATGTAAGTCCTGTACAATGTATAATACAATCTATGTGAAAAATATGAATTTTACATAATGATTTTGTTAGAACACATTTAGTTTCTTCGTTCTCAGACGTGTTGCAGTCATTTTTTCAGCAAGAGATTGTCTAACCATTATCTCAGTAATCTGCCTTTAAAACAGGGTTTTTCGATTCATGTGACTTTAGATCAACAAAACTCGGAAATCACCGGGTAACAAGTTTTGAGCTTCCTGATGACTATAGAGACTCCAAGCCTGAATGTCTTGCTCTAGTATTTGAACCAGTCCAGCAAAACAGTGACTCTGCTAGAACAGTGTCTGCCCTGACAGTGTTTGTGCCACAGAAGCTGATGTGTTTGTTGTTATTGATGTTGATTTTGTTGTTGTCCCGTCAGGTGTTCCCCTCTATGATGGGTCCGGCAGCATCCTAGACCAGCAGACCTTGCAGCTGCTGGACCATCATGCTTTGCAGCTGAACCACATGGTGACAGTGTTCCACACGCTGGCATTGCAGCCAGCTCCAACAACTGAGCAAGGTAGGCTGAACTCTAAACCTAATCCTAACCCTAACCCCTGTATCTGTATCTGTATCTATATAGCTGGTATAACTGCCCTTCGGCGTAACACACCAGCTTCTGTATCTGTATCTATATAGCTGGTATAACTGCCCTTCGGCGTAACACACCAGCTTCTGTATCTGTATCTATATAGCTGGTATAACCGCCCTTCGGCGTAACACACCAGCTTCTGTATCTGTATCTGTATAGCCGGTATAACCGCCCTTCGGCATAAAACACCAGCTTCTGTATCTGTATCTGTATAGCCGGTATAACCGCCCTTCGGCATAAAACACCAGCTTCTGTATCTGTATCTATATAGCCGGTATAACCGCCCTTCGGCATAAAACACCAGCTTCTGTATCTGTATCTGTATAGCCGGTATAACCGCCCTTCGGCATAAAACACCAGCTTCTGTATCTGTATCTGTATAGCCGGTATAACCGCCCTTCGGCATAAAACACCAGCTTCTGTATCTGTATCTATATAGCTGCTATAACCACCCTTCGGCGTAACACACCAGCTTCTGTATCTGTATCTATATAGCCGCTATAACCGCCATTCGGCGTAACACACCAGCTTCGCAGGCACGCGGTGCGGCAGCAGCTGGTTATATTACACTGAACTACCCGTAACATCTAAGTTTTGCACGTCTATCTGCAGGCATTCCCTAATCATCTACCCTGACTATCTAACCCCTATGCTGACCCTCAAACCTAACTCTTACCCTTACCCCCCCAACCATCTACCCTAACCCTAACTCTAACCCCTAATGCTAACCCTAGGCCCTAACCCAGAACCTAACGCTAACCCTAACCCTGGCCCTGTAGCCAGCACCATCCACTGAGCAAGGTAGGCTGAACCCCTAACCCTTACCCCTAACCATGGCACTGCAGCCGGCACCCACTACTGAGCGAGGTATGTCTTACCCTGACCCTAAGCAGAATAGAATGATTTTGGAGTGACAATAAATAATATCCTGTGTGATTTTTCCCGCAGGCCTGAAGGACCTTGAGACTAAGCTGACGGTGGTGACGCTGATCTCCCAACACCTGCAGGTGGTGATGTGGTTCATCAGGAACAGGCTGCTGCCGGAGTGTGTGGGTGAGTACAGTTATGTCATGATAATTACATCTTACAGTGCACACATGGACCGCTTTGTCAACATCATCCATCATTCAGCCTGGTGGGCTGTATAACTGTGAGTTCTCGGATGGCTGTGTAGCCATATTCCTGCATGGAAATGTACGTCCCAGTGTGGACAAGGAACCAGAGTATTATGATGAATTAAGAGTTGGCTTTAAGTTACAGAATGTGTGACTGGCAAGGTGGCCTTGTGGTATTAGGATCTAAGGTGTTAAGTGTTGGCTTGCTTCAGGTAGCGTGCATGTTGGGTGAGTGACACATACAGCTTGAATCAAACTCATGGCTTCTAGTTCCAGAAGCAAGGACACTATGCACTGGACCACTCATGCTACAATTTGAAAACTGGTTTGTTACGTCCAAAAGTAATTTACTCATTATGTGACACAAACAAACAAACGTACACAAACACTACAGTGTCTGTTTACTCTTTGAGTTGACTTTATTGAGCCTCCTGTCTTGGGCTTAACTCCGAGATATACATACTACATTTCACAGTTTGTGTGTGATGTTCTTCATTATATATTTATTGATGCATTTCTACTAGCAGAGAAAAAAGTTGCCCTATAGCCAACAAATAATTTTTTTACCACTCATTTTACAAAATTTAATGTAGGTAGTAGTATGCAGCCTTAACTTTTAAGCTCATCACATCTCTCTTTCTAGACTTAATCACTAAATGAAGTATAGCTGTACAATTAGGTAGTATGTACATCTGATTATGTTGAGTAGTGAACTTGCAATCAGTACTAGTGTCATGATGCAATAATCTTCCTATATCCTGTAAGTTGGTGACCTACAATTTGTATTTATCCATCTATTGATCTTGTAAACAGTTTGGTAGTCCCTTCAGTCAAGTCAGACTGAATTCGAGGCGTGCCCAAACTATAATAACATTCAATGTACAATAAAAGTGATAAAATATAGGTTAGGTCAATATCAGTCATAACAGCTTTTGGCAGTCCTATTTCTCTCATGACCAATTTTTATAGACTGGAACTCCACAAATTCTACAATCCTGCCAAAAAGCGAATCAAAAGGTGCCAAAAGCTGCCAGACAGAATTATCGTGCCGCCATCATTCACCATCAAATAGATTAGGGCGGCCGTTTGAGCAGAAATCTATTATAAATGATCAATAATAATCCCGAGCTGTCAGCAGTGATGGATCGTTTGCCATCTGGGCTGGAGTTGGTTATGATTTAGAATGGAAGAATAAGTCCCTTTCTTGGCACCATTTGTACAGCAGACGCGAGTGACATTATTTTGTCATACGTTGTGTACTTTGGTCTTGCAGAAATACAGAACTTTCAAAGGTTTTGCTAGATTTATCAACTTGTTTAAAACTTTTATATTACAGTTTTAGACTTGAGCTATCATATCCTAATTTTATGTAGTACAGGTTGACTTTATCTTCAATACTGTTAGAGTACTGTTACAGTTATCTTATACTATGAACCTCCGAAGCGTCAACTTATATATTATAATTAATGATTTCATTTAAAAAGTCTTAGCTACATTTAGTTGTAAGTTGCACATGTATGCAGGCCATCCTAAATATCCTATTCATATCATTTGTTGCATAGTTGATACAGACTCATTGTATTGTATATTTATATGTCTGTGGCCACGATATCAGCTTCGCTGCCTAGTGCCCGCAGTGTGTTGTGTCCTGTTACAACTTGAATAAAGAAAGAAAGACTCATTTAGCCTGCAAAGCTTTCACTATCATTGCATAAGAAATCTGCTCGATTTTCCATAGAGTACCAAATAAGATGACATTACATGACATGTATGTCTATGGTACTTCCTTTGATGGTCCTTTACTTTCTAAGATGGTCCTCCTTCAGCTTTTCCATCTTGCCCTTGAAGTCACGTGATCGTATCATCATCTTTGTCTTCTTCAAGAGATGGTACCTGCACAAAAAAGAGCCCAACACACTTATTGAGAAGGGTTAGGGGTGATCAGGTGTGCTTAACTGAAAATAAATGTTGCAAGGAAGTAGTGTTGAACTACTACTTAAAAAAACATAATGTTTCAAGTATCTCAATTGAGGATGACAAAAGAAAGGGAAAATGAGTCAGAGTGAGTGTGATCTACTAAATGTAGAGTTGAGCTCACTGAATATCTATTGTTTGGCTGGTCGTGACAGAGAAGACAGACGCTATGTACAGTATTTACAGGTTCACTGTACTGGGAAATTTCCCTAGCTCTTGTAGACAACCACAATGAACAGTGGACCACAGCTTAATGTCCTGTCCTGAGGACTGCAACCCTTTCTGGTAGCGATAGGTGAGCGATACAACCAGAATTGAACTCATGTCTTCTAGGACTAGAGGCTGCAGGGCAGCCAACCATCGGACTGGGTTACGTTTACCATTAGAGAAGAAGGAAAGAGACCCTACCATCCCTTCCAGTGTCTCCAGAACAGTGCGAATCCGGTCGACCCTGCGCGGTAGTACTCCGGTCGGTAGTACGGGCCGTTCAGGTTGGAGAAGCTGCAGTAGTTGAACCACCATCCTGGAAAAGTGGAGTCAAAATTTTAGTTTGTTTGAGCCTTTGTTCATGAGCAGCTCAATTTATCCTGCAAGCCGCTTTTCATTGACAGACAAAAATCGGCATACAGAGATATAAATTGAACCAAACTGAATTTACAAGCAAAATTTGCCCCATAAAATAAAGGAAGTAGTATTTTAGAGGTTATAGATTTCAAAATTTTCCCGGGGAGCATGCTCTTGGACCCCCCCCCCCTTGGATTGTTGTGCCTTCAACAGGTTTTCCAATCAAAATCCAGTGGACAGAAAAAAAATTCAGGCTGGCTAAAACAGTGATCTAAACTGATCTGTATCTGTATCTATATAGCCGGTATAACCGCCCTTCGGCGTAACACAACAGCTTCGCAAGCACGCAGCGCGGCAGCAGCTTGTTATATTACACCGAAGGACCTGTCACACCTAACTTTAGCACATCTATCTGCAAGCGTTCTTTAAAACTATCCAGAGATGATGCCCCTACTGTGCTTGGTGATAGCAAATTCCACTCTACGATAGTTCTGGGAAAGTACGAATTTTTGAACACATCAATCCTAGGTTGGTAACTCTTGTACTTGAAGTCATGGCTGTTTCTGATGGAGTTGTGGCTTACCCCCCGCCAGCTGGGTGGCGCAGGAGCCGCCTGCCTTCCCGTCCCGGTCCACGTCGCGGCTGCTGAACTGGCGCCCGTTGCTGTACGACATGGAGTCACTGGCGTTTCCGCTGAACCTGGGGGTTACACAGAGGTCTTGTGGCTTGGTTTATTGACTGTCTATAGAGTATGAACGATCTAAGACGGTTCTGCATTGGAATCCCTAGCTAGCAGGCCTGGTAGTTGTTCTGATAAAGATCCCACTACATTTATTTGTTTATTTATCTCAAAACGGGAGGGTGGCCCCTACAACTTTTGAGAGTCGATTTCAAAGGGAGCCCACCATACATGTAACCAAGACAAACAATGTGTTACATTCAGTCAAAGTATATAGAGTAAGTGTCCATCCTTGTGTGAGTGGATCAAACCTTACAGTCCAGTCTGCAGCTTATACTTAGTGTACAGCACCTACATGTTAACCAACCGATAAAGGCCTACCTACCTACACCATGTACGTACATGTACATGTGTACTAGGGCTGGGTACCGGTACAGAAAATTCCGGTCCAGGTCCGGTTCAGGTCCAAAGGATCAGGTCCAGGTCCGGACCTGAACCTGGACCTGATGCAGTATGACTCATACCAATGGTCCATTTCACTACAAAGAGATCTGTTTGGTGGAGTATTAGACTTACACTGGTGTTTTAAAATCCTTCAACGCTAAATGCACCTGTACGATTGGCTGTAAAACTTGGTAGAAATTACTATAAACTCTACTCTACTTCACTCTTGTTATTTTCTTCCACCTGCAAGCGCCAAAACGTGTATATGCCTGATAAAATAATCTGTTAATTTTCTAATCGGTCCAACGTCCGGTCCACCCAATTTTTTCAGGTCCGGTTTTTCTGGACCGGTCCAATAAGAACAACCGGTTTTGTACCGGTACGCTGTACCGATACCCAGCCCTAATGTGTACTACATTACTGATAACCCAACGAACCCGTCGATGTGGAGCCTGTAGTAGTCTGTCTCATCCGTCAGCATGACATCATCGTAAAGCGCGTACGCTCGGTCCCCCTGGAAATCCTCGATGTCGATACGCAGCGAGTAGCTGCCCTGAGACAGCACCTGGGGAAGGGGAAAAGTGAAAGTGATCCATGGGAAAGCACCTGGTGAAAGTGTTCTCTCATCACTTTCTGAAAGTGAAAGCAATATCAAATCATAACATGTACTAAAAGTAAATTGCCAGTACCAGTTGGTTCATTGTACCAGGGAAATTCCCTTAGGTCTTTAAGACAAGTCCACAATGAACTGAGTGGACGAGGGCTTAACGTCCTGTCTTGAGGACTGCAACCCTTTCTAGTAGTAGCGTACATGTACGGAGAGAGACACAGCTGGGATTCAAACTCACGACCCCCTGGTCCTATGTACCTGGTGTATCTTCTCCAGCCCCAGCCAGTGCTCCTTGGAGTGGTTCCCGAAGCCGTCCCGGTAGTCGTCCCAGTTCCGGTGGAAGTTCAGCTGCCCGTTGTACCTGAAGTATGGGACAATTCTTTAGGCTTTGTTAGGGGCTTGTGTGGTATACAGTCACTGCAGTGTTTTTGGCCCAGAAGCCATAGTCCTTGGTTCAAATCCCATCATGCTACCATGGCCAGGCACTTTGCACATTTTCCTTGTGACATTTTTTTTACATAGTACTAGTACTAGTACATAGCGCAGGTACACTTGTGGGTGCTTTGATATTGTTGCAGCTTTTTGGTTTTAAGTAGTCCTTGATAATTCATGCATTTTGTAAGCCAGGTATATATGCACAATGTAAGTCTTACCTGCGTTGGATGACTGTCCAACCCCCACCGTCTGTCTTCATGTCACAGTACACAGGGAAGGGCCGGTCCATGCCCCAGGGTTTGATGTTATACACACCATCATGGATCGCTCCAAACCAGTACAGCACTCCATACACACCTACAGTACAACACACACAGCTGTAACATGGCTGTAACATAGCTGTAACATACGAGTAGCTTCATGACAGTGTATAGCATAGCTGTAACATAGCTGTAGCACAGCTGTAACATAGCAGTAATTCCACGTACCTGTGCAGTCATCGTACCTTGGTACAGGGTTGTTACAGGGTTGTTACGTACCTGTGCAGTCGTTGTAACTTGTATGTTGGTACAGGGTCGGTATAGGGTTGTTACACGTACCTGTGCAGTCGTCGTATGTTGGTACAGGGTTGTCCCCGGGGACGGGGCTGTGGTGGCCGACGGGCTGGTCGTCATACTCCTCATGGGCTGAAGGGAAGAAACTCTTACATTTGTACATTCCTTGAGAGTGAGTCAAGAATAGCCCTGACAATGCAGTCAGAGAGAACTAAAATTGTGCTTTACAGCTTAGAAAAGCTAGACAAGTATTCTGTTGTATTGCAAATTTTAAAATGGTTCAGGGACCACAATGTAGTTTCATAAGTCAAATTGGGAAAAAACTATGAGTGCAGGCAATTTGTGTGAATGATGAATAGATACATTTTGTAGCTCCTTACTAGTACCAGGACACTTGCAGGGCTTTGAAACAGCCTTATAATATAGCAGTTGCATGCTTGTGACCGTGCATTTACCACATAACAATTCATGTCTGATCAGGCCTCAGTTACAGTTTGTGGGGGATGTTCTTAACCAGTGAATGAGGAGTACCAAAATTGTAGATTGCTTCTTACCAGGACACTTGCAGGACTTGAGCTGGCCGGCAGCTTGACACAGCTCCTCAAGAATCTCATTCCCGACACTGTCCTCCTCAGCCACAGAGTCCGCGTCTTCTGGTGTTCCCTCCTTCACCAGCTGGTACCTGCGCAGCTTCTTACACGCCGATCGGATGGTTTTTATCCGGTGGTGGTCGGCTGCGTCTTTCTGGTCTTTGGCATCGTTTAAGAAGCAGAAAACTCCACCGAGGAGTAAAACACTGATTGGGAAATAATCAATAATGTTGAATTATTGCCTGAAATATATACATTTGTTTATGTGTAGGTAGTTAAAGATTTGAAATGGTGTCAGCTTCTTACATGCCGATCGGATGGTCTTTATCCGGTGGTGGTCAGCTGCGTCCTTCTGGTCTTTGGCATCATTTAGAAAACAGAACACTCCACCGAGGAGTAAAACACTGAAATAATCAATAAATCAATCAAAGATCAATAAGCTGAAATTATTACCTGAAATAGATTTTAATGGTTAGAAAAACACAGATTTTTGGTGTCAGTTTCTTGCACGCGGAATGGATGGTCTTGATCCGATGGTTGACGGCATTGTTTCAAAAGCAGGAAACTCCACCAAGCAAACCTTTCCCACAACCATCCAGTGGTGGTGAGAAAGATGCCAGTATTTGAGTGCTTTTTGCCTTCAGGAATAAGATGGTTAAATATGTGGGTGTGTGCATGAATGAATGCCATATAGAAATCAAATTAAATTGTTTGAGAATGATATTTGAAAAAAGCATTAGCATAAAGTTGATGCTGCTATATGGCATTGGCCTGTTGGCCAATTAATTTTGTTCATCTGTATTTGAAATGTTTGTATTTCTGCAAAGGTCATCTATAAATTTATAATAAAGGGTGAGAAAGTCCAAAAACCATAAGTTGGTTGACCGTTCTGAAGTGAAACTCTCTATGCCTGGGGTGCATGGCTCATAATGAAAAATTAATTTAAAAATGGTTGAACTTCTTAGAACAAAATGAAATTCAATTTGGTGCTTCTGAGTATTTACATCTGGCAACAATACAGATAGTGCCCAATTTACAAAGACAAAGATCCTACTAACCTGAAAATCAGGCCCACCCCTCTCATCATGACTGTTCTGTCCACTGCCTTCCCCAACATAAACCTGTCCTCACACCAACACCGGTACAGCCAGACAGGTCCAGAACTGATGGGACACGGCTGAACGCTGCGCTGCTCCCAATTCCGCTGGAGTCCAGCTCAGGAGTACAGGAGAACCAACTGGTGTCCCATGCCTCATTCTGTGATGGCTTCTAGTCAATAAATATCTGGTAATGGGAGAACTATGTTGGGAGGTGGTCATGGTTGGGGGCATTGGGATACTGTAGAGTGGGAAATTTGGCATGGGTAAACTTATTTCTGTTGGGTTTAGATTGGTGTAATTTCCTTTGGGGTTAACGTATTGTAATAGTCAATTATCTACAATTGTAGGTGTAAATATCTTGCTAGTTCTTTGTGTTTAACGCCTGTCTTGGAAATGTTTATTACTTTTTTAGTGTATTTCCTAACAGTTTTCCTTCTCCTACATGACATGTTTGATGTATTAATTATGTCACATTGTGTTGAAAATGCTTGTGACTGACATGATCAGGTGAGGCTCCAACTCAGTAAATATCTGCTAATGGGGGAATCATGCTGGCCGATGGCCATGTTTGGGAATTGGGAGCATTGGTCTACTCACATGTAGAATGGATAATTTGGCAACTGGTTTATATTTGAGTGAGTTTAGCACTTCATATTCCCTGTGGGTAATATACAATGTATGCAGGGTTATTGACTGGTGTCATTGCCATTAGCAGAATGGCTACTTTTTTGTGTTGTGTGATTTTTCTACTTAGATTAGAATTAGATGTTTCTCCATGGTTCACCAAATCTCTTATGGGAAGTATCATGTGAGGTGACAAACGTATATTCAAGTAGTACCATTGTAGACAAAACCCTTACTATTAGCTAAGCTTTTTTCATCAAATGGTCAACTCCCATCTTCATTCCTATTATTTTGTGGAATAACTGGATGCTAATTTAAAATCGTAAGCACATTAAACTGTAGCTTTTTGGGTACCAATCAGGGAGCTTTAGTTAAAAGTCTGTTGACAAGAAAAGTCAGCTAGCAAGGTGCGTGATCACAATGGCATATCAGTGACGTTGATTAAAACCCTGCCCTACATGTGTGTACTATAGTGTATGAGATTAGGACAGCACTAATTTAACAGGAAAAAGGTTTGGTAATGGGGAAGTCATGTTGACCCACTTTTTCCTGTCAAACTGCCAATGCCAGGTACATGTTCTACCTTACGGAGTGTTTGTCAAGTGTCTCACTGTACTACCGCATGTTGGCATCGTCGCTGAGTTCTACATTGAATTTGTGTTGCTCTTGACTTTATAATGGGATCTGAATATCATGCAAAAATATAGTATACACATACACTGTGTATGACTGAAAACAAAACAAAGCACACAAATGGTAAAACGAGTAGTATTTTTATTGAAGAAATTAGCTCGGTAATAAGTCCTTTAATTTAACATATGAGTTACAAGTTACAATATTTACCAGGTGTGCTCAGTGTAATTCCTACATGTAACGTACATGTAGGAATTACACTTAGCACACCAGGTGCTAAATATTGTGCAATCAATCATGTTCACCAACAACCACCTAAATATGCCTACTAATAAGTACAGTCAGGTGTATTAACATTGTGGTTCCTGTAACTGTTACTAGATACAGTGTGCTAGCACATGTTCATTGTTGGCCCATCTCTATAGCTATTATTATCAATGTAAATGTTGACGTATAGTTTGTAGCTTACATTGTATGATCAAGAACATCATAATAGGAAACAGATAGTATACATGTTTTCACACACCAGGTCCTCTTTCACTAAAGGGTTAAAACAATAGTTTGTTTTGAATGAACAGAGGATCGTGTCACTTAAGTCACAGATTACGGACAAAGTTTTGAGGCCGTATCATCATCTTGGTGGCCTTCAGTGAGTAGTAGAGACCTTTCCAGTGATACCAGTAAACACCGTACCCTGTGTCAGAACCATGATAGTCCTCTGGGTGGTAGTAGGCTGCATTCAGGGCAGAGTGACCACAGCTGGCATACCACCAACCTCCTGAACGATCCTGAGCACAGTGAAGACTAGACAGATCATTGTCCTTATCTCTAGCACTGAACTTCCTACCATTATGGCCACCCAAAGAGTCCCCAGCATCCCCACTGTAGCCCCCAATGTGCAGTGTATAATCTGTACTCTCATCCCCAATGCTGAGGGTAGCATATTTAGCAAACCTGCTGTTATTTTCCCAATCTACTAACTCTACATATAACTCATAGTTATTGCGGGATGTCAAGTTGTGAATTTTATCCAGTCCAAGCCAGTGTTCCCCCTCGACATTCCCAAACCCATTTTTGTAGTCTGCCCAGTTTCTGTGAAAGTTTAGCCTGCCACTAAACCTCTTCTGTATGACAGTCCAGCCCCCACCATCTGTAGTCATGTCACAGAACACGTCAAAGTGGTCGGTGTTAGACTCGGGTTTGACAGGGAAGACTCCATCATGTACAGTGTTTGTCCAGTAGAGTAGGGGGAAGAGAGTGGCACAGTCCTCAAAGTGGGCTGCACCGGGGGGAGGGGGGTTCGTATGGGCAGCCAAAGTCTCATGGCGGTTCAAACTGTCATCTGTAAAATACGAATTCATTGTAGTAGTTTAAAGTAACATCTAATTGATTCCATCTGCCTAGTGAATAAAATTTGGTTAATTTTTTGCTTCAGATACTCAGCCCCTCCTTAATCTTTATATCCCTGAAGTCAACCCTTAGAGTTTTTCCAGGTCCTGTCAGACTGAAGAAAATCCCTGAATTGAATGAGATCTTCTAAAATGTACTAAATTTTGGCACGCATCTGTCTCGGGAGACAATGCTACTGCAGACAGTCACTTGCTGCTGTGGGTTCGGCGACCCGTTTGCCTGGCCTGCATTTTGTCTTTCTATTAGGTGAAGTAGTGGTGTGCACTCTCCAGTCCCTTCCCTACTAAATGCAGCTGCAGTTATCCCTAACCGGGTCTGAGGTATACAGAATTATTGATCCAGGTGTTCAAGACATCCTTGAAAAAGACTTATATTTACCCCAATTGAATGATGTTTACTCAGTGTAACTTTATAAGGCCTAGGAAAAAAAATGTTGTGTTTCCTGTTTCAGTCCTGAAAAAATTAGGGTCGGTAGGTAGGGATTATCTTTTTTTTTCATGTATTTTTTTTAAGCTGGCCAAAATTCTAGTGATACATATTACAATACAGTTGAACAAAGTAAACTGAAATGCATGATGACACTTGTCTTTCAATGTCAAACTTTAATTTTGTGCATGATAGATACATTTATCCTTCATTAGATGGGACAAGCAGTGTTTTACTTCAATAGGAAGCAGGCTAAATAAAAATTCTAACTGGAAGCTATGTGACTCCACTGCCCACCCCCAAAAAAAGTCTAGGGTCAGCAGGTTTTTTTAGGGTAGGTAGGGAAACAGGAAACACAATATTTTTTTTCCTAGGCCTAAGAGTTGACGTCATGATATATCATATATGATGATGATGATAATCATACATGACTGTATATAAGTAGCAACTGTAATTTGACATGTATTGCATGATTATAAAATGTACCTTGAGCACCTTGTTGTTGAGGAATCTCAGCAGAAAAGGTGACCCCACCAGCTACAAGCAAGATGACAGTCACCAGGCTGAAGGTCTGAGTCTGAGTGGATAAAGTTAAAGATGATATTAGAATATTAGTAACTTAAGGTGTAGAACATCTGGGACCCCACCATAGCCTTTTTGAGGCCGTAGGGTCAGTGTGTCTAGGGTACGGTACTTAAACGCCCAACCTATGAGCCCAACCCTCTCCTTCTACCTGCCCTATTTCCTCCCCAACCGAAGTCACCTACTATGCCCATTCTGATTTGTAAACCTGGCCAGGTGTAAATGGGTTGAGCGAGAAAAGTTCGTGTTAAGTGCCTTTCCCAAAGGCACAAGATCTGTGGTATATTAATGGATACGGATTTGAATCCAGGGCCTCTTGTATATGTGCCAAACTTTTGTTATGCCAAAGACCCTACATTAGTCTAAGACTAGATGCAATCACCAGATTTTCTACATTGATTACTCCATTATTATAATCATACTCAAAGTCTTGTCACAGATCTAGACTTTATGAAATGGGTTGAAAACGTACCTTTAACATCATCGTGGCAAATCTTTGATCGTTGTCCACACCAGAGAAAGCTTTCCTTGTTCTGTTTCGTGAAGACAAACCTTCGGCTTTTTAGACCTTTTCTCCTGCCTTATCTACTGGGAATTTCTGCTAAATGCTGTTTATAATGGGTCTTAAAAATATTATTGTGCAAAACATGTTAAAGGTTTGTAGATTTAGTGCCTGAAAACGTGCTCATTTGCCAAAACATTTCCATCAGAATATCCTGTCTTTATCAACTGGGAATATCTGCTAATGTTGCTTGTAATGGGTGGTAAGAACCTCATTATGCAAAACATCTTAAAGTTTAAAGTTTGTAGATTTAGTGCCTGAAGTTTTTATGTATACTTGCTCATTTGCCAAAACATTTCCATCAGAATACGTCTGTCTCTATGATGGCAATTGCCCTGCTTAGATCAGTGAGGAATGTCAACAACAGCAGTGACTGTATCATTAATGAGACATGTGGAACTGTGTGTGTTTGTTACCTGACATCTGTCTAGTGTTTTACCACACAAATGTCATCGAGGACAATTTCGTTAAAAAACTCAACAAACAAACAGAGTCGTTTCTACAAATAAACCTACACAATGCATTAACAGCCAAGAAATTTACATCCTTCTTGGAATAAAAAGATCGCTTCCCAACCAACATCCTGGAACATTAATCAGTAACTAGAACACTTGTCATGTGTTAAACCTAATGTTTCAACAGTATACAGTCATGACTATCATACATTTAAACAGGAAAACTGACGTAATTTTTAAACTTTGAACCTTGGAACAGTTAATTAAAAGTGTTTGGTTTACTTTGTACAATGTATATGCAGGGCAATGGACATCCAACAACACTAACCTCACTGCATAGAGAAGTGCATTATAATTGCTATTAGTATGTATTTTGATAGTTTTTTTTTTCAATTAAGGAAGCCCACATTGACTACATTGTGATACTTTATTGGGCTTCTTTTGGTCAATTTTGAGATACTAATAGCACAATCTTTGAAGTGGTATATTTGTATATATTACCAAATTGAAAATACAACCATGTCATGCAGCCTTCTCTCACTCATGTCATAGGATCACATGTCATTTATTTCCATCACCTGTAGATAAAGCAACACTTAAAGGCATTTCATAATCCAAGAAGTCAAGCAGTTCATGACTATGAGATTACTTAGTCAAGATATTTCAGAAAGTTTCTTAAAACTTGAACAATGCTGATATTGTTTTGCCATTCACCATCCTAAATACATGCAAGACTGTCTAGTATCAGGTATCCATGCTTCTTCTTCTTCTTAAATCATACTACTACAGAACTGTTACATGCATCATTATGTTTGTGTGATTACATAATTTTTGTAGCTATAAGGTACATTTTGTAACACTCATAGATTGCGGACAAAGTTACGAGGCCGCACCATAATCTTGGTTGCCTTCAGTGAGTAGTACTCACCCTTCCAGTGGTACCAGAAAACACCCCGCCCTGTGTCAATACCGTGATAGTCCTCTGGCTGGTAGTAGGGGCTGTTTAGGGCAGACTGAGCGCAATACCCATACCACCAGCCACCTGAAAACAACTGAGCACAGTGAGGGCTGTACCCATCATTGTCCCTATCTCTAGCACTGAATTTCCTTCCATTACTGTACGCCATCGAGTCCCCAGCATCTCCACTGTACCCCCCAATGGTTAGTGTATAATCTGTACTCTCATCCCCAATGCTGAAGGTACCATATTTAGCGAAAGCAAAGTTACCTTCCCAGTCTCCTAACTTCACATATAGCTCATAACTATTCTGAGCTGTCAGGTTGTGTATCTTGTCCAGTCCAAGCCAGTGTTCCCCCTCAACGCTCCCAAACCCATTTTTATAGTCTGCCCAGCGCCTGTCAAAGATGACTTTTCCCTCAGACCTCCTCTGTATGACAGTCCAGCCCCCACCATCTGTAGTCATGTCACAGTACACGTCAAAGTGGTCGGTGGAAGATCGTGGCTTGATAGGATAGACCCCATCTTGTACTTCACTGTTCCAGTACATCACAGGGTAGAGATCCGCACAATCTTCAAATGTATAGGCACCCAAAGGGTGGTCTGAGGGATTTGGAAAACCCAAGAAGTCTCTAAATATTTCACATCTTAGACTGTTCCTGGGGACTTAAATATTTTTCTGTTACAGTAGTTACACTGCAAGATCAAGCTCATCTTTGATGCACCATGTTTTTACAAGTCCACAGTTACATTTATTTTAACATACTCAAATGTTCTAATATTTACTGTTAGCTTCCATAAATAGGCTAATTTTTGCATACTTCATACCTTTTGCACAGCAGTCGTCCCTCAGTAAGACGTCGGGAGCCGCATACTTCCCATTTACAACTTTTATTCAGCCATTCACCCAAATAGTAATGCAGTTTGCTTTCAATAAAAACATTGCACAGAGAGGCCCAATGAAAGACGCTTTGTATGCTCTATGAATTATACGTTACAAGCATGTAAAAAAAAATGTTTGATCTTTGACAGTTAAACTTACCATACGTGTGTGCACCATCATGGTCAGTAACAGCAGCTGCTGCATTACTGGGTTCCTCCCCATTTGGTACTCCTTTCATTGCCAGTGCCCCCACCTGTCCCCAGGCTAGGGTGTAGACAGCCAGCACTAGGAGCATGGGCATCTGGGGGAAATTGGGGATGGAGTTTTTAAAAATGGCCCTAAGCAATACTTAGTCTAATTAATTCTCTTCATGTATACTGCTCTATAAAAAAAAATAATGGAATTTGCGAACTTGTCCAGCAATATTACTTCTATTCTGTGCCTTTTAGTACACAGAGACACTGTGTAAGCACTATGTATACAGTCAGTTCACAACATTCATCGTAACAGAATAAAGTATTACAATATCATGATTGCAGTTGACTTTATCTAAAGTCAACACAATATTCAAATAGCAATAGGCTGCTTATGGAATACAATTATGTCATGTTCAGCTCAAACATGTCACTGGTAATACTATCATCATCAGGATGAACTGAACTGAACAGGTACCCTACATGTAGGCTTGTAAGCGTAGTTGTATCATCAGACTTACCTTTGGTTTGACCCTTGAAGTCATACTTGGAACTTTCCCCAGCCTATTTCTGCCGGAGTCTACAGTGGTCTACCTGGGCAGACTGTACCACTTTTATAGCTGACTTGTTTTTTCCGCCAAATCTGCGGATGCTTACAGGATACTGCAATCCGAGTAACAGGTGCTCTACAGATAAGTTATCTTTCCTGTTGATTCAGGGCTGTTCATCCTTTGCACTTTTGACTTGTAAATAGTCATCAAAGGGAAAGAGATGCCATTGTTTAAAGTCCATGTGACATGGAACATCTGCTAATTATATGCTTATTATTAATAAGATAAACACAGAGGATGTACATTGTAACTCTATATGTATGTGCAGAACTTTTTTTTATAATTTTTTTCAATAACTTTAAAAAATTTTTAATTTAACTAAGTTTGCAAGTACAATATTTACGTTGAAACTTTGACATCCATGTGACTATGGGGCACCTGTTACAATGTATATTAATATTTACATTGTACATGTATGTTTGGTGGGCCCCCTTGGAAATCAACTATGCACTGTTGTAGGGGCTACCCATCTGTTTCAAGATGAAATAAATAAATAAATAAATAAGTATGCTAGGGTTTTCCCACCAGGGATATAACATTCACATTTAACTCATAGCTATCCTATGAAAATGGTGTAATTGCGTGTGTTTGTTATCTCATCTGTCTGAGTGTACAGAAATATTATCTTGTGCAATATTCTGACAGAAAAAGTCAACAATTATTACCAACAAAGGGACATTTCTGTAAACCAAGACATTACAAGCTATTAGGAACTTACATGACCCAGCTGCAGGTTCTTCATCAAGTTGAAAGATTACCAGACAGGTATTACTGTAACTGTTAGATGGTTTTCACTTTTCCTTGCAACAAGGTTAAGCAAGACAAGCAGACAACTCTTTGCACTATTTTTAGTCTTTCTTCCTTGAAGTTCTTTGTTTTGCCTGATCTGAATTAGTTGATGATGTAGAAAATGTATCATTTTTGCTGTGATCAAGAAAGAAATTAGCCAAACATACCATTCAGTCAGATTCGTTTTATTCAGATTATCCAACTTGTCTATGATATAATATCGCTGATATGTGTCTATTGACATCTGTTTTACTGACGTTCAGTGGCTTTAAAGCATCATATTCTATAGCTTGGGTATAAGGTTGAAAGCTTAACTGTCATTGAGAAATAGATGTGATCTTATATAATGATACAACACAATATAATCTTGTACTAGTTGTAGATCACATTTAAATTCCTCTAACCTGTAGTTTTACATGTAGGACATATTGAGCACACTGTCAGATAAACACTCTGTGTAACACATGTCATCATGAAGGTCCTCTAACTTCCACAAGGGGCCTTTTACATTTTTGTCACATACAGTGCTGTAGGACATACATTGTATTGAGCAAAGCTAAACATTGTTTGACACTCATTTAACATCTACATTCACCTACATGTAGACATGCCAAAACAACTGTCAGTCTCATGTACATTATACTTATTAATAGTAGTTCAAGCTACATGTATACTGGATACATGTTCATCATTGCCCCATCTCTATAGAACAGATAACAGCTATCAATCCAGTCTGTTAATTAATGATAATAAAAATGAATGTGTAATGTAATCAGTTTAAGTTTGTTTGTTTGTTTGTTTGTCTTGGTGTGTCTCCGCAGTTATGTGAATATTGCAGTCAGTGGCGGGCAGCCAGAATGTGAGAAATTGAGTAATTGGATACTTTGAAATTTGGAAGCCAGCGGTTTGGCTTTGTTCCAATGTGGTAGGCAGGAAGACTCATTGGCTACACCCACACAGACCATTAGGGGTACTTATTTAGAGTTTTTCTCTTAAGCATGATTGTAATTAGCATTGTACAGTACTATACAATGTAGCTGTTGTGTTGAGGCTTCATGAAGTAGCAAAGGAGTTCATACTGTAAGCAAGGATTGTTGGTTTTTGGTCTGTTTGTATGCTTGTTATATCTAACTTGTAATCAAGTAAAATTTCCACATTAATCACCAGTGGTATTTAGTCAACCACCACTTTCACTAACTTGTGGAATTAACAACATTGTATATTTGAAGGAAAAAAGGACCCACACTTTCTAAGTCACAGATTAAGTGACAGATTGCGGACAAAGTTTCGGGGCCGCACCATCATTTTGGTGGCCTTCAGTGAGTAGTATGTACCTTTCCAGTGCTTCCAGTAAGCACCATACCCTGTGTCAGTACCATGATAGTCCTCTGGCTGGTAGTAGGGACTGTTCAGGGAGGAGTGAGCACAATCTTCATACCACCAGCCTGCTGAATAGTACTGAGCACAGTGACCACTCCACCCATCATTGTCCCTATCGTAATCTCTAGCACTGAATTTCTTACCTTTACTTAAGTCCAAAGAGTCCCCAGCATCCCCACTGTACCCCCCAATGTGCAGTGTATAATCTGTACTCTCATCCCCAATGCTGAAGGTAGCATATTTAGCATGTGCAACATTACTTTCCCAATCTCCTAACTCCACATATAACTCATAACTATTCTGGGATGTCAAGTTGTATATCTTATCCAGTCCAAGCCAGTGTTCCCCCTCAACCCTCCCAAACCCATTTCTATAGTCCGCCCATTTTCTGTCAAAGTTGAGCTTGCCTTCAAACCTCCTCTGTATGACAGTCCAGCCCCCACCATCTGTAGTCATGTCACAGAAGACATCAAAGTGGTCGGTGTTAGACTCAGGTTTGACAGGGAAGACTCCATCGTGGACTGAGTTGGTCCAGTAGAGTACAGGATAAAGCTCTGAGCAGTCCTCAAAGTTAGCGGCGCTGGGGGGAGGGTCGTTCCTCGGGACTTCAACATCTACATAGTGGTTCAGGCTTTCATCTGTAAATACATGAACATTACATTATGTGCTGTACTTAGAGATTCTGTTGAGATTGTATCTGAAGTTTGCATCATTTGTTTTGCTTCACCCAGATCTGAAAGTTGTAAGAAAGATGTATATCCTTGCCACTCTGAGGTTGTAATTTCTTTAAAAACATTAAACAATATTATAATGAAAGTCTCCCTATGTTAAGCATATTGTCATACATTTTGTATGGTTTGCATGTGGGAAAACTTGATCTTTGAAAATCAGACTTACCATTTGTTGTGTCAGGACCCTGGACTTGGCTTTGCCCTGCTAAATTCACAACTGGAATATCTGCCAGTGCCCCCACCTGTCCCCAGACTAGGGTGCAGATAGCCAACACGACGAGCATGGGCATCTGGGGAAGCATAATAAAACTAGGATGGGTCTGAGCAATTAAGAGTTTGTTTTGTTTTGTTATATTATGAACAGTTCATAAGGCTAGTAATCACCTTCATCCATGGGGTAGCCTATTTCCATTGTTTTAAAGACAAGAGTATCTGCAGATAGCAAATTGATGGACGGTGGTTTCAAACTAGTAAATTTCAAGATATTGCAGTTTCAAGCCACCATCCGTCGACTTGCTATCCCTAATCATCCCGTTTTTAATTTAGACAAGACCAATATGAATGTATAACACATTCTCAACTAAAACGAGAAATTCTCCATACGATATCTGCAGATTGCAGTCACCTATCTGCAGACTGCATATACCTATCTGCACACTGCTGTCACCTATCTGCACACTGCAGTCACCTATCTGCACATTGCAGTCACCTATCTGCAGGTGCAGATAGGTATCTGCATATAGCAGATACCTCACTGCAGACTGCAGTCAACTATCTGCACACTATAGTAAATGTGCTAAGACTGCATACACCTATCTGTAGACTGCAGTTACCTATCTGCAATCTCCATACAGGTGAATGCAATCAGAGTGCAGTTTCTATGGATATAGTCTCTATACTAGTTTGAAATGTATGAGCCCTGTCAACCTGCATCAGATCTGTAATACCTGACATCTCATCACAGTGTTATTAGTACAGTTACTCGATCAGCAGCTCACGTGCTGAAGGCTCAAGACCGGAAAATTTCTTTGTTATCATGCTATTTCCTATATTTTGCTAGGCTAGGCTCATTTCAAAGGGCTTATTGTAATTTTGACGCAAACACTGCCTCATACTAGTATAACAATGTTCAGTAATTAATAAGAACCATTTAATGGCATCTCTCTCAGTCCCATGGGATATTTTCAGGAGTCGGTAATGCCTAATAACCATGGATAAATGAACAGATGAATAATTGGTTTCAATAGAACTGTCGCATGGGTCTGCAATGGCTGCCATTCGGCGCTAACTCAAGTGACCTCAATATGACAGCAATTGCCCAGGTGCGGCCATAGGACTTTAGGTTTTGAACCACTTACACCGGGAACTACCCTTACTCTTTTCAGCAAGTATGGCACATTCTTTAAGTTGTCCACAGTTTTAAAAAAATTTCATTCAAAAGGTTTATCATAATTCACAAAAGTCCTATAGCTATGTGGACTCTCCCCCCTATCTCCACTGGCTTGAAGTCTTGTCATTCACCAGTAGCTGACACCCCTGCTGGTTTAGCTGCTGCTTGGATTTACTTAAGGATTAGTGTGTAACATGGCATGGCTGATTGATTTGTATCAGTCCCATGTGAGTGATAATGGGACCTCACTTAGCCTCTGACAGACTTGCAGAAAACTTTCAGGCTTGTGGATGTACTAGTACTGAGTCTACTAGTAGTAGACTCAAAAGTCATCACAAAACTACACCATAGTAGATGGATCTTTGTACTGCAGCAGCCATCTGTTTTGTGTTGACTGTCCAGGCCTGCTTCAACCAATACAACCGGGAAATATGATACAGTTCAGACCAGGTCACAGGGGAAACCACTGGGGAACATTAGACATTCCAAGTCACCTACATGTAAGGAAAGCAAACAAATCAGGAAAAGGTCACCAAAAATCATGTTTTTCTTTAAAAGTATTCTTGTCATGTTTTTAAACCAGGAGTTAATTTAACTTAGATAGGATGTACTTAAACTTTTTTCCTGGCTTTAATCCCTTCCTGTGGTGCACATCCTTGGTTGAGCCAAACCATGTATAATTGATCTGCCTGTGATAAAATCCCCAACTTTTCACTGGCTGCATGTCAGTTTCCACATGGAAACTTTAGTGGAGAAATCATGCACAGAAAGAGAGTCTACAAGGGATCATTGTTTTGTGTCTCTTGTCATGTCACTGTGAAACCTTCTGAGTATTGCAAGCGTGATTCATATGAATTGTACGTGAAGCATAATCAAAATTTCTTTTATCAAACTTAACTTGTCTACTGGGAAACTTTAACAGTGAAAATGCAAGTTGTGTCCCTTAAGCACTGGACATGACGAAAATATGTTGCGGAAGCGTCGCCCCAAAAATGTTTTTAACTAATAGAAGTTTCATCATCAAAATTAATTTAGTTTACGAGCAAAATGTGCCCTTCAAATGCAGGAAATAATGTTTCAGATGGTCAATATTTCAATTTTTTCCTGGATGGCCCATATGACGGCTTTCGACCCTCCGTTGCTCTCCCGGCACCCTCTAACAGAAATGTAAGCTAGGTCTGCCAGCAAAATTGGTCCTTCAAAGTACCGTAGTACAGGAAATGGCGTCCAGATTTCAAAATTTTCCTGAACTTACCTTGCAAAAGCTCGTGAAAAAATATGTTTGGGGGCATTACTCTCAATAACGCTAAAACTATATATGAGAATTTCTGATAAAAATACCATTCAAGTTTAGCAAATACCATTCAACTTAGCTTTCTACCAGCAGGAAATAGCATTTTAGAGGGTCAATATTTCACAGCTTTCAGACTATCATTTACAATGTAAATGAATATTTCTGGTCTGCATGACTGCCTTGTGGAAGCTAGAATCGTGAGTCACTTGTAGACCATGGCACGCAGTCTTGTGGGGGGGGGGGGGGGGGGGGGGGGTTCAAGGGCCAAGAATCAGACCTACAACAAGTGTTCTGATTTGGAAAAAGTCTTCCTTTATCGACTATTACTGATCTACTTGCAAGGTATAAAGGAAGCCCAGGGGCTATCAGTGGACCTTATCGGGCATAAACTCCCCAGGTCTTAAAACTTAAACATCTGGGCTGACTGTCCTGTTGGGCCAATAAACATGTCCTACATGTAGCTGCCTGATACTGGCGCCTGGCCCCTAGGGTACCAAAAGCTCAGGGCAACCTCAAGGAGTTCTGCTCAGATGATGTACAGAGTAAAAATGCATTTGTGCAGATAGACTATTTATTGTTTTGTGAAAGGAAATTCTTCTTAAAACAAAAATGTCCTTTTACAAAAAATACTGTACAAGTTATCTGAGTCAGACACATGTCTGAACCAAGGCTCCTTGTTTGAACAAATTGAGGGCACAGGACATATGATACGGTCACATGTGGTCACCTCTCTGTGACCTCAGATATGGCCACCATGTAGGGAAACACCAGGGTCTTTGTTCTAAGGGAAGGCCATGTGATTTCTCCCTTTCAGTTTCACACTGATTGAAGAAAAAGATACTACATGAGAGCTGCTCAGTGCACCTTGAATAGAATTAATATATAGAATTTACCTTTTATCCTAGCCTGAGTATCATCCGTATTCTACCGGGGCTCCTTACACTCGCTACCCCTAAAAAGGGAAGTGAGTGTAGGGAACCCCGGTAGAAATAGGATGGTACCCAGGCTACTTTTATCCATCACTTTGGACAAAAATTGAAGGCAAAATGGTTTTAACAGATTTCCACAGATTATAACTCAAACCCTAAAATTAGTAAATTAAAGCTGACTTTTAGATGGATTCTTAACACCTCATCAAAAAAGAACTTTTCCTTTGGAATGATGAACGTTTGTGCCTCCTGTGTAATATGTAGCCCTTGCACTTCATACTTGTACAATTTGTAAGAATTTTCTAGTATGCTTTTTATAATAAGTTCCCTAATCTTTAGACTCTACATTATGAAGATTCCCTCTATGGTATGTGGAACTCTTTTCCATGTTTAGTTGTCTTATACAATACTGACCAGTCCTATGTTTGCCTTACTTTGTAGTAGTTTTACAATTAACTTTGACTTGACTTATTAAATGACTTGTTATCCAGTATCCATCCTTTGTATAGCTCCTATGCAGTCCTGGAGCAGAAAGAAGCTAAATTTATCTTCAATAATAGGAGAAAGATTATAATAAGATGGCAATGTTTTTTGACCTGCAGCTAGGTTTTCTGTCAGCCCTTCTTTCCAAGTTGGGGTAGTGGTTTACAGAGAAACTTCCAGAAGACTCATTCCTTATTATTATACAGCCGAATAAACAAATCAAATCAAATCAAGAAGACATATAACATTTGTCTAGCCCAACATCTGCTTAGAGTTAGAGATTAGATCCTAGATGTCAGCAAGACAGCCTGATGTCCTGTGCGAGGGTCTACTGCCAAATCTAAACAATCACCAGTGGTAATGATATCATAGTATCTGTGTAATATATCATGTACTCTTACTTGAAAACTTGTAGAACTGAAGCAAAACAAAGCATTGAATGTTGTTTTTTCTTACACAGTAGTGAGTGAACAAACTTTGAATTTAAAGTTCCACCACAGGCCACAGCAAGTAGAGATTTCGTGGATGATACCCCCTGCAGACTGCAAAAATAGTGATATACTGTACGGAAAAAACAAAATGACTAAAAAACATTTGATGGCTGAATCCTCAAAATAGACATCATAAATTTCAGTCTTCAACTACAGTCATGGCCACATCCCTCAGTGTCACTTGTTCAAGTACAACCATTAGGCTACAACACAACATAAAGTACTACAGTGTGGGTGTGCCAGCTTACATGTCTTGGAGATGAAAGCTGTATCAGCTTTTTAAGCAATGAGATTTTAGTATAATTAAGCATTTCCAGTCAGAAGTGTTGGGAATATCAAGTTGGGCCTGGGACAACCAAACCTTCACATAACTTCCCTCATGAGGGGCAAATTTCAGTATTTCCGGACTTGCGCAGATGACCCAGTTTTAGTGCCCTCAGAATGCTTAGGTAGGCTTGGGAAAAGTGGCTGTAAAATTGTTTTTCTTGGGATATGTTTGGATTTTGGGGGTGCATCTTATAGGCAAGGGTTGTAGCTTGTATATTGTGTTGAAAAAAACAGATTTTTAGTGATATTTGTGGTTGCAGTAGGCCTTAGAAGTTAGGTGTTTTGGTGTTGTTTACATGCAGTGAAAGGGGTGAAAAGGTCTCCCACCTATGTTTTCATGGCGTATAATATAATTCCGCCGTAAATTTTTTCCCTTTTTTGTCGTTAAATTACTCTTCAGAGGTCGGACAACCTTGCCAATGTGAGTTTTTCATGTTCTAAAAGTCAGGTAGGTGATTTTTGACAGCCTCTTTCTCCATGATTCCCATTGTTAAGAATATGCATAGGAAATATTGAAATTTAGCCTGCATGCTTCGGTAGGGTATTCTAGTTCAAAATTGGCAAGTGTTAAGACACTCCAAGTGATGCGGGAAGGGTTGTCAAGCATCGTCGCAAGTTTCAAAGACTTCACGGAGACCCTACCACTAGGATTGGTCCCCAGGGAGCACAGGTGTCAGGAGGCCTGTGGTAAGGCCTGTGGCTTTGATTAGACTTCATATTGCTTAGCAAAAAGTGACACAAACAGGGGAAAATGGTAAAATCTGCTCACCCTGTCACAAGGAGACTACTCTCCATCAATTTAGACACCAAAATTTGTATCTAAATGCTGTTCAACCACACTTTGGAGCAGATACTGGGAGTGCACAGAATGGGGGGGGGGGGTGTAGGTGTGCCCTTGGGGGCTTATATATCCTTGGGGGCTAATGTGTTCCCCAAATTGGTTATGTGGGCAATAGAAAGGATTTACCTGACTCAACTGACTGAAATTTCTTAAGAAATTCTGCCATTTTAGTGTTTTGGGGGCTGATTTCTTACTTTCTGTACCTTTTATTGACAATGCATTATGCACTCTCATAAAATGCTTCAAAGTGTAACCTGAGCGCTTTTCAATACAGCTTTCGGTGTGTAAATGGTTAGAGACTACTCTCCTTATGCTAGAAAGATCAGCTTTTAACTTTTTCTTCAGTTTGTGTCACTTTTTGGTGAATGCTATGGCGCCTATCAAATGCCTCAGACCACTGCCAAAGCCTTGAGGAAAGTCCTCTGACACCTGCCATGAGATCCATTCCCCTGGGAGCATTCTTGGTCAGAAAGCTTTGAAACTTGGGATAATGTTTGACAACTCTTACCCGCATCATGCGAGATGATTGAAATTTGTCAATTCTCAAGTTCAGGGGGGTGACAGGGCAAATTTCAGTATTTCCGGACTTGCGCAGATGACCCAGTTTTAGTGCCCTCAGAATGCTTAGGTAGGCTTGGGAAAAGTGGCTGTAAAATTGTTTTTCTTGGGATATGTTTGGATTTTGGGGGTGCATCTTATAGGCAAGGGTTGTAGCTTGTATATTGTGTTGAAAAAAACAGATTTTTAGTGATATTTGTGGTTGCAGTAGGCCTTAGAAGTTAGGTGTTTTGGTGTTGTTTACATGCAGTGAAAGGGGGTGAAAAGGTCTCCCACCTATGTTTTCATGGCGTATAATATAATTCCGCCGTAAATTTTTTCCCTTTTTTGTCGTTAAATTACTCTTCAGAGGTCGGACAACCTTGCCAATGTGAGTTTTTCATGTTCTAAAAGTCAGGTAGGTGATTTTTGACAGCCTCTTTCTCCCATGATTCCCATTGTTAAGAATATGCATAGGAAATATTGAAATTTAGCCTGAGGTTCTGAGATCAGCCCCCAGAGAACATCGTTTACTTAAGAGAGCAGTCTGATTTCATGGCCAATTGCTCAAAGATAACAGCAGTTGGTAGCCTGCCCAGTCAGTTTTTGTGTCTATTTCACATATAGACGATGACATTTGCTACATGTACATGTAGTGCCACAAAGTCACCAAGACAAAGGGTATTGCAATAACATGACTTCAGCGCACTCCTCTGGCTCTTATTCCCGCATTCCCATTGGTCTTTACACGCATAGCCAAAATGTTGGGTAACAGGGCCTGCCCAGGGTGTTGGTAATACTCATCCTACGGAGCTGGATTAGAACTCACTCGTGTAAAACTCAGAGGCACCCAAACTAGCTATTAGTATGGGCGCTAATGGTGGACTTAGGAACCAAAATTCAATGAAAAGTCAAATATGGCCTATCCCCTGTGATTCTGATATAGATTTACTTTTATTTGCAAGTTCTTTCCTGGGGGCTAATTGCAGCATGACACATACAGAATATATAGTAAACATACTGAAAATAAAAGACTTTGGAATAGATAACAATGGTGACAAGTAAAAACCGTGGCTATTCTAGAAATACAGGTAATATGGACTGCTGAGAGCTACATGTACAGTCTAAGCTTTTGGGGTTTGACTTCTTTTCTGGAAGCAGTACAAGACTGTGAAAGTGTCCTACTTTTCTATAATGAGTTATGTGACCTGAACAGGGTTATAGTTCAATGAATTTTGAACTTAATCCAAGTAGCACTTAGCAGTTCAATGCCACCAGTTCAAATCCCGGGAGTTAGGAAACTGTTTCTACTCACCTCTTAGTGTTTCAGTGATTGCACTGACCCTATGAGAAATGGCAAAGTATGCCGGATAGCCATTAGGAATATCAGACTTGGAGAGTCGAGGATGAATTTAAAAAAGAAAAGGGGGAGTAGTGTAACAGGACAGTGGTGTTCAAGTGCCACCAATCAAACCATTTGGCCTATATAGTGGTAACAGTGTGGGCCCATGCATGTGCGATTTCCAGGAGCCAGAAGAGGATTTTTCTACTCTCCTCCTGTCTTTCAAGAAGGGTCAAAAAGAGGTGAAAGTCCTCTTCTAAATCCCCTGAGAAACATAAGGCCAGGACAATGATGAATAAAATGCTCAACAGTTGCCTGACCAGTTCGTGAGAATCTAAGGAAGTAGCAAATACAGGGATTGTCTCAAACACATTTCAAGGCAATATTCACTGTTATTGTTAGATATTTACAAATTCCTTCTGTAATAGCAAAATAGTTACAGTTTTTTTATGAAAGTTTATCTTTAATCATAGCATGCGTCAAATACTTGCAGAGTAGAGTACTTGTCTTTTCTCTCAAGATTCAATGGTACATCAGAATCATAGTACCTGTAATGTGAGGCCAAGCATGACTAATCTGGTCCTGGTGACTACCATATGCATGTTGTCCTCAACCCAGAGAAGGAGTACTGTTGTATTACACACATGTTAACACTTCGGAAGAACCCCACACACATGCCGAAAAGGTCCACTTTTTCACGCTCAAAGGTCTGCTTTTTACAGTCCGAGATTTATTTTTCAAAGCCGGACTGACTGGCATTTTTCACTGATAGAAATTTCATTCAATCTAAGCGAGTCTATCAGCAAAATTTAGTCTATCAGTCAAAATGCAGGAAATAGTGTTTCAGAGGCCCTCCATGGTCCCACAAGTACTGAAAAGAACGCCCCCAATCAAAATTCTGGCTACGGGCATGAGTCTGTTTGTCCAGTAGATACCAGAATCAAATTGTAAAGGATAGATCAACTCTACTCATATCATTGTCCTGGAGCTAGCTCCTCTGTGTCTGGGCCAGTCATGTACATTGCTACAGGCCACAAAGACAGAGAAGTTGTGTGAGTCTGTTTGACCAAGCGCCTGGTCTGTATTACCCCCTAAGGGATCAGTCAGGGCAGCATTTCCCTGGCCTGCCTGGGACAATCCATGTGGAACTGACCACATCTGGAATGTACTGGAGACATAGCCCCTTGAGTACCTTCTAAATTGCTTTGACCTTGTCCAGCAATGTCAAAAAGTCATCTTTTACTTACTTAGAAAAATATGATGATGTTAGCCGCAACTTTGCCATGAGCAAATTTACAGGTTGCATATTTACCTGGAAGGTATTAACGCTAGTTCACCTTTATTCGCGGGGTAACCTTTATCCGTTGTATTTAACACCAGGGTATTTCAGGATATCAAGTCGATGGACGGTGGTCTCAAACTGCATTATATTGAAAAAAAAATGCAATTTGAAACTACCGTCCATCAACGTGATATGTAATAGTTACCCCATGGGCGGGGCGAGGTTTCTGTGTATATCGCCAGGCCCGCCCACCGAGGGGTTTCTAGTCTCCCCGAGGGCGAAGCCCGAGGGGAGACTAGAAATCCCCGAGGTGTCGGGCCTGGCGATATACACAGAAAACGAGCCCAAGGCCATGGGGTAACTAACTTAGCCCATGGCATACTTCCCCGAAGCTTTTCTAGTTCATCAGCTTTACAAAATGTTACTTTATTTTGTCCTAAAAGTCCACAATCTTTCTTGTTATTGCTTGAAAAGCTGTGACAGAGTGTCACGCTGTAACAACACACGGTCATTAATCTTGTCAAGACCTTCCTGGGCAAGATGCCTGGACAGACAGAAAGTCTGCTGATATTCCTCTGGGCAATTAGAAGTCAAGCATAGGATTGGTCAGTTATCACATGACACTATTCTGGTCCCAGAAGAAGGTCTCAAAGGTAAGCGAGGATTGGTCAGAACGGGTCACATGCATATAGCACCCACACTTTTCAGGCTGATATCACCACAGTTTTCTTGATATCACCACAGTTTTTTCCTCATTTGCATGAAATAGCAGCACACTTTTTTTCGTAGCACCATACTATGTGGATATATCAAGAGAAAATGGGGGCTCCTCATTGGCTGAGGGGAAGTAGCCATGGGCTAACCCTAGGTATCCTGTTTTTAGGTACAACGGATAAAGGTGAACTAGCGTTATGTTGAATATCAAGTTAACTCTTGCATTTTTTTTAGATTCCAAACACCTCAGAGACAGAGGAGAATGTAATGAAACTTCTTCAGAATTTTCTAGTGCTAGTCTACAGTTTCTGGAGAATAGAATCTCTCTGTGGGAAGCCTTTTTCCCATATACTTTCAGCTTCTATGCAATCTTGGACAAGACAGAAGCTAGAACTGATCTTGGGGTAAAAGATCGTACTGTTTTTTGAGCAGCAAAAGTGGCTATCAGAGGAACCTCTTCAGGTCAGAAAACATCATATATTTTCCCAACATCTGCTTGAACTATAGATCTGGAAGCAAGGACACCTGATACATCCTGTCCAGTATGTCAGTGCCCTGCATGCCCGAACATCTGCTGCCCATCTATTCTAAACAATGAGGGTACTATGGTATATGTGTATTGTGTTCCTTGGAATTTGAAAACTATCATAAGGCACAACAAAAATTTTGAATTATTGGATATGGCTTGTGCACTAACTTGTAGTGAACTTGATGAAGGAACTTTGAATTTCGACCTAGGGCCACATCAATTTAATTTCTTGGTTCACGGATTCGCTCGCTCCTATTTTTTGGAAAAAAAATAAAAATAAAAATTACCACTCAGCAAATTTTCACCACTAATGAAACCATTCATCAACTTTTTGGTGTAGCAAATTAACCTTTATATCATAAGCTCTTTAAAATGTGGGTACAGGTGCTGTTACTGTACAATAATAGTGTTTTTGTACTTTTTTCAAGCTGAAAACATTTTTTTCTTTATGTTTTGGATTAGCCGTTACCTTTACCCCACCATTTTACAATTTTTATTTTTATTTTTATTTCGCCCTTTCGCTCCATATTTTTCATGAAAAAATCCGTGAACCAAGAAATTGAATTGGTGTGGCCTAGTGGTACACATAAGTGTGTCAGCTTACATTCCTTAATAGAGACAGTGTTTATATTGTATAGTACAAAAAGTTACAGTGCTGGTGCTGGGAATGTATCATGCTGCCTCTGAGACAGATTTCAAGATACCCCACCCCCAGAGAACATTGTTGACTTAAGCCATTTCATGGCCAATTAATGATGACAGGAGTAACAGGGGCGTGATGAATATATCCTCTAGCCTGTCCAAATCAGATTGGATCTTGGAAGAAACAAAATCTTTCTTTTAGAGCACTTAATTCTCTGAAAAGAAAGCAACAATGAAGTATTCCACATCATTTTACAATGCTGTAATGTTATGGATGTTAACACAACTTTCATATCTGTTCCAATCTCTTTTGCTTTCTATTAATCTTTTCAAAGGGACTTGACTCGAGAAGGGAGTGTTATTTTCAACAGATTATGTATCAAAGAATATCTTGTATAAACACCTGAATTTTTGCAGCATTCCGCAGCATATGTGTTTGTAAAATAATATGACATTAAATAAACCCAGGCAGACCCTACCCAGGCATTTCCTATATGTATAGACACTTGGAATTCTTTCATAATGAATATTTTTGGCATAAATGAGGGGCAATATGCACACCAAGAAGGCCAATTGTTCACAAGACATTAAGGAACATATAACAAGGGTTTTCATGTCGCCCCTCAAAAATTGCCTTTATTTGTAAGACTAAGGGTCTGCCTAAACACTTAAAATGACCTCAAACTTTCAAAGAGCCAAAAAATAAACGCCTGCATGGACTCGTGTGTTTAGCGGTGAGAAATAAATCCCCCTTTGCCAGCGGAACTAATCTCAAAAGTTAGATTGGTGAGCTTCTTTGTAACTGAATAAATTAGCAGGTAAAGTTTTGCAGCCGCGCGCCAGGTCGGAGGTATACAGTGCTAGCCACCTGGGTTCTGAGTGGTGTGGTTCTACAATAGCAGGGAAAAAGAGCCTTCTGTGGGGATTTACTAATAATAAAAAAAAAAGAACTTGACCTATGTATAGTTGACGTTGGCAATTTTTTGGGTATAGGGTAAATGTGCTCAACAAAGAATAAAAAATCTGCTGAAATTTCACATAGCTTCATTATGAACGCACCCAAGTAAACCACGAATTATAACATAGAAGTCTATGGGAAGAATAAACTCATCAATGAGACCTTAGGTGTCCAAATTACAATAACCCCTTTGAAACGAGCATAGCAAACAAAATACAGGAAAGCCATTACAGAGATTTCTACCAGAAGTCACTTTGGCTGCTCGTCAGTAACTGTAATTAGAAGTCAGGTATGACAGATCTGATGCAGGTTAACAGGGCTCTTTGTTCTCTTATTTTCGTAAGTAAACATTAACTTGACAATTTAACATACTTTTGATGTACATATACAGCCTACAGCCTGAACTGATTGCATTCACCTGAGTGTATGGAGATTGCAGATATGTAACTTCAATCTACAGATAGGTGTATGCAGTCTTATAAATTTACTGTGGTGTGCAGATAGGTGACTGTAGTCTGCAGTCAGGTATCTGCTATATGCAGATACCTATCTGCAGCTGCAGATAGGTGACTGCAATGTGCAGATAGGTGACTGCAGTGTGCAGATAGGTGACAGCAGTGTGCAGATAGGTATATGCAGTCTGCAGATAGGTGACTGCAATCTGCAGATATCGTATGGAGAATTTCTCGTTTTAGTTGAGAATGTGTTGTATGTTATTCCTGATGGATAAAGGTGAACTAGCGTTTAACATTCAATTTTTTCAATAAATCATCCATTTTAAAAATGATTACTTGCAAGATCACAGTTAGTAGTACTCAAGTGCATTTAATATTATATTGATCATTGTACACCTGTCATATTATGGACTGAGTTTCAGAAAAAATATTACTCGTGGAGCACCATATCCTTATTGGATGCATGTACCGCTCATACATTGTGCAATCATGTAGTGTCACTGTATATACTAGGTTCTGGATGAACTGAAATGAACGTGTTACAATACATTGTAACGTTACATAGTTGTACCATCAGACTTACCTTTGGTTTGACACTTGAAGTCATACTTGGAACTGTTCCCAGTTGTTTCTGCCTGTACAGTGTTCTACCTGGGCAGGTTGTACCACTTTTATAGCTGACTTGTTTTTCTGCCAGATCTGCTGACGCTTACAGGATACTGATAGGAGCTATAATTACTATTCCTGTTGATTCAAATGGCTGTTCATCCTTTGCACTTTTGACTTGTAAATACTCTTCAAAGGAAAAGGAGATGCCCTTGTTTAAAGTTCATGTGACAGGAACATCTGCTGGTTACTTAAGATAACATCAGGGGATGTACATTGGATATTGGAGCTATAATTACTATTCCTGTTGATTCAAAGGACTGTTCATCCTTTCACTTTTGACTTGTAAATGCTCTTCAAATTGGAAAAAGAGATGCCCTTGTATGTGACAGGAACATCTGCTGGGTACTTACAATGTATTATATATAATAATTAATAAGATGAAATCAGGGGATGTACATTGTAACTATATATTATGAATAATTTTTTTCTGTTTTTGTTTTTTTACCGATCTGTAAGTTTGATCAGTTTGATAAGTGCTTTGATCATTTAGGTTTCATTGGACTTAATGGTATTGTGTTATTCAGTATGCAGTTTACAAACTTGCACCTGTGTGTGTCTAACTGTGTCGTACAGCTGCATTCTATGACTCTGTCATTTATAGTTGACATCATAAGTCTTCCCATTCACCTTTATGACAATGTTGACACAATTATCATGATAATTAAAAGGAAATAGACAAGCTTTTGCAATGATAATGATAGGATATGAAATGATATATGATCAATATGATGTATTGTAATTACATGTCTTTCGATTGTTTGTCTGTAAGTCAATACAGTGTAGTACGCACAATACTTAATGGATTTTTGGGTCGTCATACAAAAGGTACCTTAATTAAGCCCCTGAGTGCGGCTAATGTGGTATTGTATCTGTTGTAATTTTGAAAATTTTTATTGCAGTTTGAAACCACCATTTGTCCACTTGACACCTTAACCAGAATACCCTGATTTTTAAATAATAATAACAATTTGGTTACCTCTGGTGTTGCATGTACTACATTTGTGTATATAATTATTAATATGCATGAACATGTTGTTTCTAATTTCTCCCTACAGAGAATTTTGCAAGGCAGCTACACTGGTCAAGAACTACAAATTAATGTACAATTGTACATAATGTACATGTCCTGGGGTTACATAATTATACTACAGTACTGTAACATTAAACTGTTGTTTTCTCACTATATTAATGTACACACATCTTTTTGTCCCTACAGAGGGTTTTGCTCCCCCCATGCGAGAAGAGTTCTGTTACAAGGCTGCTACTCTGGCCCAGAACTACCGTAACAGGAGAGCAGAGCTGGCCAGGATAGTGGGGTGAGTTTTGAATGTGAAAATATCTTTAAATTTACCTATCATCCTTTCTAGCAAAATGTACCAATTGTTTACACTCACTATTGTTTACCTTATTTTAACCTGTCACAACATGTATAAGAGTCATTTGACATTTTATATAACACTATTTACACACATGTAGAATCTCATTGAGGCCACTATTTTCTCTTCTACTAGGATTCCTTTAAACTTATTTTTGTGTTCTTGCATGTTCTTCTATTATTGAAGCTTAATGCTGTCACCAAGGTAGGTGAGAGACATTTCTGATTGCGCAAAAGAAAACTCTAATATCCAACTTTTTACCCTCAACTCCAGCCCGAACGGTGACAGTGACCTGCTGCTGATCGATGGGATCGTGTCTGAAGTGGGAGAGCCCATTACCAACCTGTGGGAGCGGGAGGAGGGAGGGACAGGACAGTACCCACCCCCCAGCCTCAGAGTAAGATCTTCCATAGTCACATAACATATACAGATTGTGTCTGAAGTGGGAGAGCCCATTACCAACCTGTGGGGGAGGGAGGAGGGAGGGACAGGACAGTACCCACCCCCCAGCCTCAGAGTAAGATGTTCCATAGTCACATAACTTATATACAGATTGTGTCTGAAGTGGGAGAGCCCATTACCAACCTGTGGGAGCGGGAGGAGGGAGGGACAGGGCAGTACCCACCCCCCAGCCTCAGAGTAAGATCTTCCATAGTCACATAACTTATATACAGATTGTGTCTGAAGTGGGAGAGCCCATTACCAACTTGTGGGAGCGGGACGAGGGAGGGACAGGACAGTACCCACCCCCCAGCCTCAGAGTAAGATCTTCCAACTCACACATAACTTATATACAGATTGTGTCTGAAGTGGGAGAGCCCATTACCAACCTGTGGGAGAGGGAGGAGGGAGGGACAGGGCAGTACCCACCCCCCAGCCTCAGAGTAAGATCTTCCATAGTCACATAACATATACAGATTGTGTCTGAAGTGGGAGAGCCCATTACCAACCTGTGGGAGAGGGACGAGGGAGGGACAGGACAGTACCCACCCCCCAGCCTCAGAGTAAGATCTTCCACAGTCACATAAATTACTATACAGATTGTGTCTGAAGTGGGAGAGTCCATTACCAACCTGTGGGAGCGGGAGGAGGGAGGGACGGGACAGTACCCACCCCCCAGCCTCAGAGTAAGATCTTCCACAGTCACATAAATTACTATACAGATCGTGTCTGAAGTGGGAGAGCCCATTTCCAACCTGTGGGAGAGGGAGGAGGGAGGGACAGGACAGTACCCACCCCCCAGCCTCAGAGTAAGATCTTCCATAGTCACATAACTTATGTACAGATTGTGTCTGAAGTGGGAGAGTCCATTACCAACCTGTGGGAGAGGGTAATAAAAACTAGAAGGCACGCTAGCATGATTTATTCGAAACAGTAGACTAAGTTCAGGGCTCGAAATACCACATGCATATGCAAGTTTGTGCATGTAAAATTGGTGTGGTGCAAGTAAGTTTGGACCAAACTTGCACCAGTGCAAGTTACTTTTATCCACTAATACCTGACTTTAGAAAAAGCTTACACACACCAAGAATATTGTCTGCCATTGAAAGGTAAAAGAAAACAACACTGAATAAAAAAATAGCCTAAATTTGTTATTTCTAAACTTGGTTAGACATCCAGGTAAACAAAATTTGAAGACAATTCCATCTCTATAATGCTAATAATTCCTATGGTGTTGTCTTACCTTGATTTGCATATGAGTAAATACATTTTGCATACAATTTAGTGACTTTGATATGATCAACTGGATTTTCCAGTTATATGTGTTTGTATTGAGTTGTTCTAGTGATGGTTAAGAATAGTGATGGAAGTCACTCGAAGAGTCCAGAAGAAATCTATTGATCTTATCAAGTAGTAGACATTGAATTGTCTTAAATTAAGCCTAAATTCACATTTGTTGTACAATTTGAAATCCAAAATAAAATACGCTTTGGAAAACAAATATCCAAACATGTGGTCTTTATGTATCCCCATATATTTGCAAATTTTCAGAAGAAGAATAAAGGGTTAACAGTTCACTATTTTGGGTTGTGCAAGTAAGTTTCTTTTGGTGCAAGTTACCTTTGGCTTAACTTGCACTGGTGCAAGTTGACTGAAAAGTGTATTTCGAGCCCTGAAGTTGATATTGTGTACTGTTTGAGTGCAAACAGCTACTACATATTTAACATTGGTCTTTGTTCTGTAGGACCTCCTTGACATCTACTTGCTGCAGAATGTGGACCTGATGACCAAACACTGCATAGTATCCTTTCTACATGCACTGATTGTACATAACATGTAACAGACTACATATTGATTATTATTACCTTTAACAAGAAAGTTGTTGTTTGCGTGACAGTGTGGTTGTAGATGTGGTCAAAACAAATTATTATTGGCCCCCAGTGGCTTTCTGTGGTACTGCAACAGATTTTTTACCATTTCATGGTTGTGATACTTCAAGAGTAGGTAGCTGTTCAAGTACTTTAAACCTGCTATTAGTTTCATGTATCCCACAGTATTTCTATAAAATTAATAAGTCTGGAAGGGTTTCCATAATTAACTTAAGAAATCACTTCATGTAAGTCTTAAATTTCCTAGTGAAGGTCAGATAGCCCAATAGCTGAAAAATCTTGAGACAAGTCTTCTTCAAGTTCTTGGAATTATCCTTAACTTTATGCAGGTCACTTATCTTATTCTAGACATCTTGTCTATGAGCCAAGACCCAGAACAGGAAAAAGTGAGTTCCCTTTAAAAGTTGTTTTTTGCAACTTTCTTATAAAATTTGAAGTTAAAGAACATTATGTTGCATATCAGTTGTATCTTAAGATGTAAAAAAATGCATTGATGTGAAAACATTGATTTTTGTTGCATGTGGCATTATATTTTTTCTATGAAAATTATAATGTTTGTAATGTAATTGTGCCATAAATATGGTTATGCGTCATCATCCCATTCATTGTTGACACAGTTTTCAGAACAGCTTGGGCTGTTCCCGAACTCGTTCTCCCTCCCCCTGGGAGTGAACAAGCTTATCCAGGGTTCCTGGCTGATGGACCACAAGGACTTCGAGGTTAGGGAAATACTCATTTTTATTTGTCATGATTTTAGAAAAGTCTTCTATCTGAAATAGTGACAAATTTCAAATCATGACAAGTTTAAAAACTTGGCACTAAGGGGTACCCATAGTATCCAGTAGTCCACCGGGACAAATTTATGGCTTCGGGTCACAGCCGGGGCTACATTTTGTGCATCCTGACAGGTGCCAGTGCAATTAGGACGAAACTTAATCCCGTTTATATTACTAGTATATTATAAAATTTGTTTTACTTTTCATGAAGATTTTGTTCCCAAATGATATTTTCAATTTTGGGGCCAAAATGTTACATAGTGATAAAGAAAAAGCATGCCACACTTCCAGAAATGACTTTTAACTCCAACTACCATTTTCCAGGAAGCCCTGATGCTTCTGCTGGACCCTGCCGTGCGGGCGTGGCTATCTCCACGGCAACACCAGCTCATCCTGAAGTCCTTCCTGTACCAGGGGCATGCTGGGAAGGCTCTGCAGTACCTCAGGGTGGTGCAGCCCCCCATGGAGGATCACGAGGGGGTTAAACTGCACCTCACAGTGCTGCTGGCTAATGGGTAGGTCATGGTGCAAACCCCCATGTTAACCCTCAGTGTGGTGCAGCCCCCCCATGGAGGATCACGAGGGGGTTAAACTGCATCTCACAGTGCTGCTTGCTAATGGGTAGGTCATGGTGCAAACCCCCATGTTAACCCCCATGTTAACCCTCAGGGTAGTGCAGCCCCCCATGGAGGATCACGAGGGGGTTAAACTCCATCTAACTGTGCTGCTGGCTAATGGGTAGGTCATGGTGTAAACCCCCATGTTAACCCTCAGGGTGGTGCAGCCGCCCATGGAGGATCACGAGGGGGTTAAACTGCATCTCACAGTGCTGCTGGCTAATGGGTAGATTGTTATGCTAACCCCCATGTTAACCCTCAGGCTGCCAGGTAATGTGCAGGTCATGTTAACCCTCAGTCTGCTAAGGTACACCCTACAGTCCCTAGGGATGATGAATTGGTATGGCCTTAGGTTCTATAACCAGTGCAGTAGCCTAGGAGGTAGAGTGTAAGTCTTGAATCAGTTAAAGGTCACAAGTTCAAAACCCTGGTCAGGTTGCACCAAAGACTAAAGAATATAATCACATTGTGCTTTTGCTGCTAAGCACTTAGCTATAGATGCGAATGGCCCCTATACACTGAAAGGACTGATTTTAATTTTTAACTGAAACTTCTTTAGGACTGGTGACTTGACGTGACACTGCATGAAAAAGCAGATTTCCACGAGTTCCCAACATTGTGCACGATGGTGGAACCTGACGTGTTCTCACCGTGGGCACGGGTTTCCACGGACTGCCTGTTCCCGCGTGCCCCTACAATGAAAACCTGTGCGCACGATAGGGCACGCGAAGAGTCCACGCGCCCCACTGTTGTACACTTCCCGTGTTTCACAATTATCGTTAACAATGGAGAGCTGAGAAGTGTCTGATAATTCAGTTTGGTGAATTTTCAATTAAAAATCCCTTAAACCCTTGCCACATTTCGGTCTGTACTTGCGGGAAAGTCAATAATGAAACCGACGCCAACAGTACGCGAAATAAGATTTGCAACGCATTGCAATCCCTCTATAGTGACCAAAATCGTGCCGTATATACGAAACTCAACCAACTACGTTACCTAGATATACAGATTGCATGTAAGAGTTACACTATAGAAGCAAAAATTAGATTTCAACGGAGTGTGCCCAATGTCTTTTACTTCATATGAAATGTTTTCTATGCGACATTAAATGTATATGTGTATTGAGTTAGTTGTCATCTACGTAAAAGCTCAAAGCTAAGAAGAGCTGTTTTTCTTTCTACGTATTAATTCGTGAAATATGTACAAGACTAACATAGAGGTCGCAAAAATCACAGAAAGAACTTGTTTTATTTGTTTCGGGCTAACAAATACAGTGATTTATAGTTTGCAGTAATTTGTCAGTCAAGCGGGAACGCGGGACAAAGACTACTGATCTCAAATGTATGTGATTCGTGTATTCGAAGAAACAGCATAAATAGAACGGACAAAGCTTTAACAAATGATCAATGGCAATGTATATGTTCCCCAACCAACTTGGAAGGAGGCTTTAAACTCGACGCCTATCAATACATAGATTGGAAGTGTTGTTCTTTGGTCGGTCGGCGCGGTTTTGTTTATAATAACGCCGCATTATTCCGGCGCCATGTTGGATTTGCATCATATTGACTCCTTGTTTGTCGTAAAAATCGATTCAAAATATTACAAAGCTAATAATGTTATGGAGAACTTCAATCTTCGCATATTTCACTTTTACAAACAGTGTAGTTTTTGTTTGATATCGATAGGGAGATTGTCTGCCTGGCTTGAGTTTTGTCGAATATTGAGCCGATCGCGAATACGTGTGCTAGTAACATTTCTCAGATATTTCATAGCAATTGTACAGAAGCTCTAAGTTGCATGAGCTAATCAAATTTCTGTTACTAATGGGAAATACGGTCCGTTAGAGGTAAATAAGCAAGTTAAAAAGCACGAAAGTTAACTACTGGACTGCCACAAGCTCCCCTCCCCCAATACACATCTCAGTGTTTTGTCTAAGCTTGAAAACACGGTATTCCGACGCGCGTGTCCTATAGCCTGCTTCGCGATTCTCAACGTTGACTAAGGTTTGCCGGGTGAGGAAATTTGCTTTGGAAGGAGTTTGCCGTATACACACAAATAGTATATACAACGACTTATTGTGTCTGTATTCAAAATACCCATCCGATGTAGCCAATCGCATTTCACACACGAGATGGGTGTTTGGGAATGAGGACCAATCAGCACACGTGTCTCCATTTTCAAAACTCACAGTTGTCATTTCAGATCTTGACTCATTTCATTCAGAGTGGTTTCACGCTGCTCCGACCCCGATAGCTAAGTATTTGATCGCACGACTGACAGCGCGGTGAACTTTATGAAAGCTTGCAAATGATTCTACGTCAAGACTGGACACTATCTCGCCATGGAATTGAATTTTACTGCCGACGCCGTGGGACCAAATTCTGCTTTATAGAGCAACATCTGGCCTCCCGACTACCGAGGGTCGGGTTGGCCCTTTGCCGGTGCGATGTTTCTCGCCGCCCGGGCCGGGTCGGCTGACGCACCCTGTTAGCTCTTCGTCGTAGCTGCCGATTAGGTGATTTGGAGCTCCTTCGTCTCCGTGGAGGCCCTACACGTCTCACGATGGATTGGATACCACCGTTACGAACTTGCATGTTCACGCTTAGAAAATCTGCTGCGGCTGTGTAAATGTATAGGCTCTGGACTAGCAACTTTTTGTGTAAAAGGCCAGCTGGAGGTGTACGGATGAGAGCAGGAATGCTGAAATCCAGACTCGGACCTACGGGAGTTTTATGTCATCAACCAGCACAGTAGAGTGAACTCAAAATGTTGAGACTGCGAATAAAACCCAAAAGTACTGGTGTCGGAGCGACAAACCTATGGGAGCCAAAGGATCGACAGCCAGTACATATGGAGGAACGCATCAGGAGCAGTCAACTCTCAAATAATACTTAAAACTGCAAAAACAACGAAAGTTAATTCACATCTAGAAAGAATAAAACAAACACACTATAATTTATATACAGGGGAAGGGGGAAGCTGGGAGGGTAATTTTTGGGCTGGGAAGGGCCGGGGCAGTGAAAATGACGCTGCTATCAATAACAAAAGGTAATTGTGGCGCAGTCGAGGCCCGGGGAGATAATTAGGTGATAATTAACCGCTAATTTATGCATCCGTCATTCTCACACAAAAGCAAACGTCGCTAGTTTCCACACGTACGCACACGTGTACTAAGATTACACGGTTCGCGCACACAGGTTTCCTCATAGAGGGCACGTTATGCACACGCGAGTGGTCCGTTTACTCGGATTTGCACAGGTGCCCCATGTAGGGGCACGTCACGTTCGCACAGTGGGCACCCGTTGAAACCCGTGGAAACTCTGGATTTACTTGCATGTGTACACGGATTTGCACAGCGGAAATCTGCGTTTTCGAGCAGTGTGAATGTCTTACCTCTCCCCCAGACTGACAGCAGAAGCAATCCAGTTCCAACAGAGTTACCGAGACGAGGGGAACACAGAGGAACTGTTGGAGCATCTCTTCCTGGGCTGCCAGCAGAGTAAGTGTACTTCTGTCGGTGCTTCATGTATAAATGTAGTCCTATAGTCTTCCTGGGCTGCCAGCAGAGGGAGTGTTCTTTTGTTGGTGCTTCCTGTAAAAATGTTGTCCCATTGCCCTTTTGTTGATACCGCATGTAAAAAAGGTAGCCCCGCAGCCTTTTTTTAGGCTGTAGAGGCAGTGGATTTTTATCCACTGTGTCTAGGGTACGGTATTGGGAGGCAGAACCCAACCCTCTCCCTTCACCTACTTTTACCTCCCCAACAGTCATGTACCCATTCTTACTCCGGGTGGAGTGAGGAAAGTCACGTAGAGTGTTTTCCCCAAAGCCATCAGCAACATGACAAGATTTGTACTTTACATTCTGTGCTGGATAATCATAGGTTTTACCTAAGGACTTCCCCCTAACTTCTTGGCAAGTTGATTACACTTTCAGTACCATGGGCAGGAACACAATAATGGAAGTTCCGGTGCCATTTTTGCACTTAGTTTAGTGTAACAGAAAGATGCATATTTTGTACTCTCAACGGATGGCACACCATAGTTTCAGTACCAAGGACATGCTGTTCATAGTTATAAGTATTTGTATTTCTGTAACAACTTGGAAGAACATTGTTGTTACGTTTCTTCTGCAAACTTCTGTTCCAAACTGTGATTGTAACAAAATCTCTGTTCCCTCCCCAGCATTTACAGTGGATAAACTGTTGCAGCTGCCATTTGATGATGTGGAACAGGTAAAGAATATGTCTTGGTCCCTTTTATTTTTCCCTATTATTTTTGAATACTTTCTTGATAACTTTTTCGTAGTGATACTGCTTGTTACTATCAATGTTGATAACTATATAATGAATCTCTGTGCTTGCTGAAGTTACGTAGCACATTTTTACATTGTCGTTTTGTAATCCACAACTTTATGATCTAGACATTGGATTGCTAAGCAAAGGACCATGTAACCTCATTTGTTTGTTTGTTTGTTTGAGCCTTTGTTTTCTGTCTTCTCCAGAAAATTGCTGGTGAAGTTATTTCTACATCATCATTTTTGAATCCACAACTATATTATATAGACATGGCATCGCTAACCAAACGACCATTGCATTTGTTTGTTTGTTTATTTATTTATTTATTTGTTTTCTGTCCTCTCCAGAAATCCCTGGTGAAGTATCTCCAGGCGAGCCCGGAGCCCAACTCTGCGGAGCTCCTGCTGGTGTTTTACCTGCAGCGCGGCAGATTTGTGGACGCCGTTCGACTCAACGACCTGCTCAAACAGGACGTCATGGTGGGTGCTCTGCTTTTATTTATTTATTTGTTTGTTTTCTTCAGACAGGGTGAACATGCTCATTACTTTCCGCACTGCTTTCCAGGCGTGTCCTGTACAGAATAACATACACAGACTAAAATAAAGAAATAAGATAAAACAAAACAACCAATGCTTGAAAATTATCCTCATCTTACAAATCTGGATTTGTCCCTACAATGTTTTTGTTGTTAGTAGCATCAGTCTAAACCATTAAGGCTTGAAGCAGAAAGGTATGAAAATAAAGAAAAGTACGAAAATGAAAATTTCATGTCTTTGAACAAGTGGACTAATAGGCACATTCTATGAATGATGAATTCACATAGTATGATGAATTTTGATAGTTACATAAGACAGGCAAATGTAGCTCACCTCAAAGTTTCAGTCGCTCTTAGACTTACAAGAATCTTTTTCAGGAGTGAAGTTGATTCAATTTCTCTGATTACATGACCTTACATGACTTGAGTATTGAATCGTAAGTGCCTGGTTAGCTATATCAGCCCCTGTCTCGGTTGAGTGTCAGCTGGTGGGCTCTAATGTGATCAACATCACTCCTAAAGAAGGTGAGATGGATGTATAATGAGTGATTGTGTTTCAGATGGAGCATGATGCCCAGGCCCAGCAGAGAGCCGCCACAAGGAACGCCATCATAGACACCTACATGCGGCTACTGCCGGGGGTACAGAGGAAGCTATCATTCGGGCCTGAACAGTCGGTACCCAGGACACAACTCCTGAGTAGAGAGGGTGGGCAGTGTTGTGTTTATCTATAGTTTATATAGACACCTACATGTGGCTACTGCCGGGGGTACAGAGGAAGCTATCATTCGGGCCTGAACAGTCGGTACCCAGGACACAACTCCTGAGTAGAGAGGGTGGGCAGTGTTGTGTTTATCTATAGTTTATATAGTTTATATAGACACCTACATGCGGCTACTGCCGGGGGTACAGAGGAAGCTATCATTCGGGCCTGAACAGTCGGTACCCAGGACACAACTCCTGAGGAGAGAGGGTGGGCAGTGTTGTGTTTATCTATAGTTTATCTATAGTTTATATAGACACCTACATGTGGCTACTGCCGGGGGTACAGAGGAAGCTATCATTCGGGCCTGAACAGTCGGTACCCAGGACACAACTCCTGAGGAGAGAGGGTGGGCAGTGTTGTGTTTATCTATAGTTTATATAGACACCTACATGCGGCTACTGCCGGGGGTACAGAGGAAGCTATCATTCGGGCCTGAACAGTCGGTACCCAGGACACAACTCCTGAGGAGAGAGGGTGGGCAGTGTTGTGTTTATCTATAGTTTATATAGTTTATATAGACACCTACATGCGGCTACTGCCGGGGGTACAGAGGAAGCTATCATTCGGCCTGAACAGTCGGTACCCAGGACACAACTCCTGAGGAGAGAGGGTGGGCAGTGTTGTGTTTATCTATAGTTTATATAGTTTATATAGACACCTACATGCGGCTACTGCCGGGGGTACAGAGGAAGCTATCATTCGGGCCTGAACAGTCGGTACCCAGGACACAACTCATGAGGAGAGAGGGTGGGCAGTGTTGTGTTTATCTATAGTTTATCTATAGTTTATATAGACACCTACATGTGGCTACTGCCGGGGGTACAGAGGAAGCTATCATTCTGGCCTGAACAGTCGGTACCCAGGACACAACTCCTGAGGAGAGAGGGTGGGCAGTGTTGTACATTTTGTATTTGCTTATCTTTGATATCAAGAGTAACATACACAGTCCAGTAGTTGATGACCATGCCTATCGACCAAGAGGTTGTGAATTCTAATCCTTCTTGTTGTCACTTACCCAACATACAAATGTACAGTCATACACATACCACTTGAAAGTGTTGTAGTCTGTAAGATGGCATGTTAAGTCGTTGATGCACACAGATAAGTGATTAATTGATTTATTGATGGACACATATGGAGGTCCTTACTGTACTTTCTTGTTTTTTCCCCAGTGTCACGTCCTCAGCCCCTGTCTACCGTTCTACACCGCGGGACGGAGGCGCGAGTCGTCTCTCACGCCACCCTGCTGAACATGGTGCTGAACAAGGTAGCGGAGGCCAGGACTCAGCCGTACGAACCCACCACTCCATTCAGGAAAAGGTAAACTCTTACTATATTATGAGCCAAGATATTGTATAGCTGAAAGGTGTAATCAACTTGTATTAAATGTATTATAGTCCTGTGTTACTGAACAAGGTAGCTGAGGCCAGGACACAGCCGTACGAACCCACCACTCCATTCAGGAAAAGGTAAACTCTTACTTAGATTATAACGCTGAATGTTGTATATTAAGTATATTAACTGTATAAGAGTCCTGTGTTACTGAACAAGGTAGAGGAGGCCAAGACACAGCCAAACAAACCAACTACTCCATTTAGGAAAAAGTAACCACTTAAAACAAATATCAATGATATTCTAAAGCTGAAAAAGTTTAAAGTTTACTTTTGATACCTGTGATGTAAGGTGCGATACGTTTAAAGTCTGCTTTTTTTGTTTGTTTGTTTGAACCTTTATTTATTCATGAAAGCTCAAATCGGCCTGCAGGCCGCTTTTCATTGAGGTCATGAGGGAAGAGGCAAGGTCAGACAAAGTATATAACAGAGATAAAGTTACATCGTTTTGAGTCCTTATAAGTCCTATACGTCTATATACACCATTTACATTTACATACATACAGAATACATGAAACTGCTACATTATTCAAGTCCGTTCATTTGGCCGTTCCCGTTACTTTAAGAGTCTCTTAAAGGAAGCCAGATATGTGATATGAAGAAATAGCCTAGTCCAGGACTCAATTCCACGAAACTTATGGCTGATTCAGGAGAAGGTAGCCTCTTAGAACTAGAAGCAGTGTTCCGAAACTGCTGAGAACAGTTTGCTGTTACAGAGGAAAATCCCATTGGTTTTGTAGATAAAAAAACAGCAAAAAACAAAAAAGAATTTAGTTTGACGTATGAAATTAGAGGATGATGAAAAGTTGTGATTTGTTATTCCCGTACATTGTGTTGCAGACACATTGGATCCCCGCTGGTGGCAGAGAACGAGCCATTTGTGGGAACCCCCGTCACACCCAGGAGTGCACCAAGGGTCAGGTGTGTGTCTTTTTAAACCTGCTTGCTCCATACTAATTCTAAGGTAGCACTTTGGAACCAAATTTGTGTCCATCACAGGGTCTGGCAGTAGGACAAGGTTAAAAGTCTTTTCTACAAAATTTTAGACTAAGTTGAAGCCATTTCAAATACAAATTTGGACCTGTGCGAACAATGGGCACACTCCAGGATCAAAACACGGACTGAAAACAATAAAAATGTAAAAATGTGTTGAATCATGACCTGTAAGTTGTGTCTGGCCCTTCAATCAGAGAGGTGAATAAGGTGCCTAACCCCAGCCTTTTGAGGTTGTTTTGAAGAACTGTGTTACAGTAGAAATATTTTGATGACCATTGTGACCCCTCCCCCCCCCCAAAGAGGTGAGTAAGGTTATATACCCTAGTCTTTGAGCTCAAGGTTTGTTGGAGGACCAGTTCAATAGAAATATTTTCATAACCGTTGTGCTCACCCCACCACCAGAGAGGCGAGTAAGGTGATCTACCCCAACCTTTTAAGGTTTGGAGGAGGATTCAATTTGGTTGAACAGAAATGTTAATATTTTGAGGAGGATAGATTCAGAAATGTTTTGATGACTGTTGTGCCCCCCCCCCCCCCACCAGAGAGGCGAGTAAGGTTGTCTACCCCAGTCTGGATGAGATGGTGGCGGAGGCTCAGGAGGAGACACCTGTAAAAGCCCTCCTCACCTCACCTGGGCGACGCCCGCGCACCTCACCTGTCGGCCTGCTGGAGAGACTCAGAAGGTGGGGAAAGCTTAAGGAGCATTCCTAACCTATTTATGATTAAACCGGTCTTTATTAAATGTGATATTCTTCTCTCACCTTCTTTCTGGGTTGATATCTGTTTTTGCAGTCGTCAAGACTCTAACACTGTAGCCGTTTTCAAAGATACACGCACGTTGCACAGCACTGTACTCTTTGTAAAGTACAGTTTTCAGTTTGGTTCAAAGTTCACAGCATGTACCTTTTTCAGGGAAGATATGACTGTTGCACAGACATGTGTAAGTTCGAATGTTACTTCAACAAGTGAATGTAGTTATGCAGAGAAAAAAATAGTTTGAACCTTGTCTGTACAATCATACAGTCCCAGTCAGCTGACATGACATAGAAAATGTTGTTTTCCTCCAGGCACACAGTGAACCTGGGTGCAGACGCGATGTCCCTGCTGTCCACCCCCCCTGTGAAGCGTCGCCGAGCCTCCTACGCCCAGCACCTGCCCGAGGCACCCCCCCAGCAGACACCCCCCTCCATCCTGAAGGTGCGCAGGGCTGTGAGGAAGTCTGTCAGTCCGCAGGCTGCCGAGGCTAAGACACGGCAAGCTACAGGTCAGGCTGGGTTTCTTTTATTTTATATGTATGTGGTAGTAGTACACATGTTAGGCAAGCAGAGCTGTGAGGAAGTCTGTCAGTCCGCAGGCAGCCGAGGCTAAGACACGCCAAGCTACAGGTGATGCTGTGTTTCTTTTATTTTATATGTATGTGGTAGTAGTACACATGTTAGGCAAGCAGAGCCGTGAGGAAGTCTGTCAGTCCGCAGGCAGCCGAGGCTAAGACACGGCAGGCTACAGGTGATGCAGTGTTTCTTTTATTTTATATGTATGTGGTAGTAGTACACATGTTAGGCAAGCAGAGCCGCGAGGAAGTCTGTCAGTCCGCAGGCAGCCGAGGCTAAGACACGGCAGGCTACAGGTGATGCAGTGTTTCTTTTATTTTATATGTATGTGGTAGTAGTACACATGTTAGGCAAGCAGAGTCGTCAGGAAGTCTGTCAGTCCGCAGGCTGCTGAGGCTAACACACGCCAAGCTACAGGTGACGCAGTGTTTCTTTTATTTTATATGTATGTGGTAGTAGTACACATGTTAGGCAAGCAGAGCCGTCAGGAAGTCTGTCAGTCCGCAGGCAGCCGAGGCTAAGACACGACAAGCTACAGGTGACGCTGTGTTTCTTTTATTTTATATGTATGTGGTAGTAGTACACATGTTAGACAAGCAGAGTCGTCAGGAAGTCTGTCAGTCCGCAGGCTGCGGAGGCTAAGACACGACAAGCTACAGGTGACGCTGTGTTTCTTTTATTTTATATGTATGTGGTAGTAGTACACATGTTAGGCAAGCAGGGCAGGCTGGCGAGGCTAAGACACGGCAGGCTACAGGTGACGCAGTGTTTCTTTTATTTTATATGTATGTGGTAGTAGTACACATGTTAGGCAAGCAGAGCTGTCAGGAAGTCTGTCAGTCCGCAGGCAGCCGAGGCTAAGACACGACAAGCTACAGGTGACGCTGTGTTTCTTTTATTTTATATGTATGTGGTAGTAGTACACATGTTAGGCAAGCAGGGCAGGCTGGCGAGGCTAAGACACGGCAGGCTACAGGTGACGCTGTGTTTCTTTTATTTTATATGTATGTGGTAGTAGTACACATGTTAGGCAAGCAGAGCTGTCAGGAAGTCTGTCAGTCCGCAGGCTGCGGAGGCTAAGACACGACAAGCTACAGGTGACGCAGTGTTTCTTTTATTTTATATGTATGTGGTAGTAGTACACATGTTAGGCAAGCAGAGCTGTCAGGAAGTCTGTCAGTCCGCAGGCAGCCGAGGCTAAGACACGACAAGCTACAGGTGACGCTGTGTTTCTTTTATTTTATATGTATGTGGTAGTAGTACACATGTTAGGCAAGCAGGGCAGGCAGCCGAGGCTAAGACACGGCAGGCTACAGGTGACGCTGTGTTTCTTTTATTTTATATGTATGTGGTAGTAGTACACATGTTAGGCAAGCAGAGCTGTCAGGAAGTCTGTCAGTCCGCAGGCTGCCGAGGCTAAGACACGCCAAGCTACAGGTGATGCTGTGTGTCTTTTATTTTATATGTATGTGATGGTAGTACACATGTTAGGCAAGCAGGGCCGTCAGGAAGTCTGTCAGTCCACAGGCTGCTGAGGCTAAGACATGGCAGGCTACAGGTGACGTTGTGCCTTTTGAATGCGTAGAATACAACACGGTTTGGTTTAAGTTCCACCTGCCCACACATTTACAACTGTCTTAAAAAGTGAGAAGAAGTGAAACCTTTACACAATAGTATACGTTAGATTTAAAATATTGTAGATGTAGTAAGGTACCACATTCTGATATCACTACTTGTACTTAGAACTACATTGTACATTATCATCTTGGCCTGTACTTAGCTTGTAGAAGCATAAACATACAGTAAAGATCTTAATTCATTTATCATTGAAAATGCTTAATGATATCCCCCCCAGGTTCCATCTCCGTCCAGAGGAGAACCTTCGGGTTCATACATTATAAGGAATCACAATAGAAAAGTGTCCCAGTATGTGTCTACTGTGTTTGCAAGGGAATATCATTGAAATTTAAAGTACTTTTCCACAGGTTCTATTTCAGACTTCGCCATGCCAACCCCTCCCCGGTACCAGAGGAGGACCATTGGGTTTGCCGAGCCTCCCAAGGAGCAGAAGGAGACTCCGAGGAAGATTCGCTTCGCAGCGGAGACTCCCGGCCTGCCTCCTTCACCTGACATGTACGTCAAAACTCCTTTTCATCTAACTGCCTGGTGGCATAAGGTTTCCCTGACCTACACAGGCCTGTTCTTAGCTCCAGGGCCAATATTTATCCTAAAGTGGGTATCTCACTGGGCTGTGGCACTTTCCCTAAATTTGATGACAACATACAAAATATTCATTGAGTAAGAAGACAGCAAAAAACACATAGCGTGAAAGCATAGCGTGAAAGCGTAGTGTGAAAGCATAGCGTGAAAGCATATTTGTTAAAGCATAGTGTGAAAGCATGGCATGAAAGCATGGCGTGAAAGCATGGCGTGAAAGCATGGCGTGAAAGCATGGCGTGAAAGCATGGCGTGAAAGCATGGCGTGAAAGCATGGCGTGAAAGCATAGGGTGATTGTTTTTTATGGATGAGATTCTTTGAGCTCTCTGTTGCTCAGCTGCTGCGAGATTGCCGACTTGCTGCAGATTCAGTGAGATGGCCACTTTGCGTCAGGATTGCTGTAGTAAATCTCCTTTGCTGTAGCAAATTTCCTTTGGGGCATGTTAGCCCTATAGCCAAGAAGCTTATTCTGCCATTACAATTTTTCGAAAGCTCACTGTGTTGGAAGGTTTTACTGACATTCTACTTTGTTTCATGATTTACCCTAGAATTTTTATTGTGCACCTGAATTCATATTAGGTTAAAGATGAATTAACGGGAAGATTCAATGTGAGGGTCTTTCTACTGGGTGCACTAGAAAAAAATGAATTATTTTCACTTTTAATCCAGAGAAAAGTCATCCCCCATCAGTTTCTCTCCCCCGAGTTTCCCTGAGGAGAGAGAGGCCAGCCCAGACAGGGCCTCCATGGAGGCTGTACCAGAGGAGGAGGTTGCCATGGAGATCATGGAGGTGGATGAGGAGATCACCTTTAACCTCAGCAGGGGGGACGGACTGGCAGGGGAGGAAGAGGAGGAAGGTTGGTCATTTTTTGCCTTTTTTAAGCCTTCAGCCTGCTAAAGCCTAGGGAAAAAATGTTTTTTCTAGTTATAGTCCTAAGGCCTAGGGTAGAAATTGTGTTGTTTCCTGTTTCCCTACCTACCTTAGAAAAACTTGCCGACCCTAGACTTTTTTGGGGGTAGGCAGTGGGGTCACATAGTTTCCAGTTAGCCTGCTTTCTATTGAAGTAAAAACACTGCTTGTCCTATCTAATGAAGGATAAATGCATCTACAGTCAAACCTGTATTAGGGGCCACCTCTACAGAGGGGCCACCTGTCCATAGTGGCCACTTTTTGTCAGTCCCTTGTGTATTTTATCTACGTTGCCACCTCTATACAGAGGCCACCTGTCTATAGTGGCCACATTTGTCCGGTCCCTTGAATGGCCACTATAGACAGGTTTGACTGTATTATGCACAAACACACATTGACATTGTACATGTTTTGGAATACTTCATTGAGCTTCATTGATCTTCCCCAACTCTTTTACAGACACCCAGGAGTTTGAAGTGACCAAACCCCCCTCCCCCACCAAACCCCCCTCCCCCACCAAACCCCCCTCCCCCTTGAGACAGCTGTCCCCAGGACTGTACCCCACGCTCCCTGGTGCTAAGCCGGCCGAACCTGCCGAATCTTCGCCAGTCAGAGCGGCGCTGTACCCTGACCTGTCCCCGACGTACCGGGAACCTGGGGGTGGGGAGGAGACTGTACCTTCAGAACCTGCTTCAGGTGAGGATCCTGTTACATCATCTTACTCTCGACACACCAGGCTTACAACAAATTTGGAATGGTCAAAGTTATTTTAACCATCATCATCATCATCGGACGATTTGATCAAACATGTTCGCACATGTTTACACACGACGGAGTTAAACCGCCCCTTACGGGGTGACATACCCTTTCGTATGGCTAATTACAAGACGGGGATGCGCCAGGTCTCCCGTCCGGGTGAATGATTTTAACCAGGGGGGTGGTGAGAAGACTGTTTCCTCACAACCTGGGTCAGGTGAGGCCCAAGTTACTCTTTCTAACTGTTAGCAATCGGGCTTACGACAGAAGTTTGGAACAGTCCACGTAATATGAATTCTTCAGTGGTGAGGAAACAATTCACTCAGAATCTGTGCCAGGTGAGTACCCTGTTACTCGTACTAACCCTTAACACAGGCTTGCAACAGCAAGTTTGGAACAGTCAAAGTCTTATCATCCTGGGATTGATAAAGAGACACTTGCACTGCATCTTTCTCTTACAATTTTTTAAATTTGTGTCCTATTTGAATGCACCACAGTTGTGTCTGTCTGATACCGTGTGGGTCGTACCTATCCTTTACAATGTTGTGTGTTTCATTCATATGTGTTACAAATCACTAACACAGCACCATGCTTGTGTCTGTCTGTTATTGTGTGTTTCAGTCCTACATGTATCCTTCACAATGTTGTGTGTTTTACCGTATGTGTTACAAGATACTAACACAGTACCACACTTGTGTCTGAATTATATTGTGTGGGTCGGTCCTATCCTTTATGTTGTGTGTTTCATTCATATGTGCTACAAGATACTAACACAGTACCCCGCTTGTGCCTGCCTGATATCGTGTGGGTCAGTCCTATCCTTTACAATGTTGTTTGTTTTATTTGTATGTGTTACAAGACACTAACACAGTCCCATGTTTGTGTCTGTCTGTTAGCCTGGGCTCCGTGGGGAGGCTCCTTGTCCAGGGCTCCTCTCCAGAGAGGCAGTGCCCCCCTCCCACCCAGCTCTGTTGTAAGGGAGGTGGTAGAAGAAGAGTCAGTGATGGAAACAAGTTCAGCTACAGGAACGTTAGGTAAAGGTTACAGTTGTCCCAAGTGTTTGGTGAGATGCTGTGGCTATGGGATGGCTTAAGGGAATTCATTTCTACTAGAAGAGTTTGTTTTTTTCTTATTAAGCAATACTCAGTTTCATTTGTTTTCTCTTGCATAAAGAGAAAAAGAGAAATATTGCTGAGAAGGGTAACATGTAGAGGAAATCTAAAATGACAGCCTGTTTTGTTTTTTTAACCAGTCATCTATTGTGTAGTGCAAGGCCACATGGACCACTTCTGGGCACTGAACTAACACTCACTGTAGCAGCATCTCTTATTCATCAAAAACAAAAATGTCAAAAACATTAGGTTAAGGAAAGCTTGAGTAACTGACTCAATAGTTGAAGCAGGGGTTACAGAGGCTGCTCAGGAAATTCCATAGCCTTTTCCTGGTCTGATACACACAGTTTCAAGGAGGGAAGTATGGTCACTGGCAGATCTATATGTTGACAGTCAAATAAATCTTTATTCCAAAATCAGCCACTCAGATAAATCTTTGTTTGTCTCCCACAGAATATCCCTCCCCTCCGAAGCCAGTACGTCTCCTACTCTCGTCTACAACGATGACGCCACCGGACACCCCAGAGAGCGCGTCCAGAATGCCGGCCCAGCCAGCGACCGTGGACGAAACGCCTCAGCCTGCAACCGTCTCTCCCGTTAAAGACGAGCAAACCGCGCCCGAAGCCGACGTGGGGGAAATCTCCGCAACAGCTGAGTCGACAGTCGGCAAGGTGGTGAAGTTTTCAGCTGAAGAAGGACCAGAACTTTCTTTACAAGCACAAGAGCCAGCAACTCAGTTGCCAACAACTGCTGTGGTTATGGAAGAAGCTCCAGGATTGGTCAAGAGGCAGGCAGCAACTATAGAAGCAGCCATCCCATTGGTGGAGCCATCTGCTGTGGTTATGGAAGAAGCCCCAGGATTGGTTGAAACGCATCCAACAGCCATGGAAGCCGGCTCATTATTGGATGAGCCACCGAAGCCAGTTTCTCCACAAGTAAAACCTTCATCGCCATCAACTTCAGGAGTTAAAAACATTGAAATGGCAGTTGAAGAGGACGCTGAACCTTCAAGACTAGCAGAAATAATCACCAAGCCTCCAGTAATTGTGGAAGCCAGTAGTAAAGAAGAAACTGTGTTCACTGTAGTTGAAAAAGAACCCACAATGGCTGAACCATCCGTGTCAGTCTCAGAAGTTACCCAGCCACCAAGAAAGCCAAGTCCTGAGAAAGAAGCCGCGCCATTGGCCGAGCCAGCTTCTCCAGTTGCTGACACACCAATGAGGGGACAGGTTTCAGGTGTGGAGCAGTTTAAACGGTCGTTGAGAACGAGAAGCCGAAGTCCGCTCAAGGCTGCCAGGAGGACGAGTGCAGAGGGAGACCAGGAGAGGGAAGAGAGGGCTGACAGGGTAAGGCTCTTTTTGCACTGAAGAAGAGAAAGAAACTTGGTACAGCTGTTAAAACATTAGCATATTGCCAGGCTGTGTAAAACCAACCAGAAGCCTCCATTCCTGTTGTTGTTGATATGTTACAGTCATTATCTTACTCCACTTTTGAAACTGTTGAGAGTCAATAATATGTTCAACTAGTTCTCTGCATCACACAGATACAAGTGACACCATTGTGAAGTATGACTTCAAAGGTCTATGACTATGTGAATTGAAAATCCACCAAATCTCGAATCATAACGTTATATTACTGTGCTAGCCAGTCCCTTTCAAAAATTAGTAACAAGGTAGGAAAAAACTTGGACTCTCCTATATGTACTTTCTTTCCAGTAAAGGTGCAAAAGAAGTCTTATCAGTCATGTTGACAAGAATGACACACACCACTCTGATCACTGTTCTAGCTTTTATCTTACTTCATATGTTCCTCTTGCTTCTTACATGTACCTACTGAATTGAACCAGTCATGAAATATGATATCTCATCCATTCCCAGAGGGTAACCCGAGCCTCTATAGCCTCCAACAAGACCTTCTCAGAGATGGGTACCCAGTACCCGACCCCAGCGCCCTTGAAGACGGCCGCAGTGTCGGAGCTCCGAGCGGGGGACGTCTCTGTCAAGTCTGAGCCTCAGGAAATCACACAGGAGGAGACGACAGGTCGGAGAAGTGTTTTTTTTTTTATTTTTAACTAAGTATCTACACCAAAAAGTTACTCAAGCAACTGGATTCCAAAATCATATCCAGTTGCTTGAGTAACTACATTTTGGCATATCGTATTACCTGGATGCCTTATCTTTATCGACGATTAAGCATCTTTGTTTCTTTCACCTCTGTACTCTGTACATATACAATGTTATTTGGTGTTAAATCTTCTTATATTGTTCAGGAAACAAATCAAGAAGTTTTTTTTATAATTTTATCAATAACATTGTCTTCTCACTGAAACAGCATATTTTAACAGATCTATTGTGTTTTTTTTTATTATATTTACTGTAATCTAGATAAAGTTTGAACCTACATAATTATCATGATCTGTTGTAATACATGTATCATCTGTATTTTTCCTTCCTACAACAGAAGACAGTAATAACACCCTGAGACTGAGCACCGATTCTGAGCCAGAGGAGACTGCGACCTTCACCAAGGTCAAGGTCAAACAGGAGGCAGTAGAACCAGGTGGGTCAAAGTTCAAGGTCCATTCCCGAAGTGAAGACTTTGACATTTTCTTATCATCTCTCATGTATGTGTGAATACATCTAGAAAAATAACTTTTTAAGGTTGCAACATTTTATTATATTTTTTGTTTCATCAATAAGTTAAAAATGACTTGATCAGTATTGTCATCTGAACATTCTGCATGCATAGAGTACTACAATCACTCATAGTATGATCATGTGATTTATTCTTGTCTTTGATGTACATGTATCTTTTGGTCTTTAAGTTGTTGTCTCTATGTCGCCAGAATCCTCCTACGTGTTCTCACCACCTGTCACCATGGTGCCGCGATCTGAGCAGAGAGGTAGGAACTTCTGCTTTCTATATATGTCAGACTGAGAGGACCTGCAAGGAAAGAATTTGGTGTGCTCTTATCTCCATAATTGTGCCTTAAATGTTACATTGATGTTGCAGTTCTAATGTGTCCACGTTTCTAGCCCTCTTTATCCATCCGTGGAAGCGTAGCCTGATTTAAATGTCTTGACCAGTAAGGAGCGTGTGGTGAATTTTCTGTTCTTGTTGTGTCAGACTGGTAAAGACCACGGCACGCCTGCAAACTTTCACCTGCACAGCTCAGATTTTACCAGCAGTAGCCTGTATATACAGGTAGTATTTCTGTCCCTATATACTATCCGACAGTGTATATACGGTTAGAGATACATTGTAGATTAACCTGTATATATAAAGGTAGTATTTCTATAGCCCTAATACAAATGCATCAAGGCATAGATGTGAAGGCAACGAGTGTCGAATTTTCTGTTGTTGTCCAGGTAAAGACCACGGTACGCCAGCCCAGGTGCCGAACTTCGTGTTTTCCCCGCCGCTAACCCGGTCCCGCGGCCGGCAGTCCATCGTTCCTGTTGTTCCAACCAGCACCGGCCGCAGTCACAGGTCAGTCCTAGGCCACAGGAATCTTCGTCATATGATAAGATGTTAAAGCTTACATGAAAAGAAATTTCATTCGGTCTTTCACATAATATACATTGATGCAATTGAGAACTTTCAAAACGTTGATCTAAAAATGGGTATGCATGCTTGTTTCTGCAAATTACCAAGCCGTGACGTTGTATATGTTACTCCCCGGTAGCTAGTATGGCTGCCGCATGGGGAAAACATTACATTTAATAGACTATACCTCATTAAGGAAACATAATTCAAACTTGGTCCGTGAAAACATCTTTTCAGTGTTACTCAGGCGAAAGATAGTGGAACCTACATGTATCTGAAACGTCTGACAATTTCCAATATCATATCCAGTTATGTTTTTTAGCGTATCTCATTACCTGGATGTCTAACCTTCATCGACGTCGCTTAAACTTGCTTTATTTCTTATACTCCAAGGACTAGCAGGAGGACAAGAGACGATGCCAGCCCCATCCAAACTCCTCGGGTGGAGGAAGTGCCCACCTCCCCGAAACCTGCGACCCCAGAACCCACGACTCCCTCTATGGAGGCCATGGACAGCCCCGAGAGTGTTCTGCGGAGTGGGAGGGTGGTGAGGAAGGAGACGCCTGTCAAGTCCCCCACCGGCTACACCCACCGCAAGACTCGCGGGGGCAGGAAGACTACTACTACAAGGACCAGGTACGGACCAGCAGTGGAGAGTTACTGTTACAGTAGTTTTTTGAGATAATAATGTTATTTGCAAAATTTGAAAAACGCCGGCAAGGCGACATGTAACCCTGGATAAATAAAAATAAAATAAAAATAAAATGTCCAAAGGCTACACCCACCACAAGACTTGCGGGGGCAGGAAGACTACTACAAGGACTAGGTATGGTCCTGGCAGCGGAAATTTGTTACTGTAGTTCTTAGATATAGTCTAGAATCATAGTTTGACAGGTACAATGCTAAACTTTCTTCCAGCACTGAGGTATACATGATTAGATGATAAGAGGAGCGCTTTTCTGAGAAAGAGTCAGACTGACCCCGAATTGTCAAAAAAAACTCTGAACCAAAACTTCTCTCTCGTAAAATACAATACTTTGAATATGTTTGAACATATAATAACACTGTTTGAATTATTGGTATAGAACAACTTTGCCTTCAGTCTTGTCCTGTTTGTGTTACATTTTTCACTGTTTTATTTATCCCTGTAGGACGAAGAAGCCGAAGCTGCCTCACATCGAGCCGTCAGACAGCCCCATCAGCTTCATCTCCCCTGTCCCGGAGGAGTCGCCGGCCACGAGAACGCGCAGCCGGCGCCGCGTGGTGAAGAATCAACCGCACCCCATGAGCCTCAGGCAGAAAAAAGCACCCAAACTTTAGCAGCTTATGAACTATACATGAAGCTAATGTATATCTACAGTTACAAGTGATAACTTAAATAAAGTTGTTTGTTGTATGTACATGTACATGTATCAAAAGAGTTGTGAAGAACCAGCCCCATCCCATGAGCCTCAGGCAGAAAAAAGCACCCAAAATCTAGCAGCTCATGAACAATACATGTAGCTAATGTATACCTACAGTTACAAGTGATAACTTTAATAGAATTGTTTGTTGTATGTACATGTACATGTATCAAAAGAGTCGTGAAGAACCAGCCCCATCCCATGAGCCTCAGGCAGAAAAAAGCACCCAAAATATAGCAGCTCATGAACAGTACATGTAGCTAATGTATATCTACAGTTACATTAGTGATAACTTAAATAAAGTTGTTTGTTGTATGTACATGTACATGTATCAAAAGAGTTGTGAAGAACCAGCCCCACCCCATGAGCCTCAGGCAGAAAAAAGCACCCAAAATCTCGTAGCTCATGACCTATAGGTGTATTTATATTTGGCTACAAGAAATCAAACTGGAAAAGCTGTCTATTGTTTGTTATATTTACATGTATCAAAAATGTTGTGAAAATTCAGAAGCTTGAGACAGAATAAAGCACCAGATCCTATACACTACACATATGTGACTGTAAAAGAACTTAAAGGAAAAACAGTCCCAGTAAATTCTTTGTAGTACGTACATGTATCAAAAGTATTGTAAAAATTCAGCCCCATACTATGAGTATGCGACTGTCATCAACAAACAGTATTTCTAAGGTTACAGGATTGGTGACACAATGTAACTTAAAGTAATGACTGTTTATGTATCAAAAGTTCTGTGAGAAATCAGTCCTGAAAAGAAAGATCCAAATTTTGTCAGCTCAGACATGTATTTTTACTGTTGTAAGAGAAGAACTTCTAGAATATGTTAAGAAAAGAATAAATATTTTGCTGCACCAAATGTAAGAGTTGTAAAAAATCAGGCCTCCATTTCGACCATGCTAGATCTTGTTCTCTTACTTCTGCCATGTAGATGAAAACATGAAGAAAAAGTTGCAAACAGCTTTATAAAACTTTGTAACAATAAATGTGTCATATCAGTATCCTATATGCTTAAAGGGGCCAGGCTATACAAGTGTGTTGTCTAAGTTTCTGTTGCAGGAGGTGAAGAAATGTTTGCATTATGAGAATACTCTGCTGTAACTATTCTATTGTCTTTCTTCCTATCGTATGCTCACAAATATATCAACACACATCGTTGGAATTTGGTATCTAGAAAAAAGAATTTACGATGAGTTTCTTACATTGATGCTGGCAGAGAGAGCGATATTATGAAATACTTATATGTGGTATGCAAATGAATGATAGAAAGCATTGACAATTTGGTACTGTCTCGAATGTGTATGGATTTTTCGTTTGAGTCTATTAAATGGTATTGGACAAATAAATAAATGGTGTTTTATGTTGAATATGCTCATTAATTCTTATGCATTCTGTTCTTTTTATTTAAGAATTTTATTTTTCATTCCAACTCAGTACGTGGTTCCAAAATGTTAATTAAAAGGGCATTCCACTCCACACGGGAGTGTTATTTTCCGATAGATATTAATTTTAGGAAGTGATAACTGCATACAACTTCACATTATACGATAAAGTACCCAGTTGCCCCACATGCCTCAAAAGCATTCAGTCTTCTACTAAACTCCCCAAGTACCCTCTAATTGAATTAATCCTATGGCTGAATACAATGCAAAACTTTTAGGTAAGGTTACAAAACTAATTTCAGGTTCGCCAAGAAATCTCGTCTTGTTCTTGTATTCTTTGCTATCTTATGAGCAATTTGCCTTCCCGGTGCGCTTAGCGTACCTCATTTATTCCGAAAATATGTACGATAAACAGTGTCTATGCGTATAGGGAATTCATGGGTAGGGTCTGCATGGGTTTAGTGAGTGTCATTATTGTACACATCACGTAATTCCTCCCAGGTGAATTCCACAAAATTTGGCTGATTATGTATTCATTGCCACATTATCTAGTGGGAAATAAGACTCCCTTCTGGAGTGGAATGCCCCTTTAAGTACATTGTAAACTGTGAACACATTTTCTACATCAATGTCTCATTCTTAAGAGTTCTATGATCTACAGCAAGCCAATGCGATAATTAATTCTATATCAAAGCCTTTTCAAGATATTCGTTTCTTAATAATTAATTGAAATGTTTTGTTCATATTTTCTAGTGCCTTTCTCTAGATTCAAAATTGTGTCAAAATATCCACTAAGGCATTGAGATTATTATGCTAATAATGATGTATTGAGCCAATAAGCAATGTTTCGTTTCATCAACGGTGCTTTTATCAAATTTTCTAACATAATGCTTTCTTTCAGCCTAACTCAATAGACTTTCTTTATTCCAGGGTTCCTTTCACCGGACTCGAAAAAGACAGTGCCGATCGCGACGTCAAAACATTTACTTATGGAGCGAGATAAGTCGACAACAAACGACCGGTAGGTGTACATTTCATCAGCTGTTAAAATCTTAAGATTCGTTAGGTACGACCTCAACGTTTTACACTGATGGGAACATGTCCTTCACAAGGCTTTCCTGTAGCGCCCCCGTCTCGGCCAGCCCGTACAGCTGTGCCCTGACTGACGTCATGCTGACGTACTGCATCACCGTGGTAACGGAGTTCTTGTACATCGGCCGGGTGCCCTTTGACATGACCGTCAGCCGGCCCTTGGCGTCGAACCTAGGGTGAGCGAATGAATGATTCATAGTTAGCTTATTAAGCATTTTATGTTTCATATATTGCTCAGACATTTACAAGTCTGATTTATAATTAGTTTCAACATTTTATTTTCTTATATTGCTCAGTAATTTACACTTCTGATTGACTTTTACTATTAAATTAAAGAAAATAAACAAACCCAGGACTTCCCGATCTCCAGAACATGACCTGCTCGCCTGCCCGCACGCATGCGGGGTTGTCGTCCTGCTTCGTCACTTTTCCCGCGGATGACGTCACACCCGCCTCCCCCGATGCATCCTGGGGTGGGAGAAGGTTCCCCAAGCCGGGCAGGTGTTCTTGGAGAAGGTCACTTTGCCCTTCCTCCACCTGAATAAACGATAGTTACGTTTATGGAGGTTAATGTCCGTCACATCCAGGTAAACAACATTCTAGTGACGCTGAAAAAGAGTATGTTTTAAGAAAAGTGTCAGATGGGTTTATCAGGGATATAGATTGTTAACTCCTTCATTTAAACGAAATTAACTCCGTCATCCATAAAATGATTTTACTTTCAGCACCAAGGATATGACCATGTTCCGATTACAACATTATGGTAACTTCTATTTTGTAATTGAACTAACGAAAGTCGCTGATTTTTTGTGTGACTGTGCCAATAACGCTTTATCGCATCGAACGGTCGGTCACACGTGCGCCAAACAAATGTACAATAAACTCTTCTTGGAACCTAGTCTTAGCGTTTAAAGCTATATATTGATGATCCTACTAATTGCTGTGGAAACTATAATGATAACAATGAGTTCCCCATTTACAACAGTTACCGTACGTGTATTCAGCATACCTGCAGCTCCAGAATACAGAAGTCCGTATCGGCGTCCTCGTGCACGGGCTCCGCCTTGAACGTGAAGCGGCTGTAGCGCATGGGCTGTAGCTCACCCGTGTAGTGGTGGAACTCCACATGCGCCTGTTCTAGCGGGGCTGGGGCGCCGGCCTCGGGATCCTTCCTCTGGGCCTTGGGAAGTAGACATAAGCTACTTATCAGTGTTACGTCGATGAAGATTAAACATCCAGGTAACGTAAAGTACATCAAGCAATTGGGTAGATTCTGTAACGAGCATCTTTCATCAATTGTAAACAAATGGTAAAATTAATGTCGTGGATGCTATATGAAACGTCAGTGGGTTTAAGGTCATCTGTATTCTGTAGAAATGAGTTACACACACAATATACGGCAAAAACCTAGGAAATCCCTTTATGTGATGATTCACTATCACCAGAAGGGCACAAGACAGAAAATGTCGAGTTGCCTGCGTTATTTAGTGACACATGCTTATTTTTTTGCGGGAAAATGGGCGAACAGTATTGAAAACCTGAACAACATCTAACCTACGTTTCGAATGCATGCGCTAAACTAGACCTGTGTACCTTAGAACTACTTTTCACCGACACAAACATTGTCACTACTACTGCTGTCTTCAATATGACTACTTGGGAATTTCAAGGAGAAACACACTCATACGGACCCTAGTAATTTACTGTGCATTTTAGATACTGTGCTTACGACTGTGCGTACTATTAAAGAAACTTGTTTTATGTTCAAATCGTAAGTAATTCCACAGCGTTTGACAGTCCTGTCAGTAGTACCTACCATCTCGCGGATAGCCTCCACCATGTGGTGGCACGTGAGCAGATATGTACTGCCTAGTCTGAAGCCGCCTCCAATGGCTGGAAAGGGAAGAAACATTTCCTTTATGACTTATTTACATGTTTTCAGTACAAAACGACATTACATGGCTTGTTTTGGATATTCCCCTACAGTCACAGACGGAGTTGTACAGTCCTAGTTTCTCCAGTTTGGAACAAAGTATACTCATATGGACGGAATACCTTTCCTCATCTCATACTTCTACTAGTCGCTGTTTACTTTGAATTTTGTATTGTGTTTTTGGGCGGCTTAAGTCTGTCGTCACCATGGTTTGTTGATCAATGTTGAAAAAGTAGTTGTATCCCTTTGCACCCAACCACGCACACAAAGTGGAAATGCTCTCAACTAGTGACTGCTGCCTGGCACACCTAACCTTCGCACATCTACCTCCAGACCGGACATTTGGCTCCACTGATATCTGGTAAGGATGTTGCTTCTGTACTTTCTGACATTAATCTACACCCTACCTGTGTCTTCAAACCCCACCACACCCACAGAGTTGAAGTGCTGCACCAGTGAGTACTGCATCTCGCACCTAATTATAACCTTTACACATCTAACTCCAGGTGTTGTTATATCATGTTCTTAGTAACAATCCACTGTACCTGTGTCCTCAAACCCCACCACCCCCACAGAGTTGAAGTGCTGCACCAGAGAGTACTGCATGTCTCACCTAACCTTTACACATCTTACTGAAAGCGCTGTTCAGGTCTAGGGAGCACCCATCCCCCCCCCCCCCCCCCACACACACACACATCTATGCTGGTGACAGTAATTTCCACAGACTGTACCTGTATCTCGGCACCCAACCACGCCTACAGAGTTGAAGTGCTGCACCAGTGAGTACTGCATGTCTCCCGGGATCCCGTCCTTGCAGATCGGGTCCGCCTCGCACGCCTCCGTCACCGCCTTCTCCATGTTAATCAGCTCAAACGCGTCTCCGGTCACGTCTATCTGGGGAGTCAAGTTCAAAGTAAGAATCGATTTCTTTTATCTTTTAATTCCTAGTCTCGTTATACTGTGGATTACACTTCCTCTAGTTACAAGTTTAAATCTTTACGACGTCTTTCAGTGTATAGGGTGGAGCCCATTTCTGTTTCTATAGCTTGCACCATGATAGTAACGTTAGACGGCGCCTATCTCCGTTTCTATAGCCCCCGGGCCACACAGGAGTTAGACTAATGGTTGTGGTGTTGTTTTACCCCCATACTTGTGTGCTACGTATAGGAGGTTGCCCATCTCCATGTTGATCAGATTAAACGTCTATTTGTGGGGTTGAAGTTTACAATTAAAATCTGTGACCTTCCTGGTAGGCTCGGAACTCAGCGGTCCCGAGTCCGATACTCGACGTGCTCCCGACGTTTTGCCCTTGGGAAAGGCACTTTACACCCTCGGTGATCCAACGGGTAGGTCACGGCGTCTTTTTGTTACCGGGGCCCGGCCAAGCCAAAAAATAGAGCCGCAAGGTGCTGTCCCATGGGGCCATATAGGGGTCACGCCCGAAAGTGTCAAAAACAGCCCGTGAACTGCTCGACAGGACCCCTTTATGAACTTGGGACCAAAGCCTGGTACCAAGACCTGTTATACCTGTCGGGTGCCTTCGCCTTTGTCGTAAATATACAGACCCTGGGGAAGGCAGCTGAAGCGTTAACAAAACGTTATAATTACTGCAAAGTCGGCCAGGTAAAGTAGTCTCTACCAGACTCCGGATCGCTGGAAAAATCGTAGAAATGGAACAAATAGAGAAGTAAGCCGGCCAGAGGAATATAGCTGGGTAGGGAACAGCACGCTATCCACGGATTTTTCCAGCGATCCGGAGTCTGGTAGAGACTACAGGTAAAGGCCCAGAAAGTTTCATCACAAGAACTTTTTTTCTACTGAACTGATTGAATGTTCAGCTCCTGCCTCCTCCTCACCAAAACGTAACAACAACGTCGGCAAGGTCAAGTTTCTTCAAGTTTCATCACAATAACTTTTTCCTACTGAACTAACAGATTAAATGTTGACATACCTTCCCTCCGGCGATGTTGGTTCTCTTGTCGAAGTCTGTCCGCGACAGCTCTTCCTGGAGTTCCGATAGGATCTTATCAACGTCGAACCCGTCAATGTCGTCACGCGCCTGAAAAGGACGAGGTCACGTGCTCAAAGAAAATTCTAAACTTTATTTCATACATAAAGCTTCTGTCTAATCTTGAAAAAGATACGTGGTCGACAGCCCGGCAGTCCACGGATTGTGATGATAATGATGATGTCTATGTGACTTATGTGAATGCATGTTTGGTACTTTCCTCGAGTAATTAGGGGTCTGTTATAAACGCTTTATGGTCAGGCTAGTGGTATTTTGTGTCATGCTTGACAGAGGCAGAGGCAGAGTGCTCTGAAAAATTTAAATCCTAATTTTGTATCATTTTGAATGTAAACAGCATGCTTTTGAGCCTTTGCAGGTGGTTATGATAAATATGGCGTCAAGGTACTGTAGATTTAGATATGAGGATAACTCTTTCGGATAATGTTTGATTTGACTTCAAAACAGATGATCAGATCGTACCTCCTGTAGGGTGCGTCTCATGTCCCAATATTCCTTCCCCGTCACTCCGGCCCCGCTCTTGCCGCTTCCATCGGCGGCGCCCTCGCTACTCTCGCCCGGGTACTCTCCCAGGTCCTTCCCGATGAGGAACGGGGCCAGGCATCGGGATAGAGCTCTGCGGGAACAACAGTGTTTTTAAAATTACATATATAGTAGAAGTTGGCTTAACCGCATGAGTTGTTAACGGATCTGTTCAATGCAAGGCTATCTGACCACTTCTAGGCAATGAACTAAGCATAAGTTTATTGATTGATGGTGGAAACTATTTTGCAAGGTGATAGTGAAATGAAGAAATAGTGATAAACACTGGTTTTAAAGGTTTAAAGATTGCAGGACGAAAAAATATGTTTTCAATAGAGTTCAATAGTCTGGCAGTGCGAGGAAAGAAACTGTTGCTGTAGAAGGACTTTGAGACTGGAGCGATAATGATGCGACTAGAGGGAAAACTAGTGTTGCGCTGAAAAGCTGTCAATGAAGGTACAAGTAGCTAACTAGTGTGAGATAATCGGATCATCATATATAAACACTGTGAAAACACATACATACAAACAGAAACACCAAAAACAAGACCTCCCCGTGATTAATAGATTCTTCCACTGCCCCCCTGACCTTGAATGTTTATAAAGCTTGACCAAGCAGATACACAAAAAATTCATAATTGGTGTATTAGCAGACGTGGTTGGAAGTCAGTGGCGAGACGGGGGCCGCTACCAAATTCCAAAGACAAGATGACTAGTAGAAAAATGTTTGTGTGTAGGGAACTATTTGTATGGTACGTAGGTTTCTTCAATGAAAATCTATTAATTTAAAAGCCTTAAGATGCTCACCTTCCTTCATAATCCCTGGCTCTCTCCGCATCCTCGTCAGTCACCTCCTCCTCCTCAGTCAGCTTCAGGACCAGGGTGCTGCCGTGCAGATCCGCGCCGGTGGACGTCAGATGGTTCCCGGAATCTGGCTCGTCCACTTTTGTTGCAACAAATCTTTCACCGGAAAGCATCAGGACATTAGCAAGAAATCTGAGTAGATAAACTGAGTAGATATACAGTTTATCTCTCTGTTAAACAACATTTTATTTCCGAAGTCAAGAACATCATTTCTCATATTCAAAATTTTCTAATCATCGACAAGCGAATAAGGCGTTTTGTAATTTAAAAAATCACGGCTAATGGTGACAAATGTTGGCACATACATTATATTGATAGCACATTGAATCACCAAATGGGGCTGTGTTTTGGCACGCTTTTTGACAGATTAGCCGAGAGGCTCTGTGAGCATCACTCCACAGGGCCTAGGGAAAGTCGTGTTAAGTGCCTTTCCCATGTCGGGTGCATGGCAAGTATCAAACCCGGGGCCCCTTGGTTCTGAACCCAACGTGACGCCACACAAACATCACCTTGCAATAAAAAGCGTGTTGACACCCGGCTGGCACAACTTTCATTAGAGAGGAGGTTACGCGTTTCACTGCAGCAGCAGCAGGACACATTGGACAACTTATGCGTTAGGGAGAAGAAAGAAGCACGGCGTACCTGTTGACCACAGCTCTCTCGAATCGCGCGTCCCTGTACAGCGCGCGGAGCAGCGTCTCTCCCGAAAGGACATCCACCATCAGTGGCACCGCGTCTACATCTGCCTTCTCCTGCAATAGTTCAAACAGGCGACTTTATAACGGGTTTTAACATGGACCTTATTGGGACTGGTATTCAGCGTTGGTTATCTAGACCATCACATGCAAATTTAGTATAATAGTGTGTAAAAAAATCTTATGTAGTTTGTACGTCCTGTTCTAACATATTGAAGTCCAGCAAGTATCCAAGTTGCCATTTTTTAAGGAAGCTACACACATCTGGGTGAAGCAGCTTTCCTTGAACAGAGACGGGGGCAGGTACCGACTTCCAACCACCTTTGACCCATTGCGACGTCACACATCAGGCCACGTGTTCTGAGTTACCGGGTCCCCATGGCCAGGCATTCCGACGATCAGTGACTACTCCAAAATATGGTGAGTCGTGCAACAATGTACTTCTTTTGTTGAAGTAAAATTTAACCATTTTACCTAAGAACATATCATACCTCTTTTTTCAGACCATACGCCGCTGCCATGCAGTCCTTGTGTGCGTCCTTCACGTACACGGCGCAGCGCTGCTTGGTGAGCAGCTCCTCCTCCGTGTGAGCGCTCACCAGCTGGGCGGCCTTGTGTTTACCGTCGTCGCCATAGAAACCGATTCTAGAGAAGGATATGAAACGAGTATGTTAGAGTCTTCTGTCACAAGAGTCTATTGTCACATAGCCAGTCCCACATGCTTACGCTTCCATGTCTATCAGAGCTTCTAACTGCAGTTCTGCTATATGCAGCCGATGTAGGTGGCGCTTTTGCGACGAGAACAAAACCATTACGTGGCAAAGTTTGTATCCCCCTCGTCCCGGTTTATGACTGGTATTGACTTCGAACAAGAGTTCGAGGATCCCATACCTCCGTGAAATATTTAGAGTTTCTAGCACCCAAAGCAATACCTCCCCGATAGACGCTCTCATTTACCCCGTGGCCTGGAATGTCAGAATATTAGTAACTACTACGCTGGCTAAAAGGAGAATGATTTGCTAGGGGAGTTTGGCCAGCATAGGGTTTCATTGGCCTATAACCCTATAGGAAGGCCTGGTGGAGGCTATGGAATGTCAGTTAATTTCATGAGGTTCCTAAATTACCCATTCTCACAGCTTTGAAATTCGCTTCCTGTCTGTCAGACAACAGTGACCTTCACCTCCTTCCACTCCAGAATTAATGTGACTAGCTTATGGAAAATACATAACGTGGAAACACTGACGACCAATGAGACAAACAAACAGGGAGCGGACTATCTTACTTGAACACGCCCCCGTCCAGACTTCTAGCCGGTACGCCCACATTGGGTTCACCTCTGAACTTCGACCCGACCTCCGGGACCAGCCGGATCCTCCCGAGTTTCCCGCCAAGTTCAGTCACGTGTTTCAGGCTGTCCGAGATGGCGTGGACGGCAGGTTTGGGACCGGGACACGTGATCTCGTGCTTGTCGGATTTACCGCCGTTTTCTCCCGCCCAGATCACGGTAAAGGTGACATCGACTGTGGGATGGGAACAACATTAGTATAGAATATTAACAATGGTCATATCTATAATATCTTTCTTGGTTTGCGGCTGACAAATTAGAATAACATGTTACATGAAGTAAAAATTGTACAAAGGAAGCATTGATGATGATAACACCTAGTCTCCGAGCAGACAGTACGGTGCCTTAGAGATAGTATCAAAGCTGGCCAAGGAGTATAGCCGGCCAAAGGGAGTCAAATGGGCACCGGAGCCGGCTATACTCCTTGGCCAGCTTTGATACTATCTCTAAGGCACCGTATGGTCTGCTTGGAGACTAGATAACACCGTGCTGTACTTGCCTGGTTTGAGAAAGTTCTTGTTGCCGCCCTGAGGTGTCATCACGGACAGGTCTGAAACATACATTTATTTATTTATTTATTCATTTATTTATGTAACATGACAACGTACATTATTGAGCCCAGATGCTCCATGTCTATAACACACAGCCCAAATACTCCATAAATGATATTTTAAAGAACGCTAAATCAAGACTCTATCGATAAAAGTTAGACATTCAACATCATGCAAAATAGAGAACGTGGTTCGTCGATGTAGGTTAGACATCCAGGTAATAAGATACGCCAAAAAGTAGTTAATCAAGCAACTGGATATGGTTTCCAAAACCATATCAAGTTGCTTGAGTAGCTTCTTTTTGGAGTGAACGTGGATCGGACTTTTTGACATAGCATTTTTTCATGATCAGTTACTGAAGATTTATTTATCTAACGTTATCCCTCTGCTAGAATTATTCCTAATAATGTAAGCTTGTGCATATAATTCACTCCCAGAGGTAGAAAATAGACCTAACTTCGCCCAGTACAACACTACCTGCTCTGCGACAAGCTGATAGCTCTTAAAAAGTCAAAGGTTATCAAAACGACAAGTCTGTATATCCGTACCGGTAAAGGTCGCGAACTCTTTACGGTGATTAGGTCAATGACATTTAGTAAGTTCTTCAGCTTGAGACTATGGTCGTTAATCATGTAGATATGCTGTGTCTGAGCAAAGGTGGTTCATACAAAACATAAGATAAACATGTCGTGCCTGGTGAAACATTGATACTTTGAACAATGTTTGTTGAACTGGAAAAGTATAAATTGGTACCACCAGCCTTTCTAAACATTGGGGACAGATATCCATGTACAAAACGTACATTGTACATGAATATACTGTATATGTGTTCATGTGTGTCTTGTAGTTTTGTCAAGATCTGTTTGTTCATAAGGACCACAGGAAGAGTATCTGCAATGCACATGAACATGCAAAGTCATGTATACTGTTATTGTTGTTGTTGTTGTTAAGCTAAGTGTGGATCTGAATAAAATCTAACTCAAATTCGTCCCTACATGACCTCAGCAACACTATGACATGTATGATGCCCTGTCAAATCTCACACACAGACACTACAGCGTTATATGTTTACCTACCTCAGTCCCAGACAGCCACCGCGCCAGTGTTTGGGAAAGGTGTAATTGTCTGAAGATACATCCGAAAGGTGTGCTAAGGTGTGTCTTACCTTTGCACAGCCTATGAACACGCGTACGTGTGCCCTTGTCACACCGTGAGCGGTAAAACAAGTCGCGTAAGGAGCATTTGTCACTTCGTTCATACGACAGGCTTGCGATAGCAAATTGAGAGCAATGCTATAAGAGACGCGTCACACAGAAGTCAGCTGTGCTCAGACAGAAAATCTTGTCGTAGGGTCTTGTAGACTGTCATTTTTTTTCATAGCCTCGCAGAAAATCGTGGGACAAAACAGAACTTACAGAAAAATGGACGACGCCTTATGGCGGCGTTTTCTGCACAGGAACAACGACATATCTCGTCAGGTCAGAAGGTCACTTTCTGGACAATTTACCTGTCAACATTCGTCATTTAACTATGTGAACAGCTTTTATGTGAATCAGTGACTAACTTAAGGTATGGTTCGGTGAAGTGTGTATTGTTTGAAGTGTTCTTTGTGTCTGTCTGTCTGTATGTATGTGTGTGTGTGTGTGTGTGTGCATGTGTTTGCCTGTGTGTGTGTATGTGTGTGTGTGTGTGTGTATTTATGTGCCTGTGTGTGTTGTGTGTGTGTGTGTGTGCATGTGTGTGTGTGTGTGTGTGTCTGTATGTGTGTATGTATGTGTGTGTGTGTGTGTGTGTGTGTGCATGTGTTTGCCTGTGTGTGTGTATGTGTGTGTGTGTGTGTGTATTTATGTGCCTGTGTGTGTGTGTGTGTGTGTGTGAATGTGTGTGTGTGTGTGTATGCATGTGTTTGCCTGTGTGTGTGTATGTATTTATGTGCCTGTGTGTGTGTGTGTGTGTGTGTGTGTGTGTATGCATGTGTTTGCCTGTGTGTGTGTATGTATTTATGTGCCTGTGTGTTTGTGTGTGTGTGTGCATGTGTGTGCCTGTGTGTGTGTGTATGTATGCATGTGTGTGTTTGTGTGCATGTGTGTATGTATGTGTGTGCCTGTTGTGTTTGTGTGTGTGTGTGTGCATGTGTTTGCCTGTGTGTGTGTATGTGTGTGTGTGTGTGTGTGTGTGTGTGTGTGTGTATGCATGTGTGTGTGTATGTGTGTGTGAGTGTGTGTGTGTGTGTGTGTGTGTATGCATGTGTGTGCCTGTGTGTGTGTGTGTGTGTGTGTGTGTGTGTATGCATATGTGTGTGTGTGTGTGTGTGTGTGTATGTGTGTGTGTGCATGTGTGTGTGTGTGTATGTGTGTATGCATGTGTGTGCCTCTGTCATACTTCTGTACTACAGCAGAAACTCCGAATGAATAATCCTGTCTATGGAGACCCCTAGGCCTGTCTACTGTGACCAAGTTTGGTACCTTTTACCAAGGGTTTACTATAGACAGATTTGACTGTACCCCTACACGTATTCATCCTCCTAACGCCCGGTCACCAACGGCATTACCTTATGGGGCCCTGCTATCCCATGCCCTATCAGTGGCTATTATGATTGTCGCCACAAACAAGCTGTCGACCAATCAGAGAATAGGCCTTTCTTGGGCTTGTTGTTGTCGCAAGCTGTCTCGCACAGGCCGCTGGGAAGCTATCAGCCAATCATGTTACGTATTGCCATGGCTTTGCTTGCTCACCATGCCGACGCCCGATCCCCAACGGCTGACTGCCCATATAAGGGCAAGCTCATTAATATTCATAAGCAAGGCACCCCTAATAACCAAATACTGTGGCTGAGTTGTCAGGGGTGATATCATAGGCTTTGCCGTGATTGTCAACCCTGAGTGTGAGGGTGCACGTATTGAGCGTTAGTACAAACTGTTCTTACCTTCGTTTCGTAGGAGGGGCTCCTTTGGGACCACCCACTCAGCATCTCCTATGGGGGTGATGGGAAAGATATTGATACACTTTTGAATGATGAATAAGTGTATACCTGAACTATCAATGATGGACGGCCACTCTCACGAGTATGGCAAGTCTACAGGTTTACAGTTGCATTTCTACTTTCTTCAATACATACAGTAGGTATTCACTTGTTTCAATTGGCTTTAAACTATCATGTACGTTTTATACAACATCAGTTATCAACAATACATGGTGACGACGCACTCGAGTCATTGAGTTATTTTTACGCCGAAACAAAGAGCTAAGGTAAAACATGATGCATACATATCGAAACAAGCAAGGCAACTTATACAAATATAAGTCAACAGGTATGCAGTGAACAAGGTTAAGTTCGGAGACTGAGGTTGATGTTGAGTCATCATATGGGTGTACTTTGGGAGATTACTTATTTATTTATTAAGATTCTCCATATACAACGTAAGGTATGGCGAAACAGGTGTTTCTTGCCAGAAGACGCCTTTTCAAGGCTAAAAAAAGAGTATTTACCGTTTTCAGCACCACCTTTATTTGCAAAGGTCAGGCTGCATTTCTCCGGAACAATCCATTCATCCACTTGGTCCGCACCTGGAAAACAGTTGGATTTTCTTCTTAGATTGAACGCTTTTGAAGCGTTGGCAGATACAACTGCTGCAAAATCTGGCATTGATTTTGCTAGAAATCCCAGTTCCGAGTAGATAAAATGGATGTCCTGGAAATTTAATCAACAACAAAACATATACTATTGTGACACATTTCACATTTCAATAAACCTTTTAACATGGGCTAAGGTTCTCTAATGTCTGGAGAGGGAGTTAAGTCAGCCCATGTGGAAATTTGCGAATCAGCCCCCCCCCCCCCCCATGAATTGAAGCTAACACTGCTGGAAGTCTGCGAAGGAGGCTATAATGTTGTATGGTATTTGCACCCTTAACGATCGGAAGTTGCAGTGTGGTTGCTACAGTGTATGAATAAATCCTGTCATTATTGCTGATTTAGTGACTGAATGTGCATAAATCTTGATGGAGAAGAGCTCTTGAGCTTTATGAAACAAGTTGCATTTCCCTCATCAGTTGCTTACGTTAGGTAACGTAGTGTATGCTTTGTTATCTGGGATACATATAAAATGCTAGTGAAAATACAATAAATCAACAATTCTAAGTGACATTTCTAAATTGGGAATGTTGCAGGAAAACCAAACGTCAGAACGATTAGCTTTCTCTTGAGGAATATTGGCTATAATGCCTGCCGGCTTAGCCGTTTAACATAGAGTGACGATGTTATTTCGGGAAACAGTTCATCCGTACCTTATAGAACCTTGTATAATGTTTACCGAGTTATCATAAATGTTGATAAGAGACTGTTGAATTTGCGGAGCCAGGGAGAAATGTTGTTAACGGTTACGTGGCTAAATCGGAAATGTCAGAGGAAGACCACACTTGAACATTGAGTGACCAAATGGCACCAGGAAGGCCAACATGAGTACGTTATAGAACCAAGGAGGTTATCTTGATAGAACCTTCTACTGTTTAATGAGTTATCATGAATATTCATAAAAGGCTGCTGAATTCGCGGAGCCACCAAGATGTTTAGTCAACAATACCGAGTAGCATTTGTTAAACAGGGAATATCAAAGAAAGGTCAAACTTCGGAGGGTTTATTTTTCTCTCGATGACCACTGAGTGACCATATTGCAACGAGAAGGCCAGTATGGCTATAAATAAAGCCAAACGTATCAAGCGTACACCACGGAGCCTTCAGCCGTCCACTATCACCATGCCCCCGGCCTGCCACGCCACCTTCCTGATCGCCGCCCTGCTGCCGTTCGCAGCCGCGGAGCAACTACCGGCAGAGGAGGGTAAGTTTAACCCATCATCATTTTTTTTTTATTGCAACAGATAAATACATAACATGATGGCGACACACTCAAGCTCAACATGCTTATTTTCGTGCCGTCATCAGGAACAAACTGAGAGTACAAAAGAACATTGAAACAAATACAGACAAGCAAAGCATATAACGAAAGTAATGTTAAGTAACACCATGTAACAAAATCATAGAACATAAGAAAATACATTTGAGTATTGGTGGATATTCGGACAGGTACTCCGGGCCAAGCTGGTAGGATAGAGATTCACTTATTCAAATCTTTTTGTTTCTTTTATAAATAATTGTACATGCTGTAGAAGTTTTGTGTTAATTGAGTTGGATAGAAATGCAGACCCTCGAATCATTAAAAACCCATCATCATTCCACATCCCTGTGGGCATGTAAGGCGATGCAATGATTGATAAGTCATGAAGATCTGTCGCTGGACTACTTAGTTAAAGACACATTTTGTTGCTCATTCTGAATCTTAGACTTGAATGGATGGATTCACTCTGAGGACGTATTGAGTGGTAATTCCCGACTAGACGTTGAGAAGGACAAGGCTTTTCACACTCCACCCAGATAAGAGTAAATGGGTGCCGGTGTGACAGCGATCTCGCCCCCCCGGGGGGCGAGATCACTAGCGTTTTCGCCCCCTTTAGCGTTTTCGCCCCCCCCCCAAGAGCAGCTGGTTACTACATATTACAGGTGCGCTACCTGGTACTATACTGCACCTGGGGAGTAACGTATATGGTGTGTTACCTGGTACCTATATGGCACCTTATTACCGTACCGTAAGATGTCATACCTCGAAAGTCGATACTATGTTGTTCGGTGCAAACATGACATTGAAATGAAAAAGACAATTTTTGCAGTTGAGGTGGCATAAAAACAGTGCTACTGCGAACGTATAAATCAACACCGTCTATGGTACGGAATACGTCAGCTATATGTTTTCAATTTGTCACAGTGTTTTCTTTCTTGTGCTGGAAACATTTCCAAAGCACTAACAAAAACACACGTGAATAATAGTTTCTCATTATAAACACTATCTACGCGCAAGTTGATATAGCTGTTGCTAAATACTACACAAACACTAATAAAGTACCTGTCTTAAGAAACACGGGTAAATGCATCAGTTCCTAAATACTAGAAAAAACAGTCAAGTTGGAGGTGAAGACATCCCTTGGCCAGGTGCATATACCAAAATGTGCGTTATTCTAATTAATACCTAATATTTGCATAATTAATAAAGACATTACATAGTTCTTTTGTGGTCACTTCATGGTAGAGACTTCATATTGGAGATATATAGGTTGCTTGAGGACAGGTGAATACAATGAAATACATCTTATGTCAAGACTCAGGTATATGCAATAATGGGGATACAAGGGACCAAACCCTCCTTGTCTGAAACAAGTTCAACTATCTTATTACCATGTAATTACGTTAATATTGATACTATGAATGGAGTTATGTATCAAACTCGTGTACTTATATCATTCTGAAACTACATTTTGTGATTTATACCAATCAACTTCTAAAATGTCATGTAAACCCGTTTTTTTTGGGGGGGGGGGCGAAATCGCTAAAGGGGGGCGAGGTAGGGGGGCGAGATCACTAGCCGGGGAGGGCGAGATCGCTAGTGATTTCGCCCCGGGGGGGCGAGATCACTAGTGATTTCGCCCCGGGGGGGGCGAGATCACGGGGGGGCGAGATCGCTGTCACACCTGTCTTTGACTGACTAAGTAAAAGGCAGTGGAAGGGGAGGTTTAAGCTAGGGTAAAATACCGTGCCGTGGTCACAGTTGATAACGAATGGATGAACGAAGACCATTATTGTACATTTTCGCCCAACCGAGCTAAGTACAGGTCACAACAAGACAAACCATATATATGAAAACATCACAGAACAACCCCTGCCCTTACGGCCTCAAAGCGATGTGCTTTGTCTAAATCAAGTCGGTTGTTTTCTTTGTCACAGCCCCCGCTTCTGACCGCGTTGTCACCCCGACCTACGACGACTGCGCAGAAGTCTACGGCGTGTTGTACTGGATCAGCACCTTGCAGGGAGGTTCCATCCAAGATGGCGTCTGCGACATCAAACCCGAGTCCAGCACCGCGCCCTTCCCTGTCTACTGCGACATGACTACAGCTGACGGCGGCTGGACCGTCATACAGCGGCGCTTCAACGGTTCGCTGAACTTTGATAGATACTGGGCCGATTACAGGGATGGTTTTGGAGATGTGGACGGGGAATACTGGCTTGGGTTAGAGAAGATCCACAAGTTAGTAAGCCAGGCTCATTATGAGCTTTATATAGAAATACAGGATTGGGAAGGGAACTCGGCTTACGCGAGGTACAGCACGTTTGGGGTGGGGGATGCTTCTGGTAACTACAGGCTGGCCATCGGGGGGTACAGTGGGGATGCGAGCGATTGTATGGTGCAACATCATAACCTTAATGGTATGCAGTTCAGCACCAGGGATAGGGACAACGATCGGTCAAGTGCTCGTCACTGTGCGCAATATCATTCCAGTGGGTGGTGGCAAAATTATTGCAGTTGGGGAGACCTCAATGGGCCATACTTCAAACCAGAAAACTATAGAGGCGCCGATACAGGTTTAGGGCTATACTGGTCGTACTGGAAAGGAGATCCAAATTATTATTACTCCCTCAAAGCCACCAAGATGATGGTGAGACCTGCTGATTTCTAGCGTAGGGCTCGGTCTAACAACTAGGCCTCAGCCAAAGGCGGCGTTTCTCCGCAAACGAAACAAAATGACGAGGGTTGAAAAAAATGGTTTAGAATATATCACGACTCTTCTGTATTACACTATAGGTGTAGGAAATGCACTCTGTATTATGCAAAAGGAGATGCTCTAGTATAATAACAAAAGTCATGACACTCGAGTTCCTTTCAGTAAGTGTTGATGGTGTTCAAAATACATCTTTACCAACATAATCTTCTACTCTTTAACCACTTGACCAACCAAAGTGTGTAAACATAGTTACTACTGTATCAAGCTATCAAGTAATAAATGCATGAACAATTTTACCAAGGAGTTTTTTTTATTGTTTCTGAAATAAAGTGTACAGTGACATGTTGCGTAGGCAGATGTACTATAATTTTGCCTTTTCAAAGTAGCAACAATAGACTACAATATCAGATATCAATTCAAAGATACCAAAGTAAAAACAATAACATTCAAATACCCAAGAACTATAATGCATACTAAGATATGCATCACTTATCTCCATAATTCTAGACATATAAATTTGAAAGCATGCTCAGTCCTCTCTAGAATGAAGACTGATCAGTTATGAAAAGGATATGGCAGCCTCTGGTCGATCTACATACTTTACCATAATGTGGGATCGCGTAGCACAGTGGTATTGTGTTCGGCCCGTGACCGAGAGGTTGCGGGCTCGAATCCGGCTGCGTGATCTTGTGCCGTTGCGGAAAGACACTTTACACGACTTTCCTCACTTTACTCAGGTGGAAATGAGTACCTAGCTTTGGCTTAAATGGAGGTCTCGTGTATGAGGAGAGCCATACCCCAGGCACGTTAAAGAACCCGCCACACGTGCGGTGGTGCGGTGTGAGTGGTCCAAAACCTACAGTACCTTTGCCACATCTGGGGCTATTACTGTTGTATTGAGGTCACCTGAGTGGTGCCGAATGGCAGCTCGCTCCAGACCCTTGCGACAGTCGTATTGAGGTCACCTGAGTGGCGCCGAATGGCAGCTCGCTTCAGACACTTGCGACAGTCGTATTGAGGTCACCCGAGTTAGCGCCGAATGGCACCTCGCTTCAGACACTTGCGACAGTCGTATTGAGGTCACCTGAGTGGCGCCGAATGGCAGCTCGCTCCAGACCCTTGCGATTTAGCCCCGCCTATTGTAAGCTTCTCGCAATTCAGCCCCTGGCTGCAAAGAGGGAGTAGTCGGCCCACCCAATAACAATAACAACATAATTTGCAATAAGAATTGTCATGATGCAACTTCAAGATGATGAAAATTTCTGAACGTTGGGAGAAGTGAATATCTGAAAATTTTCATTAACAAAAACGTGCGGTAATAATATTTCACATTTTTATATACTTATATCTGGCACTTGTGCATGAACACCCATAGTAATGGTTAAAATTAAGTTACAATACGGTTGCCACAGTAGCGTTCGGTTTATGAGTTTATGAGTTTATTTTTGAGTAGATTCAAACAATTCGGATTTATTGATTTAGAAATTGTCAGTAGGTACCTTACGCTTGATGTAGAAGTTGCTCTTGAGCCTGAATAATGAAAATAACTGTGTCGCCTTCATCAGAGCCATTTGTTGTATGCTTTGTCATCAAGAATGCTTAAAAAGTCTGGCGAATGTACACAGACATAGAGAAATGCAATCCACATTTCCAAGTTACATGACAAAATTGGAAATGTCAAAATAGTCTGCTATGTGTACATATTGCGTCATTATGAATCTCATTAATGTCTCTTGAATGTGCACAGCCACGAAGAAATTCAATCAACACTTCTAAGGAGCATGGCTAAAATGGGAATGTCAAAGGACGGACACAGCTTTACAATGTAACAACTAATAAAGCAGCAACTGGATGGGTTTGTAAACATTCAAACTTTTCAGGCAGCGACCACTATCTTTCGACGAAAAGTAGTGGGCGCTACTTAACCGTCTACTAGAACTGTTTACAAATCTAGTTTCGTGAGTAGCCGTTGTCTTGCGTAGCTTGATACATAGAAACCTTCATCAACGTTTCAGAAGCTTTGGATACGTTATTCAGTCCATTAGCTATCATACAGTAACTTGTAGGTCGCTAGTCTTCCTGGCCTTCAAAGCTTTAAAACAGGACGTGCAAACTTTGCTTTTCTCTTGACTTACATTGAGCGACCGAATTGCATCAAGAAGGCCTGCATGAAAGAAGGCTTTATAATCATAAAATGCCACATGTACACAGACACGAAGAAATTCAGCCCGCGATATTGCGTTTTATGACTAGATCGGAAGTGTCAAAGGAAGACCAAACTTCAGAAGCTTTGCTTTTTTCTCAAGAAACTTTGAGTGGCCATATGGCACCAAGAAAGCCAGCACAGCTTTAAAGCCGGACGGCCCAGCCGTACAGCACAGAACATTCTCCGTTCCACCGCCACGCACCACCGCCACCATGTCCCCAGTCTGCCTCAGCACCTTCCTGATCGCCGCCCTGCTGCCGTTCGCAGCCACGAGCCAAGTCCCGGAAGAGGAGGACCAGGGTGAGTTGATAATTGTTATTTTTATTGCATGTTTCCATTTTTACGTGAGGTGGTGACTAGAATGCTTTATCTGTCAACTACAGAGGAGATGTTGGCTACTAATGAAATATACAGAAACAACACTTAGACATTTTTTCTAAACACAAATCTTGGTCTAACGATATATCTTGAATTAACTTCATACGCTTTGACAGATGATTTTGAAATTACATGTACTGTTAGCGTAGCCATGCAAACTGAATATCGTGTCGAACAAAGTTTGAGTCCCTTTACTGATTTGTTAACTTTTCCTTTGTCACAGCGTCCGACTCAGAACGTTTTGTCCCCCAACCTACGAGAACTGTGCCGAGATCTAGTGCGCACTTTTCGGTGTAAAGATCTACTGCGTTACTTTCTAAATATTTGTATTCATTGTGTTCTACAGGCCTACGGACAAACAAGGCTCTACAAGGCGAAGACGTGGCTACTTCTGGCTCAACAGAGCGTGTTGTCACCCCGACCTACGACGACTGTGCAGAAATCTACGGCGCGCTATTCTGGCTGGGCGCCATAGAGGATGGCGTCTTCGACATCAAACCCGAGTCCAGCCCCGCGCCCTTCCCTGCCTACTGCGACATGACCACGGCTGGCGGCGGCTGGACCATCATACAGAGGCGCTTCAGTGGTTTGCTGAACTTTGATAGAAACTGGGCAGATTATGAGGAAGGTTTTGGGGACGTGGACGGGGAATACTGGCTTGGGTTAGAGAAGATTCACAAGTTGGTAAGCCAGGCTCCCTATGAGCTTTATATTGAGATACAGGATTGGGAAGGGAATTCGGCTTACGCAAGGTACAGCACCTTTGGGGTGGGGGATTCTTCTAGCAACTACAGGCTGGCCATCGGGGGGTACAGCGGGGATGCGAGCGATTGTATGTCCGAGCGTGAAAATCTGAATGGCATGCAGTTCAGCACCAAGAATAGGGACAATGACAGACATGCAGAAGTACATTGCGCCCAAGCCTACTCCTGTGCTTGGTGGTATGACTCCTGCAGCTGGTCAGGACTCAACGGTCCTTATTTCAGGCCAGAACACTACCGCTCAGCAACAGGTCTAGGCGTGTTCTGGATGTTCTGGAAAGGGAGGGAGGAATATTACTCCCTCAAAGCCACCAAAATGATGGTGAGGCCTGCTGACTTCAGCCGTACGGCTTGGCCTGTCAACTAGGTTTGGACGAAAGTTTGGGTCTTCCCGCAAAATATACAAGACCACACGTTTACCCTAGTTGACGATCGCTCTAACTAGGAATGACGATCTATTGATGACTTAACAGTTAGGTCTCGACGATAGGTTGCGTCTCCCCGCAAGATACGCCAGTCCACTGTTTTTTTCTCTAGTCGACGATCACTCAAGCTACGCATGGTCATGTATTGATCACCACGCAATGGGTGTGAAGAATGTAGATTTGATTGTGTTATAGTAGTTACGTAGACAGTAAATTGATGTTGAACAATACCTAACATGTGCAGGCATGGTTCACGCTGTGTCAGAAGGGTAAAAGTACGCTCTTGTTCTTTGCTTGTATGGTTAACTTTAATACATGCGTAGGTCTCAGCTTACCGAATAGGCCCCTGGCATGGATCCCAACTAAAGGTTGCGTCTTTCTACAAAAGGGAAAACAAGACCACATTTTCCCTAGTTGACTATCGCTCAAACAAAGCGTGGAAAGGGTAGATTTTAGTGTGTAGGAGTACTTGATTTGGACAAATATCTAACGCTCACTCTCTTCTGTGTTTGTGCTTTGTACGTCAAAGTGTGCAAACATAGTCCCTGCTGTGTCAGAAAGTTATGTTCTCCGATTGAATAATATAAATACATTATTGGACAAAAATTTGCTTCGGAGTTGTTCTTTTAAATTGAGTTTTGATATCATTTGGTGTACTAGGTAGATCCTCATGTTCGCTATCTTCCATCAAGATAAGGCCACACTGAGGCTTTATTCTTCTCATGGGGAATCTTGAGTGACAACTTGGCCGCACCAGGAAGACAATAGCTATATACGGTATGAGTCAGACAACGTACTGTTTACTGAATGATCATAAAATGCAGCACATTAACGATGAAAAAATCAACAACTGAAGTGGATAAATCGGGAACATCAAAGGAGGAAAACACTTCAGAAGTTTTGCACATCTACTGATCAACATTGAGTGACCAAATGACACCAGGACTAACATGCTTGTAAAGCTAGGCGGTTCAACAATACCGTTCAGAAACTTCTAGCTATGTTCTGCGTGCCAATACAACGTTCCCAGTTTGCCTTGTCATCTTCCGGGTTATCATGAATGTTCATGAAAGGCTACTGAAATTACTAGAGATACAAATAAATTGAGCAACCCCAGGTCACATGGCTGAGACGGGAATGTTAAAGAAATACCAAACTTCAGAAGGTTTGCCATTTCTCATAAAAGGCTGTTGAGTGCACGTGGCTATGAAAGTAGAAAAACCAGAAAACTTCAGAAGCTTTGCTTTTATCTCGAGGAACCTTGAGTGACGATGTCATACCAGGAAGACCAGATTGGGTATAAAGACAAACAGTTCAACCGTACATTATAGATCCTCCTAATGTTTACTAAGTTATCATAAATGTTAATAAAAGGCTGTTGAATTTGCGGAGCCACGAAGAAATTTTGCCAACGGCTACAAGTGACATGGCAAAATCGGAAATGACAAAGAAAGCCCACACCTGACCATTGGGTGACCTATTACAACCAGAAAGGGCAGTATGGGTACATTACAGGACCTTCTACTATTTACTAAGTTATCGTGAATATTCATAAAAGGCTGTCCAGTTTGCGGAGCCAATGAGAAATTTTGCCAGCGGCTACAAATGACATGGCTAAATGAAAAAATGTCAAAGGAAGCCCACAGTTGAAAATGGAGTGACCAAATGGCACCAAGAAAGCCAACATGGGTACATTATAGAACCTTCCGCTGTTTACTAAGTTATCATCAAAATTCATAAAAGGCTGTTGAATTTGCGGAGCCACGAAGAAAATTTGTCAATCATCGGGAACGGCAAAGGAAGACAATAGTTTGCTTTTCTCTTGAGGAAAATGGAGTGACCGAATGGCATGAAAGAAATCCAGGCGTAAAATGCTGCCGTGAGAACACAGCCAAGAAGTAATTTTGTTAACCATTCAAAATGAAATCGGAATTAACAAAGGAAGGCCAAGCTTCAGAAGCTTTGCTTCCCTCTTGAGGAACCTTGAGTGGCCATATGGCTTTAAAAAGGTAGCGTAGCGTGACCATAACACCTAACACATCAGTCATGCAGCACAGAGGCTTCTACTGAGTGATTACTAATGTTTATAAAAGGTTTGCTGAACCACGAAGACCAATCATTGTGAATGTCAAAGGACGACAAAACTTCAGAAGGCTTGCTTTTCTGAACATTGAGAGATCAAGTGGCAGGGAAGCAAGTCTCATAACCGGCTGCTAAAAGTACACAGCCACGGAAAATTTTGATCAACAAATCCACGTTACATGGCTAAATTTGAAATGTCAAAGGATGCCAAACTTCACAAGCTTTGCTTTTCTCTTGAGGTATCTTGAGTGGCCATATGGTACAAAGAGGGCCGGCACAACTATAAATCCAAACGGTTCACCCACAGAGAATAGAACATTCTGCCACCATATTACGCTCCACCCCCACCATGCATCGTGCCTGCCTCGTCGCCTTCCTGATCGCCGCCCTGCTGCCGTTCGCAGCCGCGGATCAACTCCCGGGAGAGGGCCGGGGTAAGTTGCAATTACCGTAACATGACATAACATGCATATTTCTGCGTATGTCTGTTGTACACGCATGGCATGTGGCAAAAACTTTTCTTCAGAAATTGAATACTAGTATACATATAGTTCGACATGCCTATTTTTAAAGATATTGTTAAAGCAAATGCAGTTTTCTACAAACCAGTCCTAAACAGTCTAGTTTTCGCTTGGGCAAAAGAAATGTAACGTTATGGTTCTAAAACGATTTCTTTTTAAACCAATCGTTACGTGAAGATGGTCATTTCCTCCGTGACTTACTGTTTGTCTGTATGTTTATAATGGATGAATAAAACAATGAATAAAAGACAAAATTCACAAACTTTGAACAATGATGATATCTTTGATTTCTTGTTTGTAATGTCCTTATTGAATGTAAACTGTTACATTATAAGAATGATTCTGTAGAATGACTTAATTTTCCAACAAGATACGTAACGTACGACGCAGATACACAGCAAAGATACACTTTGTAATCACCCATTTAAGATTATGTCAACCATCAATACATTCAGCAAAATAAGCTATGCAGAAGCCTATGCAGACCTGTTTCATATACATGCCACAATTATGTGTGTTAAATTTATTTACAGATGAAAATCTGAACCAACATTTAGATGTTGAAGTCCAGAGGAACAATCCTCCCCCCGGCGCTGCTAACTTCCAGGACTGCACCGCCCTCTACCCTCTACTCTACTGGACCAACTCAGTACAGGACGGAGTCTTCCCCATCAAACCTGCATCTACCACCGACCACTTTGATGTCTACTGTGACATGACTACAGATGGTGGGGGCTGGACTGTCATACAGAAGAGGTTTGATGGGAGGCTCAACTTTGACAGGCGTTGGGCAGATTACAAAAATGGGTTTGGGAGGGTCGAAGGGGAACACTGGCTAGGACTAGACAAACTGCACAGCCTGACAGCCCAGAATAGTTATGAGCTGTATGTGGAGTTACGAGATTGGGAAGGCAATGTCGCCTATGCTAGATATTCTACCTTCAGCATTGGGGATGAGAGTACAGATTATACACTGCACATTGGGGGGTACAGTGGGGATGCTGGGGACTCTATGGACTACCATAATGGTAAAAAATTCAGTGCTAGAGATAGGGACAATGATGGGTACAGTCCTTCTCACTGTGCTCAGGGGTATTCAGGTGGTTGGTGGTATCACAATTGTGCTTATTCTACCCTGAATACTGCCTACTTCCAGCCAGAGAACTATCATGGTAGTGAGACAGGGGTGGGTGTTCTCTGGTATCACTGGAAAATTGACTGGTACTACTCATTGAAGGCCACCAAGATGATGATACGGCCTCAAAACTTTGTCCGCAATCTGTGAGTAAAATGCTCTGGTCATTCGGACACAATGTTGTAACACTTAATTAACTGAAGTATATGTGTGAATTAATATCCGAATACTATATTCATTTGACCATTTAATCATTTAAGTTATTATGAATATGAAGCCAAGGATTGTTGTACCAGTAACTGTAATTCAGTGCTGTAGAGATTCTGAATCTTCATCATTACATGTGTTACACAGAGTGTACTACATGTACATCATTGTAACTGTGTTTGGCATCTCTAGGTGAATACTGCTTATGTAATTTTGAACCAATATGTTTTACTGTGTTCAACATGTACCTGTAAAACTGCAAGATAGATGGAAAAGAGGACTGTTTTCATGATCGCATATGTCACACAAAGCCTTCTACATGACAGTGTACCTGGTACCTCTTGACTTCTGTCAAATAAAGATAGCGCAAATAAAAAGAATCTGATTGAATGAATTAACTTGCACGTGCTTAATTTACTGTCAATGTTATTTGGATCAAAGTAACAAAGGAATATAATAAGTTAAAGATTCTGAAGTTTCTTTTCTTTTGTAAGTTGAACGTACTCGAACCGTTAGCAGATAGGTCTGATGTGTGCGCGTAGCAGAAATCCCTGTTTCAAATAAATTATTACCACTGATGGTACATAGTACGTTTGATGAAGTGGATGTCAGGGAAATTTCATCAAGGACAAAACGCACTGTAATGTATTGAAAATTTCCATATACTTTTCAACATGGGGTAAGATTCTTTAACGTGAGAGAGGGAATTCCCGGCATTAGACATTCGCGGAAGTGCGCTCCCGCCAAAAATAAATCAAAAATAAAAGCCAACCCTGCCAAAAGTCTGCGAAGGACGCTAAAATTTTGCCCTGTATTTGCTTATCGTCACCCTTGTTGATCTTAAGTTGCAGGTTGTGGTTGCTACAGTAAGGGTAAGCTATGAATAGGTCCTGCCATTTTGGATTGCTGGCTTGATGACCGTACATAACGCTTGCTGGAGAAGGTTCTCTTGAGTGTTATGAAACTGGTCGCATCGCATTTGGTTAGGTCAGCCAACGTAGTGTTTACTTGTATACACAGGCACGAATAGATTGAATCAACAGTTCAAAGTGACTTGGCCAAGTCGGAAATGCAAAAGGAAGACCACGCCATGGAAGCTTTTCTTTTAAGGAAAGATTGAGTGACCAAATAGCAACAAGGATGCCAGCATGAAAGAAGGAGTCGTACTAGAAAGGCTGCTGGATGTACACAGCCACGAAGTTAGTCAACGGTATCATGTTACATGGCTGAATCAGGACTGTCAAAGGAAGCCCACACTTGAACATTAAGTGACAAATGGCACTGGGAAGGCCAACATAGGACTGGTTTGTTTGTTTGTTTGTTTGGTACATTAAAGGACCTCTACTGTCATCAGGAATTTTCATAAAAAGGCTGTTGAATTTTCAGAGTCGGAAATGTCAAAGGAAGACCAAACTTCATAAGCTTTTCTTTTCCCATGAGGAATCTTGAGTGACCATATGGCTAAAAAAAAAGGTAGCATGACTATAAAGCTAAACACTTCAGCCATATAGCACAGAAGCTTGTACTGTTGACTGAGTCATCATGAATATTCATAAAATGCTATTGAGTTTTCGGAGCCACGCAGAATTTTGTCAACAGCTACAAGTGACATAGCTAAATCCGAAATGTCATCGAGTGACCAAATGGCACCAAGAAAGCCAACATGGGGATATTGCACAGAAGCTCCTACTGTTTACTGAGTTATCATGAATATTCATAAAAGGCTGTTGAGTTTGCGGAGTCACGAATACATTTTGTCAATCATCGCGAACGTCAAAGGAAGACAAAATGTCAGAATCTTTGCTTTTCTCTTGAGGAACATGGAGTGACCAGAGTTTTTTTAATGATGGTGTATCTATTATTATCTGTTTGTATATATACATGTTTGTGTATATATTTGCGTTTGTTTATGTATGTTTCATTGTTTCATATGAACCCTGGTAGACTAGCCCTAAATAGGGCTAAAGGGTATCGGAATAAAGGAATAAAGGAACCAAATGGCATTAAAAGAAATCCAGGCATAAAATGCTGCTGTAAGCACACTGCCACGAGGTAATTCTGCCAACCATTCAAGATGACATCGCTTAAACGGAAATGTCAAAGGAAGACCAAACTTCAGAATCTTTGCTTTTATCTTGAGGAATCTTGAGTGACCATATGACCCAAAAAGGGTAGCGCGACTATAAAGCTAAACACTTCAGCCATACAGCACAGAAGCTTCTACTGTTTACTCAGTATTTATCAGTGTTTATAAAAGGCTGTTGAGTTTGCGAAGCCACGAAGACATTTTGTTAATCACAGCGAATGTCAAAGGAAGACAAAACTTCATAAGCTTGCTTTTCTCTTGACGAACATCGGACGAACATTGAGAAACCAGGTGGCAGGAAACGCGGCAGTAAGCACACAGGTACGGAAACATTTGATCAACAAACCCAAGTTACATGGCTAGATTTGAAATGTCAAAGAAAGGCCAAAACTCCATAAGCTTTGCTTTTCTCTTGAGGGACGTTGAGTGGCCATATGGCACAAAGAAAGCCAGCATGACTATAAAGCTAGACTTGTCAGCCGTAAAGCACAGACCACTACTGCCCTCACCGCCACCATGTCCCCGGCCTGCCTCACCTCCTTCCTGATCGCCGCCTTGCTGCCGTTCGCAGCCACGGATCAAGTGCAGGGAGTAGCGGAACGGGGTAAGTTCATACAATAACTGCATATTTCCGTGTACGTCTGCTCTACATGCCTGGCTTAATGTATCCCCGTGGCAGACATTTATATGCAGAAATGAAATATGCATGTACAAGTTCACAGTTATGTATGCCTGTTATAAAGTCATTGTCAATGCAAAACCAACCCTGATATACTGTTTTCACTTGAGCAGTAAAACTTCATTGCCTCTAAAACATTTCCTCTGTGAGGTACTTTGCTATTTGAACATTGTACATGTAGAGTGACAGGATGTGAAGGGGAAGAGGCTGGACACGGATTCCAATTGGTCCGCACAGAGAAAATTAGCGAAAAATTCATAATTATAAATAAAGATGAAACTTTTTTGATGACAGTAATGGGTATCAAGGAAAATACACAATCTGCAGTCTAATTTTCCAACAAGACGACGCAAATGTACAATATAGCTACACAGCAAAGTTACATTTGCTTGACTTTATTGCACTTTACCTATTATATAAGGTCCTATAAACCATCAAAACGTTCAGCAAACTGTCTAGACCAGAAACCCTTCCCTAGATGCCTCTGCATTTGAGGACTGTGCAGACCTGTTTCATATTCATGAGACAATAATGTGTGTTAAATGTATTTTCAGATGGAAGTCTGAGCCAAGTGGATGTTGAAGTCCAGAGGAACAACCCTCCCCCAGGCGCAGCCCACTTCCAGGACTGTGCCGCTCTTTACCCTCTACTCTACTGGACCAACACAGTACAGGACGGAGTCTTCCCCATCAAGCCTGAGTCTAACACCGACCACTTTGACGTCTTCTGTGACATGACTACAGATGGTGGGGGCTGGACTGTCATACAGAGGAGGTTTGACGGGAAACTCAACTTTGACAGACACTGGGCGGACTACGAAAATGGGTTTGGGAGGGTCGAGGGGGAACACTGGCTTGGACTGGATAAGATGTACAACTTGACTTCCCAGAATAACTATGAGTTATATGTGGAGTTAGAAGACTGGGAGAGTAATGTTGCACACGCTAGATATGATACCTTCAGCGTTGGGGATGAGAGTACAGATTATACACTGCACATTGGGGGGTACAGTGGGGATGCTGGGGACTCTATGGAGTACCAAAATGGTATGAAATTCAGTGCTAGAGATATCGATAGGGACAATGATGAGTGGAGTGGTCACTGTGCTCAGTATTATTCAGGAGCCTGGTGGTATGACGCTTGTGCTCGCGCTGCCCCGAACGCAGCCTACTTCCAGCCAGAGGACTATCATGGTTCTGACACAGGGGTGGGTGTTTTCTGGTACCACTGGAAAGGTACATACTACTCTCTGAAAGCCACCAAGATGATGATACGGCCTCGCAACTTTGTCCGCAATCTGTGACATAGGTGACTAAATCTCTGACATAAGTGTGGACCCTTCTTTTATTCATATCTATGTTGTAAATGATTCAATGTTGTAAAACCTTAAGTGAAGGAGGTGGTTGAACAAATATCTGAATGGTGTATTCATTTGATCATATCATGAATAATAACAGTATTTGAAGAAATGAATTGCGCTAACTATAATTAGTGCAGTGTAAGGATAGGTACAAAGATGAACACGTATTCGGTACAGTAACTACATGCACTTTACAATTGTGCTTTGGCATATTTAGATGGATGGAGAATACACAACAGTATGTTTATCCATGCTCAGTATATCCTACATGTACATGGTCGCCTACTTCAACTTAGACCACATGACTCTCCTCATGATGGCATGATATTGTGTTATACAAAGTGTACCACGTGCACAGTATTGCAACTGTGTTTGGCATCTGTAGGTGAATGGTACCGGTGGGCTACATAATTGTGAACCAATATGTTTATCTTTGCTCAATTTGCCGTACATGTAAACCTACAATTTCACCATCATAGATAATAAAATAGATTCAAAGAAATTACCTGTTTTTTGGTCGTACTCCGCGCGCATCCTGGCGAACTCCTGCTCCATCTGCTGGTTCTCTTCTGCTAGTTTTGTCAGAGGACCTGGGGGGGGGGGGGGGTGATGGGGCAAAATAAGACACGTTACTATTCATGTTCACTCTGATGCAATGTGTAAAGTTGTTTTCCACGGAATAAAATATCCAACTCGGCCCAAACGATTGTCTTAAATTACATCCGCAATCTCACCTTGGCTTAGGTGTGGGTGAGCTATTGTTACAGGACTCAAACATATAGTTTGATGCCCCTCCAGAGATAGCTGATCAGCTGCTTGGAGATTACATGATTTTTAGTTTGACATACATGACTAACGACAGTACGGCTGATCTGTGCCCGAGGCAGGATACTTTACACGGGTCATGGACACAGTAATTACGGCATTATCACTGTCTGATTCACCGACACATTTAGCTATATTTTGTAAGGCTCAGTGTATCATAACCGGGTAAGATGATCTGAAATGACAGAATTTTAGCATTTAATTTACATTTAGATGGCTCTGTTCGTAAGGCAGTATCCATGGGCCAACCGGAGAATTGTTAAGTGCTATGGAAACCGGGGAGGGGAGAGTGACTATTTTTCCTCTCTACGTCTGCTTGGAGATCATGTAGCAGTGTGTAGTCACTTTGAGAGGGGAGTTGTACACGTACGTATGTCCTTGAGATCGGTGGACTATTATTACATAGGTCAGTTCATTCATTGAACCTTAAGTGGTTCGACAGGTTCAGACTGTTTCATTCTTTATACACGGGGGTTATTTCTGTATGATAGATTTCAGTATAAACATAGCTCACTACAGCCCAATATCTATTCAAATTCAATGGGGCGTGGAAGGTAGATAAATTAATCTAAAATGGCTTTTATTTGATGTTATAAATTGAAATGTTTACGTCATTCATATTCCTTACAGCGAAACGTGACAGCCATTTACTATGTCATACGGGCGAGAACAAATGTGTGACCTTGCTTGTATGGTGGGAGGGGGGTAAGCTTGATTGTTATGGACTTCCATGTATTTAGTATATGGCACGTTTGTACTTAACGTACACGCATGGAATGGCTACAGATATTTCTAACCAAGGCGCGAGAAGCAGACCATGATATGTATACGTCCTAATTGTAGTGATTGTTGCAGAATGAAAGACTTCTCGTCAACGATCCCTTGCCACTTTCTCTGTATTGATGCGCAAAAATTTAACTGCTCAGGTACACCGTCAAACGTCAGATGATCACTTTGGACATTTCTCCAACTGAAACCGATTGTTATATACAGTCACGGTCAAATCCGTCGTACGACGCATTACCACAACTAACGCGGGGCATTCGTGCGACAATCTCGGACGTGTTGTGCGACATTCAGCTGTCGTGCGACGAAAAAGATTTACGCTAGATCAATATTGACGTCGCTTCCGTCGCAGCCACGCTAAAATATCGTACGACGACGCCAAAACAAACCTACGAGATTGTGACCACATATTTACACACCATACCTAGCTAACCACTCACCTCCGACTTGGGATCCTTTCTTAACAGGCATTCTGGCCGACGTCTTCAGTTTGTAAGATGGCTTATGGATCCCCTTCACCAGGATGTTTTCTGATTATGTTAATACTTAAGAATCTGTGTTGTGATTGTTCTTAAAAGGTTGGTGCCGTTTTGATACCTCGTACGGCCCGTTTGACCTTACAGCGAACGCTTTGAATGCAGCGGGAGGACACACCTTTCAGTAAGCCTTGGGGCGTTTGTCTCATCAACCTCCAAGCAGATGCAGGGAGCGGCTGTTTTACGAGTGTCTCTGCTATAATCTGTACGAAGTGCTCCTAAAGGTAATAGTAAAGGTACGGTAAAGGTAAGGTAAAGGTAAGGTAAAGGTAAGGTAAAGGTGAGGTAAAGGTGAGGTAAAGGTAAGGTAAAGGTAAGGTAAAGGTAAGGTAAAGGTAAGGTAAAGGCTAACGTAGCCTCATTGGCTTTTTGAGACCATTTTGGAAGTGGGTTGTTATCCCCTGTGTCTAGGGTACAATTTTCGAAGAAGGCAACCCTCTCCTCCCACCGCCTTTAGCTTCCCCAACCGACGTCAAGCACTCGTTTTTTACACCTGGGTGGAGTAAGGAAAGTCGTGTAAAGTGCAATTCTCATGGGTACAGGATCGGCAGCACGGCAGGATTCGAACTCAGAACGACAGCATAGAGCAATGTATAACTGAATATTCTATCATTTTGAATTAGTTCAAACTTTACTCTTGTTTCCATAGATTTTCTGCTGACTTACATCATTTCTACGAGAGACAAAACAAGGTAATGTAGAACTATAGACTTAGCCATGTTATTGACAGTATCAATAGAAAATTTGTGTGTTTTCGCATGCTAGTAGTTTATGCCCGTCTTAAATTATTTAAGTGGTTTTATTGTCAGAATGTGGAACGAACCATAAGTCTTCATCACATTGACAAACACCTTGTCCTTGATTCAAATCCTGCTGTATAAACGTTAACAGAGTAAGGTAAGGCACGAATACTAGTCACACTCATAATATAAGCTTTACAGGCTGGCCATGCGTCAGAACTTCCTAGAGCCACCAAACCTCTCTCAACAGAGTACGGAATCTTGTTCGGAGTGACCTTAAAACCTATTCCTCAAAGGCGTAATGAAGCGTTAATCTGTCATGTTTTCACGGCCGAACTTCACTCGCTTGTGCCTCCACAACGAAGTTTCTAAACAACGAACTTCCTCACAAGAGTAGGGCCTCTAATTTTGCTCATAGATGCCATGAGTTTTGTCTAGAATTGTCTATAAGAAGTATGAGCTCAAAACGTTACAAGTCCCCCTCATGCTCGTGCCTCCTCCCCACCAAAGGTTTATCAACGTTCAGCATCAGGTGGAAATAAAAGTTCATTGTCCTCTCGTAGTCCCGGACGGAGATCCTCTCGTTCACGCCGTGAAGTCTCGCGAGATCATCTGGACCCATGACGTTCGGAGAGAACCGGTAGATGGCGCTCGTGAGCTTCCAGTAGTGACGGGCGTCTGTTCAACAAAACGAAGTAACATGAGACGCAAAATGAAAGAACCATTTTCGAAAAAAAAGAATCAATATGAAGAACTTCACCTTTGACATATTACCCACAATTCCTGTTACTGCGCGTGCGTGCTCGAAACTGTAAAGGAGCCTCTAAAAGTACTCGAGGTTAAAGATCTCTGACCGGAGTTTCTTTTACGATTTCGGAGGTTGGCGGATACCCTCAGGCCAACGGGCTACAAATGCGGTCTGATTGGAACTCCGACCCGGAACCTTAAAACCCTTGTCCTTCTGGCTATTTTTTGGCCAATTTAACCTCCCAAAGCTGCTGGCTTCATCAGATAAGTAAAACTTGACCTGTTCTGTGCTGCCGCTGCAGATTTACTCCCCCATTTGATGGGCTTTGTAGTGGTTTCAAACTTTTACATGTTGTGAAATACCCCAAACCCATAAAAATATAGCTCAGCAAGGGTTACATGTGTCCATCCCGTAAATAGACATGCTCAGCAGGACAATGGTTAAGGCGACCAAAATAGGTGCTTCGCCTGACGCACCTGTGTATCCAGTCTGTACGGCTGGCGCCACCAGTGAGTCCGGGAAGACCTGCTGGATGGTCTCCTGTACCGCCATGTACGCAGGAGACTCCGGCCCGCTCGGGGAGACGGGCGCGGGAACCAGGGACTGTACCACTTCCACCTGCACCCGGGGGTCGCCGATCACCCTCACGTCGTGATCTAGAACTTCCTACATGCAGGCGACAAATTGTTTATTCAATAATTTCTCTCTAACAACCTAGTTTAGGCCATTAGGCTGAATTTTCAGGTCTGTTCACATATAGGAATACAGTAGAAGCCAGTGATTGCACAACAGATTACAACACACTTCTGTTAAACTGCAAGGGATTTCAAAATCCCAAACCGATGCAGTCCAACTGCATAACTTCGCATTATTACCACCCCCTCCCCCTCGATAACTTCACGATAGACACTGGCAAATGGAATGTGCAAATAAACGGCTTCTTCTATATGTATTACAACGAAGTGCGTTATGTAGTTCATAATCAGATAAATTTGAATATTAATCATTTGGCAAAAATACTCGTACGTATCGAGCTTAAAACATTCAACGTATATTTGATATTGAATCTCTAAGTTATCAATAACTACCTGTATCGTCTGTCTGGGATGGACTCTGTGGTTGACGATGGCGACAGCTTCAGGAGCGATGACGTTCTCCTTGATCCCGGCGTGAAACCACGTGATTGCTGTGGTGGTTCTGCACAACGCGTTCGTGGCTGCCTTCAGGCTCAGAACCCAGCGCATGACGGGAGCGAAGAGCCACAGGTTGGACGATACCACCCGATGGGGGAGGCTCATTTCCGTAGCGAGGTGCTCGGCGAGGTCCCGCTCGGGGCCGGAACCCCAGAGGTTCGGCTGGGGGTTCCTCTCTAGGTTGGTAACGGCCTGGGACAGAACGCCTATCGCGGACTCTTTCTCAGGCATGGAGCCGTGTCCTCCCTTCATCCGTACACTCAGCTTCACCGTGAGGTAACCCTTCTCTGTAACGCTAAGCGGGGCCACTTTCTTGGTCACCCCTGGTACAAAATCCTCCGTTACGGCAAAACCTTCGTCTAGAACAAACTCCAGTTTTACTCCGCGATTTTCTAACAGTTCTGCGATCTTCTTCGCTCCGTAGTGCCCTAAAACCTCCTCGTCGTGTCCGAACGCGAGGTACAGAGTCCGTCTAAATCGATGATTCCTCTTTAAGTGAAACTCCAGCGCCTCTAGCTGTCCCATGAGAGTTTGTTTGGAATCTATGGTTCCCCTGCCGTACACAAACCCGTCCTTCCGCTGCCCGGAGAAGGGCTCGGCGTCCCAGCCGGGTTCCTCTGTCACGGGAACCACGTCCAGATGCGCCGCCAGGAGACCCGGCTGGAGCGAGCCGTCCGTCCCCTCCACACGGTACAGCAGGCTGAAGTTCCCCACAACCTCTCTGGTCACCAGCGGCGAGGAGTGAATCATGGGGAAACTGTCCTGGATAAAGGCGGCGAGCTTGAGCAGTTCCTGTGGCGTCCCCCGTCCCGGCTCGTACGAGACGGTGCGGAAGGTAATCGCCCGGCCTAGCCTGTCCAGCCGGTCTGTGGAGGCGGGGATGAAGTCCTGGTCTGTGACGTCACAGGGCGGGGGGCGGGTTTGGTAGGAAGGGAACGTGAGGGTTCGCACCGCTACAATCACGATCACACACATCAGGGGGACACTAACCCACCACAGCAACCTTCGTGCAGTAGACATGGTTTGAACTTGACCTTATTCAATGAGTAGACAAACAACGGTGCTTAATATCGGCAGAGATATGTCTCAAGTACAAAGCAAGTCTCATCTCAGCACTTCCCACCTAATTATTTTTTTTTTGCAGAAGTCATCTTCAAGTTGATTCGTGTCCGCAGCTGCTAAAAATGACAAAAGGATATCATTGTTAAAGGCCATTTAGATGGTTGTCGGACTTTGTCTTGTGTTTGTGCAGAATACATCTTGGCTGGAGCTAGTAAAGTGGGCAAAAGAAAGCTAAGGCAATCAAATATAATGGTTGACTTTGTTTTGCCTTTATCAGTTTTGCTCAACCGAGTTATTTCAAAAGGTGGTATGTCGTTTCATAATAATCTTCTTGATGATATCTACCTACCTACCTCTATATCTATTGGTATTATTTCCATGCATCCATTGAAATGTGTTGAAATGATACTGGTAGTCTGAGATTATTGTTGAAACATAGGTGAAACATTACATATTTGGAGATGTGGTTTACAAACATGTATTCGCAACACGTCTGTGGAAAGGAAACAATTAAAAAAGAGCCGTTGAAGAAAATCCTTAAGCTAAATGAGCACAATATGCAGTATTTATACATGTATCAACTGTTTTAGTTTCGAAATTGTATCAACTGTTTTAGTTTCGAAATTTGTACAGAAATCGTGGTACGCAGTTATAAAACTTACAAGGTAAGAATACGGCTTTGCTGCATTATCAAAGAGAACGTTCTACTCCAAATAACTAGCAAACTATTAAAAAGAAGATCGACAAAATATTCCTTTGTGATCAACAGACAATAGGTATTAAATATTTATCCCTGTTCCTCGCGTGCAACGAGATCGGTGATAATTGGCTTCTTTGCATGTGAAAGAATCGACTTTGAGGGCGTGCCCTCGCTAGAAATCTACTGCTACAGAACGATTTGTATATATCTTTAGATGCCACAACTCCCATAACGCAAAGATAGGTAAATATATGACGGACTGTTTTGTTATCAGAAAGAATACGTAAACCCATGATTTAAGCCCGACTCCATTATGTAACACTATATAAAAGACTTGTATTAGCCCTTATCGTTATGTTGATTATGATGTTAAGTCCTATTTTATACATATATTTTGTACCTTGTGTAATAGTCATTGTACCATGTACAATTGTCGTGCAATAACGTTCTTCTTCTTGTTTTACATAGTATTACGTTCGTCATGGTTCTGGGCTCTCCCATGCTTTGCAACTCGCGCCGTGCTGACGACTACTCGTCTGAGGATCACATCAATCAATCATTAGGTCACGATAGGTGACGTAAGGATCTGACATGTTGGTAGCAATAAGTCCTTTCACAGAGATCAGAACGCATACATGTGCGGCGACAAGAATTCTAGGTAATACTAGTATGTCAAAGGTAAAGGCCCCGATCCGAAACGAAAACTGTCCTCAGTGTCTCGACCACTGTTTCGACCCGGAAACAAAACATTATCACCAAGGTAAACATCGCCAGTGCCACTTCTGTTCCCCCGACCATAACCTCTGCTTCAATGGAAAATGTACCTCACCACCTACCGGTATCTATCGCATTATTACATCTTGAAGCGACCCTTACCTCGAAACAGCCGTGGTCGACTTCAGCCCTATGAATATTTGCGGAGAGACCGACATTTTGTGCAGATTTTGTTCTGTGTTGTCACGTCATTGTACGGGCTTGTTCTGGCGTGGCGTCTCACCCCACAGAACAAAGAACTACCTGGTCGAGCGACAGTTTTAGCATTCTTCTTACGGGATTGGTGAAACGCTCAGAGGGTCGCTTGGCCTTGAACTTAGCAGACTCGTTGCACAAACGTGCGGTGAAGGTGTGGCCATGCAGCAGTGTAAAACTCTCTTACCGACTGGCGGGGATTAATCCCCCCCCCCCAAAAAAAGAGATATTTTTTGTTTATTGAACCTTTGCTACTTCGTTTTTTTTTCATTCAATAATAAAAAGTTGTGACAAGTTGGGTTTCTCTCTGAGCAGAATTGCGCTTCAATACGCTTTGAATCCCCCCCCCCCCCCGCACGCACACAATCCAACCACCACCACAAAAAAGGCCAGAAATAGAACCGACTATACGATGCCGGCCTTTCCACTAACGGACGCTACGGCGGTATCAGGTAGACCTTGATACCTGCCGTCACTGGACAAACATTGCGGTTTGAACTTTCAACCTTCCACTTTCCCGGCTCTGTTACATGAAAGTGCATGCCTGTGGCTTGCTTTGTCTTTTGGATTTATTTCGGCCGATTTAAAATCTAGCAGCATTGTTTACTCTGCGGATAAGGTCAAGTTCAAGCCATGTCTACAGCACGAAGGTTGCTACAGTATGTCGGCGTCCCCCTGATGTGTGTGATCGTGATTGTAGCGGTGCGAACCCTCACGTTCCCTTCCTACCAGACCCGCCCGCCGCCTTGTGACGTCACAGACCAGGACTTCATCCCCGCCTCCACAGACCGGCTGGACAGGCTCGGCCGGGCGATCACCTTCCGCACCGTCTCGTACGAGCCGGGACGGGGGACGCCACAGGAACTGCTCAAGCTCGCCGCCTTTATCCAGGACAGTTTCCCCGTGGTTCACTCCTCGTCGCTGGTGACCAGAGAGGTTGTGGGGAACTTCAGCCTGCTGTACCGTGTGGAGGGGACGGACGACTCGCTCCAGCCGGGTCTCCTGGCGGCGCATCTGGACGTGGTTCCCGTCACAGAGGAACCCGGCTGGGACGCCGAGCCGTTCTCCGGGCAACGGAAAGACGGGTTTGTGTACGGCAGAGGAACCATAGACGACAAACACAACGTCATGGGGCAGTTAGAGGCGTTAGAGTTTCACCTGAAGAGGGGTCATCGACCGAGACGGACTTTGTACCTCGCTTACGGGCACGATGAGGAGGTTAGCGGTCACTACGGAGCGAAGAAAATAGGAGAACTTTTGGAAAACCGCGGAGTAAAACTTGAGTTTATTTTAGATGAGGGCCTTACCGTAACCAAAGGGTTAGTCCCGGGGGTAGGCAAGAAAGTGGCCCTGATAGGCGTCACAGAGAAAGGGTCCCTAACGGTGAAGCTGAGTGTCCGGATGAAGGGAGGACACGGCTCCATGCCTGAGAAGGAGTCCGCGATAGGCGTTCTGTCTCAGGCCGTTACCAACTTAGAGAGGAACCCCCAGCCGAACCTCTGGGGTTCCGGCCCCGAGCGAGACCTCGCCGAGCACCTCGCTACGGAAATGAGCCTCCCCCATCGGGTGGTATCGTCCAACCTGTGGCTCTTCGCTCCCGTCATGCGCTGGGTTCTGAGCCTGAAGGCAGCCACGAACGCGTTGTGCAGAACTACCACAGCAGTCACGTGGTTTCACGCCGGGATCAAGGATAACGTCATCGCTCCTGAAGCTGTCGCCATCGTCAACCACAGAGTTCATCCCAGACAGACGATACAGGTGGTTATTAATGACGTAGAGCTATAACCCAGGATCTAGAGTTAGCTTTCACTAGTTTTAGACAAGAGTAGACACCGCGATATTGTTTTCACATTGTTTGAATCTCTCATGGTTCCTGCAAATAGCCCACGGGCAAGAGTTTGCAATAAACTTTACTATTATAACATTATTTTCAAAGAAAATGTTAATTTAATCCCCGCGTAATTAAATGCATTTATATCAATGTACTTTGCCGAAATATGTGTTCCAATATGTGAACAGACCTGAAAATTCAGCAAAATGGCTGCTACTAGGCTGTTCAGATAGGTTATTGGATCAACAATATTTGTCGCCCAAATCTAGGAAGTTCTGGATCACGACGTGAGGGTGATCGGCGACCCCCGGGTGCAGGTGGAAGTGGTACAGTCCCTGGTTCCCGCGCCCGTCTCCCCGAGCGGGCCGGAGTCTCCTGCGTACATGGCGGTACAGGAGACCATCCAGCAGGTCTTCCCGGACTCACTGGTGGCGCCAGCTGTCATGGTGGGGAACACAGGTAACTAAGCTTATACTAATCTAAATACAAATGTAGAAAATATAAGCTAAATTTAGGAATAACAACAATTGAGAAATATCAACAATTGATCGGTAGTGAAAATACATGAGCAAACATATGGAACATAGAATGATGAGGCTAACTTCGAATCAGAAATGTAAATGAATGAGCAATACATGAAACACAGAATCCTTAAGCTTACTCCAAAAATAGTTACTCAAGCAACTGGATATGGTTTTGAAACGGTCAGACGTTTCGGAAAGAATCCACTTTCCTTCGTCAGTGACACTGAAGTGATCTGCAAGAAACAGGTCTTTTATACTCTAACTATGAATGAAGACAATTTCAGATGTCCAATAGGAAAGGTTGTAAGACAATTCAGACTGAAGACAATTTGGATTCCAAAGAAAACAAAGCTAAGCCAAAGTCAAGCTGAAGACAATTTGGATTTCAAAGGATATCAAGGCTAAGACACTTAAGCTTACTGTAAATAAAAATGTTATTTTGACAGTGCCACATAAAAAGGACAACGCACTTGATAAGGAAAATGTAATCCCATAGCTCTCCTGAGGCGGTAGAGGCTGTATGTTGTTATACACTGTGTCTAGGCCACGGTATTGGAAGGCGGAGTCCTTCCCTCTCTAACTACGGCCTTTTACCTCACCAACCGAAGTCAGGTACCCGTTTTTGCACCTGGTTAGGGTGAATTAAGTAATGTAAAGTTCCATTTCTAAGCGCACAACATCGGTGGCATGCCTGGGTCTGCGCGAAACGCCCTAACCATTACTCCTTTGTTAATATTCTACTTGTGGGACAATATTACCTTTGTTAAGTTTCTTTTCATTTCTGAAAAATCTTTCGTTCATTTTGCAAAGATACTCGTCACTACTGGAAGCTCACGAGCGCCATCTACCGGTTCTCTCCGAACGTCATGGGTCCGGAGGATCTCGCGAGATTTCACGGCGTGAACGAGAGGATCTCCGTCCGGGACTACGAGAGGACGATGAACTTTTATTTCCACCTGATGCAGAACGTTGATAAACCTTTGGTGGGGAGGAGGCACGAGCACGATGGGGATTTATAAGTGTTTGACATACTTTAAACTTGTGTAAATGGATAATTGACGGGAACGCCAGGGTCCTAGCAAGGAGCAGTCGAATCAAATCCTAAATACACGTAAGAAGTTACCCTAAAAATTCGACAAGTACAATGAACAGTTGGCCACGGCTGAACGTCCTGTGCTAATAACTGCAACCCTTTCCAGTAGATTGCGTAATGTCCGGATGAGCGACACAGCCGGAATCAAACTCACGGCTTTTAGTTCCAGAGGCAGGACCGCTAACCACTGGTTTACACACGCCATTATCTCTTGTGCACATAACATAGATAAGGAACACTGAGACATACAGGAGGCATGCATACACATGTTTGTGGCTTCGGGGCACGGCCGGGGCTACACCCCTGGTGGGCACCTGTGCAATTATGACCAAAGCACTAGGTCTCATCGTAATACCCCCCTCACATTAGACGCGATTCGATCGAACGACGAGTCTGCGAGCTCTAATTTACGAGGAGGGATGAAATTAGAGCTCGCAGACTCGTCGTTCGATCGAATCGCGCCTAATGTGAGGGGGGTATAAGGACTCCATCCCTTCGAGTGCATGTCGGATGACAGCCGGGATCGAACTCACGACTTCTAGTTCCGAAGGCAGAGTCGGTACCCACTGGACTACGCACGCTGCTAGCTCTTGCTTGCCATATGAATAATGAATACAGAGACATACAGGAGGCATATGCATGCCACAACTGCTTTCCGAGGCTTTATTGGATGGAACTGAAGTTGTCGTCGTAGATCGTAAACAAGAGTTTGACGACTCCATGCCTGCGTCAAGCTTTATTATATTGAAATCACTTAAACTGCATAATTTGTGACTAAAAAGTTTCACTTCTACAAAACATGCATGTCAGAAATAAATCTCCGTTATTACACAATGACGTCACTTCTAAGCCAGCCCCCCCCCCCCCCCCATAATGTGTAAAGAAAACGAAGAAACTATGCAGGAATTCTGCTACAGAAATCTAGAAAAGCAACCAGTGTCCTAAATGTAATGATTTCCTTGACATACCAACTGTTCTAACAGTCCATCCATAGCGTCTTGAGTAATGTTGCTGTTCATCTACATACAAACATACAAAGAAATACACGAACGAAATTGAAAATCGAAATTAGCTGAACTGACGTCCTTTACCTCTATTTATAGATTATTAGGTCACTGCTTCATATCCGATGAATATTTTATTAAACGTATAACCTTATTAATTGTAGTCTTGACAAGTAATAGTCTACTTGTCTTTCTCTATAAGTTAACAACGTATTTGAAAAAAAAATCTCGATTCTGATCTGATCCTTTTCGGTATCATTTAGATGCACATGCACAATTTAAAGGGAAAAAGCAATGTATTATAAAATTTTCCCTAATAATTCAAAACGTGCATTTAACAGACAGTGTGTGTACGTGTGCGCGTGCGTGTCTTAGTGTGTGTGTGTGTGTGTGTGTATATATATATGTGTGTGTGTGTGTGTGTGTGTGTGTGTGTGTGTGTGTGTGTGTGTGTGTTTTGTTGTGTCTCTGTACTTTAAAAGTATCTGGCACACAATGTAGCCCAAACATCATAAGTGCTGCTATCTGTGGGGCTATTAGGGCCACACAGCAGTATGTATTGCGACAAAAGCCTGCCTCTCTGACTGCGCTGTTTAGCCACTGTCTCCCGGACGGGTCACTCTTTCGGCCGCCCGCTTGCAGATGAAGGACCGTGTGGCTCGTTCATTGCAGGACACGTCGTACCACTGGTCCGTTCCCCAGACGTTCTTCATCACTATGGCAACGCAGTAGCTCATCTTGGCGCCGTCCGGCTGTGGGAACCAGGTTCTGACATCCATGGGTGACCTGAGGAAGGTGTGATGGGAAAACAAAGCTGTGTTAACTAGCAAATGGTGTGTTTTGTTTTGTTTCACCATTCTCGACAGAGAGGGTAAAAGTAAGGCAGTTAGATAATGTTGACTTTTATGATAATTGGTACCATTGTATTGATTGTAATGTTCAGAACAATTCAGGAGATCCAACAGGAGATCCTGCAAGCCTGCACATATTGACTAAAACTAAAATCAATTTGTCAGTACATCAGGTTCCGCTTCCCATCCTTCAACCGCGACCAAGGCGCCATTGCCTCACCCCATCTACAACACTCTCATGTCACGTGACTTGTGTGTGGCCTTTGACTACTCTTCAGAGCTAAAGAAAGAAAGCGGATACCCCCTAAAAGGTTCCTACCACACTTTCCATTTGCCATGCATGACAGCTTCCATTTGTCAGACATTTAAATTCTCTGTCTCTTTAGAACGTTCGACGCGCCGTATCTACATTGATAAACATGTTTGATGAACTCTTTACGCTACAAGGCTTAGACGATCCTAGTCAGGTGTCTTCTCCAAAATTACATGTATATTCGAAATGTCGTGGCCAGTTACCGGATGTTCGACCGATTAGAAAATTAACAGATTATTTTATCAGGCATCCACACGTTTTGGCGCTTGCAGGTAGAAGAAAATAACAAGAGTGAAGTAGAGTAGAGTTTATGGTAATTTCTACCAGGTTTTACAGCCAGTCTCGCAGGTGCAGTTAGCGTTGTAGGATTTTAAAACGCCAGTGTAAGTCTAATACTCCACCAAACAGATTTCTTTGTAATGAAATGGACCATTGGTATGAGTCATACTGAATCAGGTCCAGTTTCAGGTCCGGACCTGGACCTGATCCTTTGGACCTGAACCGGACCTGGACCTGAATGTTCTGTACCGGTATCCACCCCTAAACAGAATATTAAAAAAATTCTATTGATACACGTGTATATATAACATATGCCATATATCAAAACTAAGCATGTTTAATTGCAGAAAAAATCAAGTAAATCAAGTAAAACTTTTTCGGAGAAAAACACAACACTAATACTGCTTCAACAACTATAATAAAATTCTTAACCTTCAATAACATTTGGCGGAGAAAGGGGTGGTGGAGGATGAAACGGGAGAACAGAGAAGATCCGTGCGACCCGCCTGCCCAGCAAACTTCGAGTGACGTCACTCTCACGTGTTCCGGGTCAAAGGGCAAACGGGCCGAACAAAGACAGATACAGTTTGCGATCAATTAATAAAAATTACAAAATGAAATTTTTCTCAGTGTTTGTGGCTGAAGAAAGGGCGCTTACCAGTCCATGTAAGTAACCGGAGTGCCATCGTTCCAGACAAAGGTTCGGTTTAGGTGGGTGTGGTCGTTTAGACCTTTGAGCAACAACAAAATGTGTAAGTCATCGATTACTATTTCTTGCTTTTAAGCAAATGTATTCTATTAATGTTTGTTTTTTCATACGCTTTATTTCTGTTCATCGATTGAACTTCCGCACACCTGTTAAATGCATACTTAATGTAAACTGTATGAATAAAGTAAAACTACACATATGTTAGAAAACGTCATACCAATGTACAGTATTGGATCAACGATGCGTTTGACGACAACGTTGGTGACCAACAGCAGGTGGAGAAACTCCATCTCCGCCCGGTCAGCCACGCTGGTTAAGTTGGAGCCAAACTCTCGGCACTTGGCGGCTGCCTCCTCCCAGTTCACCCGTACGTGATGGCGGAAGGTCTGGTAGCAGTTTCGGCGGAACAAGCGCCAACCACATGGGCAGATGAAACCTTGGAAATTGGACATAAGAAAGCAAAATAATGTCATACTTCTAAACAAGGTCCTTATCAATTAAATTTGCAAAGTGTGACAGAAATCAGGTATTTTGGATTGACTTTCTCTCCATTTGGTGACATTTCACCTCACCTGCATCGTCAGGAATGCCCTCCACTTGTCATTTAATTTTTTTTTTCAATCGGATATAGTTTTTACCTGCATCCTCGGGTAGGTGTTTCACCTGCCGGCTAGCGCTGAACGTACTGACGTTGAACGTCGCCATAAACCCGCGACTGGCGCCAAAATCGGCCTTGTGACTCGTCGCCAGCATGACCAAACGCATCTCATTGGAGCTCGACACGTAACGCTTCTGTTCGGCCTCGCCGCGACACAGCCCGTGGATCGTGTTCCACCCTACCGTCAGGAACCTGTCCCTGACCTGCAGCACGCGGCTGGCGCAGGGCAAATCTACGTCCAGCAGCACAAGCGTGACGTAGCTTCCAGGAGGACCTTCGATGGTCCACAGGCAGATGGCTGAAGACGGAAAGGCGTGTGGGTATCCGGGGGAGTAGATCAGCCCACAGCGATATTGGTCAGGGATGCCGCATCGGACGTACCCACAGGACGTTTCCCTGGCCATGCAATCGTCGCACACTGAAAAGGAAAGTCGCTAGATGGTGGAAAATCGACCGCCATATTGGTCTCCCGATAACCTCATTCCAGATGAAATATCAGCCACGGTTTGCGGAGATTGCGGAAACACAAACACACAGACACATTGAAAACATTGCCTTTGTTCACTGAGGTAAAAGAGGAGCAAAGATGATTGAGAAGGGACTAGTAGTAACCCACTGTGTCCTGCTGCTGCAGTGGTCGTAGACACTAAGAAGGGGCTAATTATCAATGAAAATAAAATGATAGGTAATTTGCTGCCTTATTGAACCATTCATGCGTCGTGCGTCTACAATGTTGCTATTGTCCCCCTCACATTAGGCTAAAATCGATCGGAAGACTAGTCTACGAGCTCTAAATGACATTTTCGTGAGTAAGACGTCCGGTGTTCTCGCGATCATCTTGCGATTTTAAGGGATCGCCGGCGATTTTCAGAGGTCGTACGATGGTAGCAGAGCCGAGTCGCAGATCGTGCGTGTAAATGTTACTATTAGATACCACTGTATCGCAGACCACAGCACATTGCTACACAGAAAGTGACGAATACCTGTCATGTCCGGAATATGTACACTTAGTTCGTCTCCGGCAACCTCCGCTACTTGTCCTAACTCAGTATGGGCTGTGGTAGTTTCACATCCATCGCCGCGGTAGGATGACGGGTCTGCAAATCGTGAGAAACGAGAGTACACATCTCATTTAAAACTCGCCGGTGTCCGATTAATGCAATCTTGTAAACAATGTACACACGCTGTATTAAGCTAAGGGCACAACCCGCCGTACGTGCGAATACGTGCTGTGTACGTGCCAAAACGTGGGCAATCCTTAAGGATCTGTAAGTGGTAAGTACCGCCTCCGTACGAACTCGTAGGGAATCCGACGGATTTTGGAGCACGCAGACACGCCGTAGAAATTTACGTGCAGGCAAAACTTTGTGTGCCACCGAGCTGCGGATTCGCCCCCCGTACGTGCCAGTACGGGCGACGCGCCTGCCATGTACAACCTGAACATTTTCAGAAATACGTGGCGCACGTGGCCTCCCGAAAAACCGTACGGACAAAATGGCACGTACGGCGGGTTGTACCCTTAACGCTCAACACAAGCCCGTGTAAGTGATTTAAGCCAAGGCACTGTAACTGTAAAATTGTCTACAAGGGGAATACACAGAGAAATTTGTGAACGATCATCGCACCTTTCTCACAGATGAATTCCTTCTCAATAAGACTGCATGGCTGAAGACTCCATGGACCTGTAAAGGGTCAAGAACATTAGGTTGATAATATAACTTGCCTTTGAGGATTTTCATGCAGAATGTGATCATCAAACAATTTTGATATCATAATTCTTCACACTTTATTTAGCTATCATGCGGTACGTAGAATTCAAGACGTACCATAATCTTCTAGAAAGGCACAAAAGGGGTCATTAAATCTCAAGATATATTCCGGGAAACCGTCGAATGAAATGTCTTGTTCCCTGAATGCGTCACCCGCAGGACTTCCGTCGCTCCAAGTGAGGTTGACAATTTTCTGGAGATCAAAAGAGCAACATCTAAGATAATAGGTTCTTGAAATAAGGTTAAGTAGATAATAAGCAAAATAGGTTGATTGAAGATACGTGTGTCTCATTTTTGATGAATGACTACTATGATTTGAGTTTCATAACGAACCGGAGCAAAATAGCTTGCAATTGATTGAAGATACCTGTGTCTCATTCTTTATGAATGATTACTATGATTTGAATTTGATATGGGGCTCTAGTTTTCATAAGGGACCAGAGCAAAACAGCTTTATTGAGGATACCTCTCTCTCTTTCTTGATGAGGACAGCACCTATCTTCATCCCTATCCATCCATCCCCGATGTTGTGTCGGAGGAAGACGTTTTCCCGTAGCGTGTTGACGGCCGCCAGATGACCGCCCAGAGCTTGGCAGTACCTCTCCGCAGCCCACCAGACAAGCGGCGAGGGAAACTTCTGGTAGCATCGTCCTTCAAACATCGTCCAGCCTTTCCCACAGGATGTGTAATTCACATGATTCTCTGCAAATAATTGATGTAAATGTTTGGTTAAGAACATCAGTAACGCGTTGCTCTGAAAATGTTAAAACTTCAAAACATCAAATGCATCTAGATATCTTGTCCATTTCTAATATTGTCAATAGTTTTAGATTACATATCATGCACTAATGAATGCCTAATATGTCCTACACAGCAGAGCAAATCTACATCCTTATATTTTATGTACTTGACGTGTTTAGAAGATCACACAGCTGCCATAAAGTATGAATCCTTACGGTAGATGAATTGTGCATTTCCAATATGTTACCTTTCATGGGACACCCCAGTAGTCCTACCCCCCATGTAGTCCTGTCCAGCCATGATTCCGGTGTGAGCCTCACCACCCTGGCCGGCACTGCTATGGCCAGGTAATGCTCATCTTTGCCAGCACTACTGGTGAAGTTGTACTAAGGCATCAAAACATGTGAGCAATTAGTTTTATGATTAAAATTGTACCTAATTTTACATCTGGATTTAGATACGTTTAGCTAGTATTTTCGTAAAACTGTACTACGTATGATTTGAACAAAACAAAATTTCTTTACACTGTTAGTTCAACCAACCCTATATTATTGCATACTGATATTCAGGGAGAGATGCTGCAACATCATTGCACCATATAAGTTTATATAAATATATGAATATTTTGATAGAGAGTGCAACCCGTCTACATAAATAATAGAAAAAATAGGGGGTAAGACAGTAAAGTCTAAAGATTTCAGAGTGAACCTGATGTGGAAATATCTTTTCTCCGTTTGCTTCCGTATACTCTGCCAAACAGTCGGCCCAAACCCCGTACTTCAAGGAAAATGTGATTGTTTGCGACCGCCTTAAACCGGAAACAACCACTCCGGTAAGCTGTACGGGCGCTTCCAAGGTAATCTGCAGCCAGTCATCATGTCCCTCAACCACCCAATCCGTCAGGGTGAGCTCGTGGCTACTTTGGGTGACCTGATTTGTACCAATACCTTCTTCGATTGAAAACTTCTCTTGAAGTAAGGATATTGGTAACAAACAGGCTCCTCTTCCTATGGGAAAAAAATTATGAAGCATTGGAGCATATTAAGGATGTGGGAAGATCTATATGTACAAACCCGTAGTGTAGTACTGCAAACGTACGTTTATGGATGAGAATGTATCGTAATGAAATTATGACTAAATTGATCACAGCTCTGATTTAGACCGTGTAATGGTAAAACGCGAACCCTTTGCAAACCTACCCTACATGTAGTAATCGTTTGCTGTTATTGAGTAATTATTTCGGTGCCGATAAAAATATTTACCAATACAGGCATCTTCGTCTGAAGCATCCACGCAATCCGGTATGCCGTCGCAGAGGTTGTTTCTCGATACAAACCGGTTGGACCGGATACACGGAAATCGGTCTGTGAACATAGCTGTACACAGAAATGTTTTGTTACTTGTAAGTCTATCATATTGTTACAAAGAAAGGTTAATAACCATTGGCATTCGGGCTTGTGTGAAACAGAGATTGGTTGACCACGTTATACATGTACTACAGAAAATGCGGATTAAGAATCAATAGACATTAGACTATATGTAAAACAATTTTTTACCACATTTCCTCGGATTCTCGTCTGCGCCTGTCCTGCAGTCGTCTTCGCCATCACAGTATTGAGCGATGCTGATTTCCTTACGTATCCGTCCGTCTACCATCGTATCCAGACATAAGGTTTTTGCTGCGTTATTAAAGAAAATGGTGGCTGTGTGGCGCAACGGTTAGAGCGTTGGAGTCAGAATCAGAAGGTCCTGAATTCTAAACTCGCCATGCCCCTGCCCCCATGACGGTGGAGTGACGCCCACCGAGCCTCACGGCTAATCTGTCTAAAGGTGCCAAAAACACCTACGGATTTGGTGTTGCTAGTGTGTCAACATCTGCACACTTGCCACTGAGACCCGTGAATTTTTTTATTTTTTTATTAAAGAAATGCAGAATCATTGAGGTTAAGTCTGGAAAACAACCAGGTGAGTGTGCATGGTGAGGGTTCATGATGCCATATACCTGTTTCTGGGTATTCCATTGCTTGAAAATATGCTTTTATTTATTTACTTTATTTATTTATTTGGGTTCTCCACACTGGAGGGTATGGCGGAACAGGTGTCAAAAGACACCTTTTCGAAGCCGCCATACCTTAAACATAACAATGATACATCAAATCATAATATACATAAAATACAAGATCAGATATCATAATCAATGTAACGTTCAAATCAAGATAAATCAACTCAACAACACACATACATTATTGAGTCCAAATCTATGAAATAGATATACATGTAGTCATAATATAGGGCAAAATTATCGTGGCCTTGTGACAATGCAAGAGGCGCAACAGCATGCTATTGACCATGTGCAAGTCTGCTCTAGCTTAAAGTTTTGTCGGAATCGGTTTTGCATAAATGTAGATAGTTTTCTTTTAAAATTAAAGGCAGACACATCGGACGGGCTTTATCTTAGGGCTTAGTATTGCCTATGAAATGGGAGTTGCTATGATACTGTTATATGTTGTAGTTGTAATCAGTACCTACCACAAAAATTTTCATCTGTAAAATCCAGACACTCAGGCATTCCATCACAGTACTCTGAGTAATACACGCACTTGTGGGTTTCCTCACACCGACCAAAAAGGCATTGTACTGCCTCTGAAAAAATAATTACATTAAAGCAGTTCAGGTGTCACTTTTACACAGTCCTGAGTATTGCACAAAACACAATCATTTTCATAAACATGCAAATGTCATCTATCCTCGGACGACTAGGTTGACAGTGCTTAGTCTGTGCGTTTTTCTTAGCCGGTGGAACAATACGTCATGGTTAATGTAGAGCTACAATAGCATACGCAAGACGTTTTTGGAAAGTAATAGATATTTGTGACTGTGTGGCTACATACAATGAGTAAAAATCAATCTACATATGGGCATGATGGAGTTAATTCTTTTTAACCTAGTAAGCCGGTAATAGACATGGAATATAAATGTAAGTCATCGCTATAACCCCATATTGTAATTACCTTTACAAAAGAATAAGAAGAAAAATTACCACAGCCTTGCTCTTCCTCCCAGTTACCGCAGTTATCCCTATCATCACAGAACAATAAACTTGTAGAGCACTCTCCTGTGCTGCAGAGATAGTTGTGAGCATAGTCCCTGATTATTAGATCGTTAAAGAAAAATGCACCCAGGGCCCACCACACCCCAGTACAGTCATCTGTAGTTCAAAAAAAAATATTTTGGAATCATAAATTCAAATAGTAGTTAGATACCTCGAACACGAAGGCTTTTAGCAAAGCACTATTTTGTTTGATTTGTTTGAACCTTTAATTTGTTTATTCATGAAAGCTCAAGTCGACCTGCAAACCGCTTTTCATTCAGGTTATGAAGGAAGAGGCAAGGGTCAACCACTAGGTAATGATAATATCATTAACATAAAACATATTCGCCTAGGTAAAGTAGGCCACAATACACGTCTCTACATCAAGAGCACAGTGTTACTATTACTAAGTGCAATAAATGTGGAAAGCACAGTAGTATAGTAGGAGTACGCTGACTATCATTATATAGGAGCAATAAGGAGCAGGTCATCGTCTGACGGCTTAGTCTTGAGCAATAGGTAATTTCTTAGCTCGAATTGTGGTGAAACAGAGGTCAGGCCGACCTTTTCACCCACCAAGAGAGACATGCCCCTACCTGGCCTGGTTGTAAGTCTCTAAGTCATAAAGTAGGCAGAGACTAACTGAATAAAAGCAAAACCATGACAATGACCGTCTGATTTTTCCGTTCATTTATTCTTCACTTTCAAAAGTCAGCATCCAACCATCCTCCTACGCACGGTCCCCAACGGCTAGCTGACTCAGCCTATGGGGCCCTGCTATCTCATGGCCTACCAGCAGTTACTTTGATTGTCGCTACAAACCAGCTGTCAGCCAATCAGAGAATAGGCATTTCTTGGGCTTTCTGTTTACGAAAGCTGTCTCGCAAAGGCCGGTGGGAAGCTATTAGCCAATCCTCCTACGCCCGATCCCCAACGGCTGACTGCCCATATAAGGGTAAGCTCATTAATATTTATAAGCAGGGCGACGAGGAACTGGTCTGAGTGCGTGAGATAGCAGAGGTGACCCCAAGGAGTTTGGACACGACTGTGGTCCCTCTGCGTAGGAGAATGCATCCAACGTGAACTTCTGCTGTTTCACCCCGACCCGAGCTAAGAAATTACCTATTCTCCTAGACTAAACCGTCAGACGATGACCTCTGACCTGCTCCTGATTGCTCCTGAATAACGATAGTCAGCGTACTCCTCCTACTATACTACTAAGCACTATTGGTGTAAGGAGAGAAAACAATGATTTTTACCACAGCCCCTTTCATCCTGAGGTGTATTGAAGCCGTCGGAAGCAACAAAATCACAGTTAGGATAGCCATCACAAACACGATCCTGTTCAATGCATTGAGTAGTAAAACCGCAGTAAAAGCCACCGGTAGACTTGCAGTACTCGTCTGAAATGTGGAAGAATACTGCAATGATTATAACAAACGGATCACGAGAAAGGCCAAAGAAATAATCTCCAAGCAGATCCGAAAATGGAGTCTTAAATTTGGAGTCTCTTGAGGATGTCATCCATAAAATATACTTGCTGTGGCCTAAATAACGGGTTCCGATGTTCGTATTTTTACAATTTTTTGTCGGATCCGCCTGCATTCGCCAGTATTTGCCAAAAATACAGAAAGTGATTTGCACGTATTCGCCAGGATTTTAGGTTATTTGGTGCAGTGTTGGTTCTTTGTTCGAATAAACGGATAAAGTTTACACGTGATGTGAATCCAAGACATGTCTTTGCCCTATATAGGACACCACCTGCACCTGTCATAGATGTATGTATGAATGGTTTATTTTGCATCGAGCGACAAACAATATCATACAGTGGCAGCCTTTATTTCCTCGGCTGAATTGCAGTATGCTTTACACATGTTACAATTAAAATGAAAAGCAATAGAGGTACACAATTGCAAACATTATAAAACATAACAATAATCATCTTTAAAACAACTTTGTATACATCCAAAGCTTATTTATACTTCTAGCACTATGAACTGTTTAGCAAGTCGACAAGGTACGGCAGTGTAGTCTTTCTGTACCTAGCCGTTCTACAGTGGAATTGCGTTATCTGGTGTTTAGACCTGAGGTTTCTGCCATGCAGGCTCACACGGTTTGGCGGTAGCCATTTTGAGAAAGACGAGGAGCTCAGCAAGGAGGTACCAAACTTTGTGCAGAGTTCGTGCCGTCTATTGCACAGAGACGGAAGGGACAACTGGTCTAGAGCCATGTCGTAACTAACATAGGTGGAACCTAGAATCATGCGGCAAGCTCTTTTTTGTACGTTCTCTATGGCCCTAGACTGGGCACTAGTGATTCCTGGGTGCCATACCGGACACGCGTATTCTAAGATTGGTCTTATAAATCCACAGAACACTAATGTCAAGTCACTAGAGTCTAGATGCCTTTCCCTTCGTAACTGTAGCATCAGATAACCTCCTTATTCATGTCACTTAGTCCCTGTTAATTTGAATGGAAAGCATCTCATAATGTTAATCATCTTAACCAACGTAGTACACATAATGAGATGTGACATATCATATATTTTTCTCTATATTATTCTATTTATTGAAAGAGTACCGCAGTTTGCTTCGTCAGGATAACATTCCTCTCGCCCCTGAAGAGTTGTTGATAACGTGCCACATGATGTGAAGCCATCGCAAATTTGTTCGGGAACGTAGCATCCCGGAAGGTTGCATGGACACCTCTTTCCTCCAATAGAGTCACAGAGTGCATCTGGTTTTGAAGGCAATTGACAAGACAAATTACATGGGATTACAATCATTAAAGAGATTTCTGTCTTGAATGTATTTTCCTGAAGCTGCTAACTGAAGATGAAAATCACTTTTTGATTGTATGTCCCAAATATTCTAATATACGTAAATCACTATACACACGGCTATCATCTTATAAGCCAAGACTTAGCTCAAAGGACTTGAATAGCAAATTTAAGCACATAATGACGCAGCCCTGGTTGCGCAAGGCTGGTGCCCAAGAGACGAAAAATCCTGAAGGCAGGCCACTCTTCATGAGGAGACCTTAACAAGTATGAAGTAAGTAAGTATGACGCAACCCATGCATAGGAAAATATGTTGAAGACAAAAATTCCTTCAATGATTGTAAAAAGCCCATTCTCACCCCATACTATGCACTCTTAACCCTATCCGGACTGGGGGGGTGGGTGTTAGTCGTTACTTAAACACAACCAGTAGATTTCTAGCGAGGACGCGTCTGTAAGTTTATTCCTTCACATGCAGTTAAGCCGCATTCTTACCTTGTACGTAAGCACTGCGTACCATGATTCCTTCACGTTCAATTTTTGAAATACAACTAACGTTACAAGGTATGTATGAAGACTGCATCTTGTGCCCATTTAACTAGGATTGTCTGCAAGGTCTCTCTTCCATTTGTTACCATTTAACAGACGAGTTGCGAATACATTTTTGTAAACCACACCGCCAGATCAGTAATGTTTCACCTATAAAGTACCAGTATCACTTCAATATATTTCAATGAATACACAGAAATAGCACAAATAGATAGTATCAAGAAGGTTATTATGAAATGAACACAAAGTGCAAAGCCTTATGAAAGCAGCATTTCAATATGTACGACCGCATAAGAGGTAAATAGGAGATATCATCGCAAAAAAAAGTACACCAACTTGGATTCGAACCCGAGACCATAAGTTAAAAAGTCTATTCGTTAATCCACTACGCCACGATGCATTGCTATGTGTATAGGTGTGCTAAAACAACTGAACTGGAGGAGCGTGTATACGAATACGACACAAAAATTGTTGCAGGTCCATCATTTCAAAAATCTCAAGTCGTAAGATCTCTCTAGTCTCTTCACCTTTTGGTCATCAAAGTAAACTTTCTAAACCGTTATAAACAGAAGAAGGAGGTTCAATGATATAGATCAACTGTTTGTGTAAAAACTCCCACACAGTGCCTGCTTGGTGTGAGTTTATACATGTACCATTTACATGATAGGCAAGGTGAGAATGGCCCGCCACTCGTTTAGGCTATTCACACCGTAGTAATTGTCGTTGACCTGTCAGTAGTGATATGATTGGTCCTCGCTAGAAAGTTACTGGGTGTGTTTTACTGTACACGGGGGAGGGGGGAGCTAAAAGTGCCTGCGCCAACTTTGACGTCGTATAGCTCCCAAACGGCTTGCGCTAGAACAATCAAACTTGGTGACTTTTCCTAGAATATTGTTGGCAACAATTTACGAAAATAAATTAAGTTTATGATTGTTCACAACGGGTTTCTGAAAGGCAAATTTTACAAAAATCACTAATTTTGGTTTAAACAATGATGGAGTTTTACTTGCTAAACTAAAATTCTTTTCATATATCTTTAATATCTAATACATCTTAGTTGAACATTTATTATTAAGTATTCATAAGTTATGTTTATGATATGACGTTATTGGTCTATGTGAACGTTTTCAATCCATTTTCATGGGGTTTTAGGGTTATATTTTGAAAAAAAAGTATCTTAAGACATTTAAGGTTGATAATCCAAGATGGCGGATAGCTTAACTACAGATGACGTCATTTTATGACGTCGTTGCGTCGGCTTTTGACAACAGAAGTCTTATAACAAGTAAATATTGATAAGAAACCTTTATTTGTAACTTTGTATGTGAAATATTTGGGTATTATGGGAATGCCCCGTTTTAGCCCAAAAAATCAATTAATGACGTCATAATTGCGTCACATTACGTTAATGATATACAAATTTCAGGAATTAAAAAAAATTGAGCATATCATCTCCTGCAAATTTGGTGACCGGTTTTAAAATACGAAGGGGGGGGGGCGAATGAGCTCCCCCCCCCCCCCACCCCAGTCTAGGGAATGCCCCAAAAGCCCAGTCTGGATAGGGTTCAATCGGTAGGTAGATTAGCCTTATAGAACTGTAGTTACGTACCAGGTGAGGTGAGATATGCCATACTTTGTGACTTGTACAATTGTTGTGCAAAAACTTTATCGTTATTAGTATCAAGACTTCGGTCACAAAATACAGAGCGTACTTAAAAATCATCTTCAGCAGTATGCAGTTACCACAAGCCCGGAAGCATCCGAAACCTAAAATCATGAAAAACGATACAAACCACAGTGTTTTTCGTCTTCTCCATTTGCGCATTGTAGGATGGTATCACAAACAGTGTTATGGGCCAAACACGTATTTTCTCCAGGGCATTTCCACCCGTACTCTCCGCCGCATGGATGTTCCATTCCTGCAAAGTCAAGACCATGTACACCTCTTTGATAGAGAGTTGAAATCATATCAACCATATATTTTAGTTGCAATTCGTTTCAATATTTAGCAAATCTGTGTGTTAATTATAAGTGCCAAAGGATTACAATCTATCGTTTCTCCCAGGGAGACAGTTTCCAAAGTAATACAATGAGATGTTCAGCATATGGAGGAAACAGTCTCTACTTATATAATTTGTATACAGGCTTCCCGGTGACGTCATGTGACGTCAGTGAATTCCGCTGGCGGCCATGTTGGATTCTGTAATCCAATATGGCACCGGGAGCCGGCTAATTTATGCATGACGTCATTCGGGAAGCCTGTATACATATAAGTGTTAGTTCGGCTTTATCTGCGGGGTAACCAATCACATCCGTTATAAATAGTACAAACATATGACGTGCAAGTGCTCGAGGCTGTAAGCAACGAACCTTGGGCGCAGTCAGTTTCATCGTGGATGATGTTGCGTAGTCCATCAGGGTAGTCGATTTTTCCATCACATACCAAATCCTTTCGTATGCATCCATCCTGAACCATCAAGATTCGGTTAGTGTATATCCAGGAATAGACAACTCCCAACTCACGAATAAGAGGTATTCCATAGAATTGGCAATAACCTATGAAAAAACATAGAAAAACATATAGATGTAATACATCTTTATTGACATAACAAAAGTACAGCAACTTTCGTAAGGTCTACAATAACTATACATCTGAACAAACGAGTGTATACAAATGAACTTCATGAATCTGCGTGGATAAGTATAAGTATTTATATATCAACATGATGGGTCTAGAATATCATTGCCTTCGCCCAGAAGGTTATGTTTTGGTTGGAAAATTTGTGTGTGTCCCAGTATGTAGGTCAATCTCGTATAAGTCAGGCAGCTGTGGATGGAATGTCGCGATATTTAGTATTTGAGTAGCGGTTGTGTGTACCAATGTTTTGTATGAAAATGGTCAGCGTGGCATTCTCCTTGCTGCCTCCACACCTTGATTCGGTCATCCGACAGCCAAAAGGGCACATACACTCTTATCAAACGTGAAAGATAAACTTGAATTTTCTGTATACCAAAGATTACGTGAAAAAAAGGATAGATTGAATCCTTGACACCCACACACATACCAGCAGGAAGATACAGAGTTGAACACAAAAATTGAAATTGAAAATGTATCTCTCTCTCTCTCTCTTTCTCTCTCTCTCTCTCTATCTATCTATCTATCTATCTATCTATCTATCTATCTATCTATCTATCTATCTATCTATCTATCTATCTATCTATCTATATATATATATATATATATATATATATATATATATATATATATATACATATATAAAGGCCCATGAACAAGGTCAGCAGAAGCGTTACCACATCCCATCTCATCCGAGTAGTCCCTGCAGTCCGCTAAACCGTCACATCTCTGCTGCCGACTGATGCACTTCGGGAAAGGAGGGACCGAGGATCTACATGTCCAGTATCCGATAGACTCACACACATCGTCTGGAGTTTACAGGTAGGACAAAATCAAGATGAAACTGTGTATAAAGACTTATTGTCTAACGTGCATTGTTCTTTGAAACTCTGAGAACTACCATGATCTGTTCAAAATACAAAGCTGTCTGTAAAATATATGGAGAAAACTATCGTAACGATTATTTCTAATGTGCGAGTAAAATTGTTACTATTACTTTCAAATATCAATTATGCAATCAACAGCTATTTTGCATTATTAATTAGGAATTTACTGTATTCCATGATAGGACCCTCAAATTGTCACATGTGACTGAAGAAGGGAGGAATACGATAGTCAACTCCAAAAGGTTCCTGTCATTTGCGAAGGTATGAGGACGTGGAACTCTAGTTATAGGAATGATTTGGACCATGCTATTTGCCATAGGAGCAACAGAGATTTTGTGCTATGCTGCTACAGTGTTCCACAGCTGTTGCTTTTTCTCTATATTATTTGGTTGATAGCTTTTCTTTCTTTTGGCCCGCTTTCTTGTCTGTTGTTATTTCAGTATCTCTCCGAAGTGGATATTGTGTCACATTTCAATTATCACCTCTACCACAATGTTCTGTTTCAAACCTGAGAAAAAAAATTATATTGATGACTATTTTGAATCATAACTTCGTGGAAGGGAATGGAAAGACATTGGTTTGCTCCGTTTCGTCTTCTCCAAACAAATACGGTCATTGACCTGTACCAGACGGCTGTCACCATGGTTACAGGGCATGTAAGACAATCTGTACATGTTCGATTACATTGTGTAGTAACTGACAAGTAGGGGACAGCCTAAAAAGTGTTACATTTATAGTTTTCTTTAACTCTTTTAGACTTTTAAATTAAATGTAAATGTAAATCAAATTGCTATTCGATCTGCACCCTAATCCCACCCGACCCTTATATCTGTTAGTCATATCAATTGTATTGCCTTCCTTCTTTATCATATTTATTTGCGACAATGATGACCTTACAAAATGTATGCGTTAATAAATAAACTGTGTGTAGATGAAATGTCTGTTGCATGTTGTATGTACTAATGTAATGGGTAAAAAGAGCATTCGGATATATTGTACTGACATAATCTTTGTATGGATAGAAACCTCTGTGTACGTGAGAACTTTTTGTATTGTGTGATAATAAAACTCCCAGTGTTTGATTCCCCAACACTACCTTTGTACATTATTGCATACGATAGCCTAGACTATTAGATACCCTAGGATTCAAATAAACGTAAAAGAAGAAACTTACCACTTTGACAGTCGTTTTCGTCCGAGCCGTCCTCGCAGTCATTAACGCCGTTGCACAAAAATTCTCCTTTGATACACCCAGGGGACTCCCGGCACTTCCAGAAGGCGGTATCACCGAATGAACCATGAAGGGAGCAGAATTCATCTTTCCAAAGATGGAAAAGGCAACAAAAGTAGATCAGTCCTTAAACAGAGTCTTCTCCCTCTTAGCTTTCAAAGAATACTAGAAGTTACAGCAATCCTGACATCCTTACTTGAAAAATGAACATGTACCTGTTGACATTCCGCTTGGAGCTATGGCTTATTTTTCTACCTAGCACAGTCATTCCGGCAACAACGATAATCTACCACCACGGCCCTAGCATTACCAAGAAACAGACAGACTTCTAAAGAAAACTTAAGGTAACATTCCCACCACAGTTGATCTCGTCCGAGCCGTCCAGACAGTCACTCTTGCCATCACAAACTTACGTGATCTTCACACAGCCTTTCAAATCACGGCACTGGACACGGTCTCGCCTTAAAAACTGGTTTAGTTTATCGAATTGGATGCAGCTGTCTGAAATTTCAATGTACAGCATATCACCCATGTTTCTAGACACCTTTAATTTTCTTTATTTCAGGGATGCAACCCATAGAAAATAGTCATACAAACATAAGAAAACAGACTATACACACAACAATTTATACACATTAGAATTTTTAAAAAATTCTAAACTGGCAATCTGACCCCAGAAGACCTTGTAAAATACCTTTATTGATGTTATATAGCATCTTAATTGAGGAATAGTATAATTTTCTGCATCTGGCATCGAACGTGTCAGTGGTGAGGTGAACAAACAAAGAGCTTGCACTACAGCCTCTCGGAAACTTAAGAAGTATCCGAAAACAATTATTGTAAGCTACCCGACATTTGGCAAGCACACTCGAATTAACATGGACGCCAAACTGCTGGGAACAATAAGTCATGACCAAAGCCTTTTTTACGGCCGAGGAACAAAAGGAGAATTTCCGATTAATACAGATGGTATGGCAATATAAACGTCTCGAACACAGTCATTTAGCTGGGCACAGAGAAGCGACTGTAAATAGTGTTCAATGAATGTCAGAGCTAGAAGCGACTGTTTATAGTATATAATGAACGCCGGAGCGAACTACTTTCCGGATGGTACCCAGGCTAGTTGACAGTAGGATATAGGAGAAAACTTAACACAACCAGAGCTTCTAACTGGAGTTCTGCTTCTCACCGCTATATGTAGCCGATGTAGATGGCGCTTTTGCGGTGAGAACACATAAGTGGTGAGAAGCAGAACTCCAGTTAGAAGCTCTGGCGAAGGTATTTGAGAGACATCGAAACGTAAGCAATGTAAGTAACTGCTGGTTGTGTAAAAAGAATTCTCTTATATCCTATATTCCACCAACCTGATGAAACTATTTTCGGGAGTGTTGACAGTGACGCTACAAATTTGTGGTATATACTATCTGAACAGCTTGTGGCCATATGTACGAGACCTGTCTACGTGTTTCAGGTAAGGTTTATTGAACAGAATTGGTCGTCTAATTGAAAATCCCTGGAATGAAATTAAAAGTAGCTTCTCCGTACTTCACAAGAAGCGTCAGGGGTCGTTCAATTCATGAAGTTCCAAAAGGTCAACCTCGTTTGACCGCGTAAAGAATAATGAATCAAAAAGCAGTCATAAAACTACTGACTTCAAATGTTTTGTGAAATAACCACATAAAATTTCTTCTATAGTGGGTTTAGGAAGTATAGTGGTGAACAGAAGCTTGACGTATTCCGGTTTCCTACAGTTTACTGAAGACCATGATATCAGACAGTCTACATTTCACATGACCGTTTAACTGTAGATCGTGTAAAACTGAACCATACCGTAACAGTCCCTCTCGTCCTCCTTGTCTTCCCTGCAGTTCCACTCCCCGTCGCACACCCGGATGGGGCTGTAGCAGCCTGCGTCTCCGGCACACACCCGTCTGTTCTTTTCTGGACAGCCGGCAAACCCTGGAGATGACAAGGGGATACATTTTCAAATGCGATTTTTCTCTACACGTAACCCTATCCAGACCGGTTTTTTTTTCATTCCTGGGGCCGGGGTGTGGGTTGGTGTGCCCCCACCCCCACCCTTTCGTACTTTCAAAACGGCTTAGTGTACGATCACCAGATTTGCAGGGAATGATGTAGCTTTTATCTTTCCTGTATTTTTGGTATCTTTATGTCGTGCTCAAGCTTGCTCAGCGACGTTCAGTCAAGCACCGCGGCATTGACCTGCTTGCTGTCGTTCGTAACATTTACAGTTTCCAAGGAAGAATGCCTCATGAACTACTGTTTTCTATATCAATGATCTATTATTCATCCACAGTTAAGAAAGAATAAAAAGATACGTGGTCTCGTACAGCAGTTTCGCTCGTCGGTATCGTCATCCTCCCCACAGTCTACGATGCCGTCACACACACTGCATTCTGGGATACATTTTCCGCTATAAGGACAAATGATCTCGTGATCTGCGCATAGACGTTTCTCTGAAAACAAAAAATTAGTAAGATCTATAAGAAATATGTTCGATGCAGTGCATTATTTGAAATAGCAGAGAACCGAAATATAGATCAATTGTGCTTTCCTGTTATAGTGATAATAAATCTCAAGCGCTCCGAGTCCGACAATTGACTAATGTTGTCATCAAAAAGCAGATTTTATTTTGTCTAATTTTTGTCGCAACAAAATATCTATTGTGAAAATTAATACAGCTCAACCATGAAATTCGAGCCATGAAATCATTCCAACAAAGCTATTATGCAGATTCATAGATTACTTATTCCGCTTAGGTGCGTGACACTGATGAAATTTAAGCTGAAGATGAAGCAGACTTGATTAGATTGCATTCTTTCGTTATGATTTTAAAACATCCTTGACGCACAGACATGTGAAAACGAATTGAATTATGAGAAGGTATGCCATTATTTTAAAGAAGCCACTGTGTTGAGTGTTGTGATCACAAAAAGAGTGATGTTACCCTTTTGTATTGCGTAGCACATCGAACGTCCTTTCAGGCCCACTTGGCACACTTCCCTGCCAACTGGTGCTGATAGAACATTTGCAAACACGCGGTTGTCGAAGTCTACACCCCAGACGATTCCATCTCCCACAGCCACCTGCCGCAGATTTACTCCTGGTACGTGCACCCACTCTTCACCAGGGGAGGTTTCATTCAGAAACGTCCCCGCTCTGTGATACACGGAGCCTACTTCATCCACCGCCCAAACTCCTGCACCCCCCACCGACACAGACTCGAAGCAGCTATCCATCTTTTCCCAGTCGTACTTTGCTGTATGGAGATAAAAAGACGTTAAACAGAAAGAGTAGGCTGGATGTCCCTAAATGCCCTTGGGAAAGGCACTTTACACGGCTTTCCTCACTATACTCAGGTGAAAATGAGTACCTAGCTTCGGCTCACGGTGATTTACATCATTCACCCGGACGGGAGACCTGGCGCATATGAAAGGGTATGTCACCCCGTAAGGGGCGGTATAACCCCGTCGTGTGTAAACATGTGCGAACATGTGCGATCACGTCGACCGATGATGTATGTTCGTCTGTATCTCTGTGGATCTGCCGCTACCAGCCCAAAGCTGCCTAGGCAGATCCGTGTAATGAGTTGTATCATTGGCAAATAAATAAATAAATAAAAAATCCCCAACCAGATCCACGGTGCGTAATGTATATTATCATATATCCAGGCGCCGCGGACCAATCAGAAGTCCCCGTTCCACGTTGGTTATGACGCAGTAACACATAGATTCCGGCCAGGCAGGTGTGTATCTCTCCTCTGATTGGTCAGAATGAATCGACACCGGTGCCGTTATCGATTCATTTTGACCAATCAGAAGGAGCGAAACTAAGGTATATGCAGGCATTAGCCAATCAAAAGGAGCAAAACATATGACAGAGCAGAGGGAATAAGTACAGAATGGCTCATTTTGTTTACATTGATAATGATTTTTGTTGTTCTAAAAAGCCAAAGACTGCAATGTTTCGAATAATCTCTGTGGAAATGTTGGTTTCAAAATGCAATCTTTAATCTTCTTGCAAATGTATGTACCAAAAAACAAAAGTGAATTTCAGACATTCGACAAAGGAATTCACACGTATAGTACCAAGGGATCTATGCGTTAAACAATAAGAGTTTGCAAGTGTGGGTAGGCTATATGATAATAACGTTAATGACCCGCCTGTTCCTCGGTGTACATGGTGTCATAACGCCTGGTCCTTTGCTATAACCACCTCATAAAACCACCTCGTTCGCTTCGCTCACTCGGTGGTTTTATTCGGTGGTTATAGCAAAGGACCAGGCGTTATGACACCATATACACCTCGGGGCGGGTCATTAACCCTTTAGTATCAATTCCCTCCGGTGCCCTTTTGACTCCCTTAGCCGGCTATACTCCCTGACCAGCTTTGACACTATCTTATGACACCGTAGGATCTGCTTGGAGATTAGGATGTCCCTGTTTCTGTCACTGCTGCCAGGATGCTCCTGAAACGGAGAGTATTCCTTGCCGGTTACGCCGCCTGGTAACGACAAATTTGACGATGCCTAGCTACCGCGCTGTCCATTATTACAATCTCTGAGGTTTGTATAAAGACGTTAAAGGCGGAGAAATATTTCAGTAGATTTTAACCCTTATCCGATCGTATGGGTCTTTTTGGACCCCAGACGTATATCTATATCTTCCATATAAAGATTTTCATCGGAGAAAAAAATTCCCTCTATGAATTTGTATACATGTCTTACAACATGAAACAATTTTTAACCCAGTTTATCAATGTCTGGTTCGTTGGGGTCCAAAATTACCCCAGCAAATTGAACATACGGCATGTTCAATCTTTGTTTTCGCACTGTTTAAGCGTACAGAGGGAGACCTTCCCTATTTGGCTTATATGTTTCAAACATTTTTCTGAAATGTTGCGTTTTTCTGCAGAGCATACGGCATGTTTAATCTTTGTTTCCGCAATGTTTAAGCGTACAGAGGGAGGCCTCCCCTATTTGGCTTATATATTTCAAACGTTTATCTGAAATGTTGCGTTTTTCTGCAGAGCACACGGCATATTTAATCTTTGTCTCCTCGCATTTAACGGGAACAGGAGGGGGACCTTACCCGTCTATTTTTTTTAAATTCCAGCTCATTATTATAATTTATGTAAAAGATCAAAAGGACCACATTTTGCACTATTCTGACCGGGGAGAGTAGTTTTGAGCCCCCCCCCCCCCCGAGGATTTTGTGTCTCATAACTCATGAACGGCTAGCGCTAAAGCTACTAAACTTATCATTAACTGATAATTTATCACAAAATGTTGTTAGCAAAATTTGTTGTTGCCATAGCAACGGACTTCTGAAAGGCAGAGTTTTACCCAAAAAATGTTCAAAGTTATCTTCATGATTCAATATTTATTTTTTTTTTGCTAATTTCATGACGTCATTAGTCAAAATCCAGGATGGCCACCCCATTAGCTAAATGACGTCATCATGTTGTCATGTTATATGATAATTACACAAAAGTTGTTTTGAGGATTTAGTTTTACATGTTTAATATCCTCTACAAATTTCGTGGTTATATGATAAGTAGCTTAGGGGAGGGCCCCAATTTTTTTTTCAAAACAGCACATCTCATGGACCCCAGACGGACTGAACACAGACTTTTCTTTATAATTTCCACAGTATTGTGCGACATCTTTCGGCTGCTGAAAGGCAACTGGAAAACCTGAAAATATGGATCTATCCGTGCCTTTGAGCACTAATGATAAACTTTACGCACACATAAATGGGTCGTAACGATGCTTAAATTAAAAAAATGCACTCAAATGCAATCTAAAGGTATTTTGATAATCGTTTGCAAAATCTTTGCGTAGCTGAAATGCTCCGAAAAAAAACCACAGAAAATACGAATGTTTCCGCGCCTATAAGCACCTACGATGCTTTGTGAAGCGTAACATTTAAAACAATTCAAAGGTGTTTTAATAATCGTTTACAACATCTTTCCGCTGCTGAACGCAACCTACGCAAAGATCGCGTAACGCCAATATTTGCGAGAGAGGTGTATAGATCCGTAAAGTAGGAAAAAAGTCAACGTTAAGCATGGTTTAAGCATGCTTGAACACTTTTTTTTTTTAGATTGTTGCTTTTATGCTATTGTAGAGACACCCACCAGCCCCTGCCCTTGATGATCTACTTTTTAATTACATTTGCATGCTAGGAAATGCCACGAACAGTAATCATGACTGGACGGAGTGCAATATTTGGGGGCGATGTGCACTAGTACAATGGCTTGTTCCCTGTCGCCAAACATCTGGACGTCTCAACACATAACAGCCAAGTAACGCGCTGGGGGACGCAACTTGCAGACTATTAATAAACGCATGGTGTTTCAGCTGGGCCTACACAAGCATATTTGATGACTCTATATTGCACTGGTATTAATACATTAATGTAAGTTATCTTACCTTAATTACACCCACCAAGCTACACCACCACATGTGGACAAAAAACATTTGCATACACTGGCACTAGCCAGTACAACAAACTAGCAGATAACATAAGAAACATCACAACACTAAAAGGCTTTAAAACAGCTCTGAAGAACATATGTATATCTGACCTCAAGTAATATTGGAACTTAGTATGGAAAAGCACCTTTGTCTCTGATGTGCCTTACTGTTTTTTTTATTTTTTTTTTGTTTGATCAATCTTTACATATGATTTACTATCCATACTTTGTAAATTTCAGTTTCATTAATTTTCGTTTTACACATGATTTGATATATGATTTGACCTCTGACCTCCACCCCATCTCTTGACATATTGATTTTGACCTTGGGACGTTTTCGACATGAGTATAGACACTGATTATGTTTTGACGCACCGGTTTTATGTTTTCTGTACTGTATGTTGTCACTGGGTGTTCAAAGTTTGACTGATTGTTACCACGTTTTTGTCCTGTATTTATTATTTACATGTATGTTTGATGGGCCCCCTTGGAAATCAACTTTGCACTGTTTTAGGGGCTGCCCATTTGTTTCAAGATGAAATAAATAAATAAATAAACCTGAAATTTCACAGTAGAAAGGCGAACGCCACACTCTGCCGCCGCCTACTCTGTCGCGTTCGACCGCCCACAGCTGTCCAGTTTTAGAGCTGACGCTGATTTCCTCCATGTTTACAGCTCCTACGTCAGCCCATCTTCCACTCTCAGGCGTCTCTGGGCTAAAGTCTGCGAAGACGAAACAGGTCGAACAATTACCTCCTGGGTGTCATTTTTCGTCTTTACTTCGCAAGTCTCTTACTCGTGGATTACAGGAGTTTTGTTATGTATAATATTCCGTAAGATCATGTTACAACAGTTTAGTACCTTTCAGTACTATGGTCCGTCCATACAGATTAGAAAGTTCGGATCCAATGACCCAAACTAAATTCTTTCCGGAATGTATCCAAACTATCGAACCCGACCAGCCACTGGACCTGTGGTATTTTTCGAAGTTAAAGAGAGCATTGGAGACACGGTCGATATGGACTTCTTCCCAGCGGAGCCCCGCTGTTTCTTTGTTCCTATAAACAAAAGAAAACAGGTACTAATGCAAATTCTTTAGACACAAAGAATGTACGTAGTATAGTAACGCACATACAACTTAGGAGAACAGAGGTACAGGTTAGAAATCTATAGGTACCAAATCATTAGGTACGAGAACAAACAATCATTTTACAGAGACATAAAGTCATATATACAAATCCATAAACCTAATCAACAAAGGATTCACGATTCAAAAATATACAGCATGGAAGAGAAACAAAAGAGCAGCTGAAGGTGAAGTAAATGTAGAGACTAGAGACTAGTAATATAATAAAGACCGTGTCATCAGGAGATTTGTCAAACAGTAAATTACAGAAGAGTGTTTCCTATAGGTCATAATAGAAAGGGCAGCATAACTCCACTGGGTAACGCAAGTGGTAATGCCTATTTTGAATTTGTCGCCATTGTCGCCCAGCGACTGGAATGCAGAACTGAGACGGGGCAGTCAGTAGAGAAAAAGAGAACCGGCTGGAAAGAAATTAAACCCGCACCGAAGACAGACGCAGATCAGAGGCCTGGAAAAGGAATTTCTATAAGACCAGGGTCTGGGGACTTCAGGAGATCCAGAAGATTAGGGTCTAGAGAAAAAAAACATCGGGAGATCTAGTAGAGGGTGAAGAAAATTCCAGAAAATCAGGTCGACACAACTCCAAGGTACATGAGTGGACTCATTTGTAGTGTCATTGTTAAACTTATTTACTGACAAATGAACAAACCGTTGGTCGTCGAAACGTCTACGGAATTAAAGGAAGGTTGTGAAACGAAGAAGACTTTTTTGAATCGATCGTAATACTATTAAAAAAAAACTCCAACCCTGAGGCGTCGCAAAAAATGTCACAAATGGGCTTTATTTTCAGTGAAAACTACCTGATTGTTTAGAAAAATTCCTCTTTTAACCATAGCCAAAAATTGACAACTTATTTTTTTCGGTCCCATTGGTAATGCATTACAGGGCAGGTAACAGTAACGTTTGTTACAACAGTAGACTTTACCATTTTTTCCTCCAAAAGACTTACCTTATTGACTACATCATTTAGGTATAAGTGGACGTCCCTAGGAACATTTAAAAAGTGGGCAGCTTTTTTACACCCGGTCAAATAGAAAGCTTAGACAGCATCGAACAATGGTAACGTTTGTTACAGTCATTTCTGTACAACATTTTCTAAGCAAGGTGGGATACAAATGGCAGTCAACAACCCTTTCTTGTTTCTTTAGGAAACCAGAAAAACTGTACAGCGTCACAAAAATGGCAATTTCTAGTCTTATACGTGGATAATATAACCGTGGCAACCATCGTACTCTCGGTGGTAACGTTTGTTACTGAATTTGGCGACAGGCATAAACCTCCTTACACAGCCTCCAAGGGCAGTGATAGTAGCGATCTGAAGTGATTGGGCAAAGCGCCTGGGTACCTACGTCGATGTAGGTTAGACATCCAGGTAATAAGATACGCCAAAAATAGTTACTCAAGCAACTGGATATGGTTTTCAAACGGTCAGACGTTTCGGAAAGAATCCACTTTCCTTCCTCAGTGTCACTGACGAAGGAAAGTGGATTCTTTCCGAAACGTCTGACCGTTTCAAAACCATATCCAGTTGCTTGAGTAACTATTTTTGGCGCCTGGGTACCTGGTTTCATCTGCCGAGCAATCATTTTGTGAACTGAATTGTTACATTTTGGGCTACTATTTGAATTCTTCGTGTCCTCTCAGGCGACAGCCAATTTTTTGGTGGAGTAAAATCCTTCCCGTATCTATGATAACCTTACAAGCCATCAACCAACATGAATTTTGTGATGCATCTTTTGTATAACATTACAGGGATTGAGGAAAAACAAAGAAACCAGTGATTTTGTTTAGAATTTGCTCCATATCAAGTCGCAAAAGCAGGCGACATTAAAATGAGAACGAGCCATAAACTACCCACGTTCCTACGCGGTACATCACAGTAGAGTCGTCATAGACTGCCCACACTCCAGCGCCACCAACTGAGATATGCCAAAACCGCACCGTACCGACTACTTCCCACCCGGTTCCTACAAAAACAAAACAAAACAAAACAAATCTCATGGTTAGTCTGATACCATGTCAAACAATACCGCAAAAATCGCAATATCAACTCTTCACTCCGAGAAGGAGGGTCACCACCTACCGTTTGGACCATATACGGCTAGATTTGTAAGTATATCGTTCGGAAAATTTATTCATTTAGATTTTATTTCTTTATTTATTTGGATTCTCCACACTGATGATGGAGGGTATGGTGGAACAGGTGTCAAAGGACACCTTTTCGAAGCCGCCATACCGAAATTATAACAATAATACATCAAATCATAATACACATAAATACAAGACAAATATCGTAATCAATGTAAAGTTCAAATCAGGATAAATCAACTTAACAACACAGTTTTTGTGATACCCGTGCGTACCTTGTGGAGCTGTTTTGGTGATACCCGTGCTTACCTTGTGGAGCTGTTTTGGTGATACCCGTGCGTACCTTTTAGAGCTGTTTTGGTGATACCCGTGCTTACCTTGTGGAGTTGTTTTGGTGATACCCGTGCGTACCTTGTGGAGCTGTTTAGGTGATACCCGTGCGTACCTTGTGGAGCTGTTTAGGTGATACCCGTGCTTACCTTGTGGAGTTGTTTTGGTGATACCCGTGCTTACCTTGTGGAGCTGTTTTGGTGATACCCATGCTTACCTTGTGGAGTTGTTTTGCTGATACCCGTGCTTACCTTGTGGAGTTGTTTTGGTGATACCCGTGCTTACCTTGTGGAGCTGTTTTGGTGATACCCATGCTTACCTTGTGGAGTTGTTTTGGTGATACCCGTGCGTACCTTGTGGAGCTGTTTAGGTGATACCCGTGCGTACCTTGTGGAGCTGTTTTGGTGATACCCGTGCTTACCTTGTGGAGCTGTTTTGGTGATACCCGTGCGTACCTTTTAGAGCTGTTTTGGTGATACCCGTGCTTACCTTGTGGAGTTGTTTTGGTGATACCCGTGCGTACCTTGTGGAGCTGTTTAGGTGATACCCGTGCGTACCTTGTGGAGCTGTTTAGGTGATACCCGTGCTTACCTTGTGGAGTTGTTTTGGTGATACCCGTGCTTACCTTGTGGAGCTGTTTTGGTGATACCCATGCTTACCTTGTGGAGTTGTTTTGCTGATACCCGTGCGTACCTTGTGGAGCTGTTTAGGTGATACCCGTGCGTACCTTGTGGAGCTGTTAAGGTGATACCCGTGCGTACCTTGTGGAGCTGTTTAGGTGATACCCGTGCGTACCTTGTGGAGCTGTTAAGGTGATACCCGTGCTTACCTTGTGGAGCTTTTTGGTGATACTCGTGCTTACCTTGTGGAGTTGTTTTGGTGATACCCATGCGTCGCAGCGGTCTCAACTCGTCATCCAGAGCCCACACCTCATTGGTTGCGGCGTTGACGCTGATTTGTTTGATCCCGTCGCTGACCAACAGCCAATCAGATTCAAAGTCTAGAACAGCTGGAGTGGCTGGTCCTATTTGGTGCAGGAAATTGACAAGTAATTAATTTAAATCCAATTTTCATTTTCCTTTTTACGCTAGCACTGCATGGGCACGAATGTTTTTAACCAGACTTGGTGAAATGACTGTAAACTAGTTCCGCGACCTCATACCTCCATTAAATAGATTTTATGTAAATGACTTACATATTTACGTGATTTATGCATGATGGTGTTTTCCTTCAACTAACTAACACATGTCACAAGTATAAAGGATGTTCTACAGCAGTACCAAATTTACAAACGGTGGGGGGGGGGCGAAATTGACCTTAACCTTCGTCTTTCTAGAACCTACCAACATACCAAATATCATCGTATACGTAATCCATCCAGAGTGTTTTGTCTTATGCTTGACTACAAAATCCGGAAACACAAGCAGACAGACAGACCCAAAACTATTTGTCTAGTTTTCATGGAGATAACAAATATGACAGTGGTGTTAGTAACACCAAAACAAACACTGTGTAGAGAGTGGGCATACCTGGCCTCTTGTCCACTGCTTCATATCGTGCTGAAAACCCCGATCCTAAGGTCACAAAGTCTGTGATGAAAAAGACGTAAAGACTGTTTTCAGCTGAGGTTATGATGCTACTCGATGCCTGAACACAAGTGCCACAGTAATAGAAGTTATTTTGCTCGTAGGCGGGGTCAATAACTTCGACAAAGTCATAAGCACAGATCTCGTCGAATTCCAAATCCATGTCCACAAACATCAGTTTGACAGCCTTGTTTGTATCCACGGTGATGTTCCACTGCTGATACACGTGGTTACGGTAGCGATACGGGTAGTTAATGGACGACAACGTGCCAGAACCGCCTGATAAGTAGTGAATCCGTTGGTATCCTTGACGATCTAATAAAAGAAACGTTATATTTCCGTTATGTTCTGTCAGCATATGGCCCGCGGGCGCGTACAGCAAAAAAAAAGCAATCTTCACCTCCAGGGGCATGCTTTAAAGATGTCATAACGTTATTCGAACTAGACATGCAACATTTGCGAGCAAATACATCACATTTCAACCATCTCCCAATGCATAAAAATGGACTTTTCCAAAAGAGAATATCATAAAAAGTCAACCCCTGTGTGAGAATGGTTAGGCACTTTCACAAATGGACCAGTTCAAAAACACTAAAAAATGGACTTTGCATATAATCACCCCGGTCCCAAAAATAAATAAATAAAAAATTGTTCCGCGAGAATGACCCCTTTCAGTGGCATCCGCTATGTCAGTTCAGTTCAGTTTTCATGTCAATTAAAATCAACAAGTCCAAGAGCACTTCCGGTCAAAATATTGAGTTTTGAATCACAACCTAGTAGAAAATTGATTTCTATAAAAATCCCCCTTCCATGAAAGAATGGACTTTCCAGAAACAACATTATGTAAAGTGGACGAGTCGAAAAACACTGCGTCTAAATTTTGCATAATTACCGTAGTCAAAGGAAAATGAATTTCAAAAAGAATTCCCCCTTCAAGAATGGACTCTTCCAGCGCGCCCTCTTTAAAATAGCAGAATGGACAAGAACCAAAACACTTCTATTCAAAACATGGGCTTTAATACAATCAACCCTTCATAAATGGACTCTTCCAGATTACACATTTTTGGATGAAAAATTGCCCAAAACCTCCAAACAGACCAATTTACTTGAAGTTTTTTTGATAAAAGTACCTGGTAGTTACAAATAGTTACAAATATGTTAGGGATAATAAGCCTGGGATAATGAACTAGACATATGGTCCGCCATCTTGGATTTTGGCCGATGACGTCATCAAATCAGCATAATTTGATCAGAAAGATATGCCAAATAAAATAAAATGAAATAAGATTTCATTTATGTAGGAAAATAGCAGTTATTTAGCAATTAAACCAGAAAATTACATTGTTAGAACTGAAATAACCGATTTTCACCAAAAATGACTGTCAACAACCAATTGCCATGGCAACAGAAAAAATGCCCCCCCCCCGTACACTAAAACACACCCAGTAACTTTCTAGCGAGGGCCAATCACATTACTACTGACAGGTCAACGACAATCACTACTGTGTGAATAGCCCGATCGAGTGGCGGCCCATTCTCACCGTGTCTGTCATGTAAATGTCATAAACCCACAAAAGCAGGCACTGTCCTGGAGTTTTACACAAACAGATGATCTATACAACCTCCTTGTTTTGTTCTATTTGTAACGGTTTAAAAAGTTTACTTTGATGAACAAAAGGTGAAGAGACTTGAGAAATCTTACGACTTTAGATTTTTAAAATGATTGACCTACGACAATTTCTGTCTCGTATTATCACGCGGTCCGTCGCTTCAGTTGAAGTAGCACACAAATACACATACAGTGTAGTGATATATCGTGGCGTAGTGGATTAAGTTAACGAATAGAAGTTTTTAATTTATGGTCTCGGGTTTGAATCCAAGTTGGTATACTTTCTTTTTTTCCGATAATATTTCACTATTTATCACTTATACGGCCAAACATATTAAAATGTTTCTTTCATAAGGCTTTGCTTCTTGTGTACATTTCATAATAGCCTTCTTGATACTATCTATTTTTGCTATTTCTGTGTATTCATTGAAATATATCGAAGCGATACTAGTAGTATATTGTTGAAACATTACAAATCTTGCGCCGGGTTTACAAACATGTATTCGCAACTTGTCTGTGAAAAGGAAACAAATGGAAGAGAGACCTTGCAGACAATCCTAGTTAAATGGGCACAATATGCAGTCTTTATACATAACTTGTAACGTAAGTTGTATTTCGAAAATTGAACGTAAAGGAATCATGGTACGTATACGCTGTTCTAACTTACAAGGTAAGAATGCGGCTTTACTGCATTATGAAATATAAAGTTCGACAAATAACTAGCAAACTATTAGAAGGAAGCTCGACGATAAATCGATAACCAACAGACAATAGGTGTGAACTATTCATCCTGTCCCTCGCGTGCCACTAGATCAGTACGTGGTAATTGGGTACTTTGCATGTGAACGAATCGACTTAAAGGCGTTTCCTCCCTAGAAATCTACTGGTTGTGTTTCAGTTAAGAGCCACCAGCCCCCACCCCCGGTCTGAGTTGGGTTCAATGACTTTCTGGAAATGTCATACTGCACTTACCATCATTGGAACGCACTAAAATGAAATAATGTTTCGTACCGTCTTCAGACTTTCCTTGTAGGTAGTAATGAATTTGGAAACCAGTTCTCGAGTCGATTTCATCACTGTGAAAATAAATCGCCAAGGCTGGCGCCATCGACACGTACACGGGAGGTAGACTCCGACCACAGAAGATTTGTAGGAAGTCTGGAACAAGCAGTAATACATTACAACTGGGCCATAGGGCGGTCGCAGGTTGACTGTTCAACACTCAAGCACCCGACCTTGTTTATGCGACTAAAATGACCGAGTGGGGTCCAAACGGACCCCAAAATGCTTTGTTCAAATCTCCTTTCCAATTCTTATCTTTTTTATTCTTATCGGATCTTGCTTCGTCAATGTAAGAGGAATATTTTGACATGTTAAGGTGTTGCTAATTCAAGCTCATTATCATAGTAGATGCAAAAGATCAGAAGGACCACGTTTTGCACTAATTCTATTCTGACCAGGGGGGGGGGGGTTGAGGCCTTCAGCAACTTTTATGTCGCATAACTCATAAACGGCTAACGATAAAGATACCAAACTTGGTAACTTAACACAAAATGTCGTGAGCACAAATCTTAAGTCAATTAAGTAATTTCATGAATTTTGACAGGCATATTTTGTGCCAAAGTTGCCAATTTTGATTTAAACAAGCCTTAGGTTTTCTTGGTAAGGCCACAGCAAGTAAATTTTATGGATGACATCCGCGCGCTCATTAATTTTCGCCTGATTTTAGAAAAAAACAAGAATTTTTTCTTCTTAAGGGAAGGCCGGATAGACGAAAATGGGTAAAGGTTGTGTTGTAACCTAATCGTTGAATGTAAAATTGACACTAGAGACTCTGTAGCATTGACTGTAGTTGCAGAGGTGCAACTTGATAGATAGTTGTAAAAGTGGCACAACTATGGAAGCTATGAGTGTGGTTGCCAACATGGTTAATGATACTAGTCTACCATACTAGTGTCACTTTAACTACATTGGTGCACTTCTTAAATACAGGAATGAATGCCTTGTTGGCTGTGATGCCATATTTTGTCACTTCAAGTCTTGTTACAATGTCAATTTTGAAAATTTGCCATCTTGTTTTTTTTGCCCATCTTGTTTGTTTTTTTCTCATTATTTTTGCAGTCTGCAGAGGATGTCATCCATAAAATTTACTTGCTGTGGCCTAAACTACACTTGTTTTCTCATATCAATTAAATCCTATGAAATTCAATGTAACTTTCATGATTCCACATTTATAATTTATGCTAATTTAATGACGACATGATCAAATTCAGCCCTTATTAGCTAAATGGCGTCATAATGTCGTCGATGATGACACAAAAGTTGTAGTGATGATTTAGTTTTACATGTTTATCCTTTGAAAATTTGTTGGTCATACGATAAGTAGTTTGTGTTAGAAACTACACCATTTTGCTGCTACCAATTTGCACTCCAGACGGACTGAACACAGACATTCCGCTATAATATCATACCAATCTCCGTAAAAATTTAGGAGAGGTTATAGCAGATATTGACTGACAGTTACGGAAGAAATTTTTCTTCAGATCAAAAATATTCAAATGGCTCTTCAATATTTACGTCTCGTGTGTTTGAGGTTTAAAGGATTTCAAAGGCTCTGGGGGCTACCGAAATAGAAATTTTAGCTTATAGATTGCAGGTCTGTGAGATTGCATAGCAATTCCTGATTATATTGTAGTAATAGTATACTTTGCAATTTTACCAAATACATCTACGATGTAATTTTTAGTGCGTTCTAGCATGTTTGTTATAACGTTACCCATAAAATTGCAATGTATACGAAAAAAAACAGCACTACTATTTGGTTATTTTTCGTTAGTAATGGTGATAAATTGTATTGTAGAATTGCTAGGTAGAAAAATCGACGTAAACATGGGTATTCAAAACCGGTGCAATGGCCGTGTGGGTAGAGTGTTCGCCTTGCATTCGGTAGGTCGTGAGTTCGATCCCCGGCCCAGTCATAACAAAGACTTTAAAAATGGTACATGCTGCTTTCTCTGCTTAGCACTCAGCACTAATGAGGAAGAGTATGGAAGTTAAACACACATCACTACCAGCGGACCAGCCCCCTGCTGTAGTGGCTTGCACATGTGTGGCCCAAGGGCTACAGAAATGGAGATGGGCGCCACCCCTACGCACATGTTACTGATGTGCGGGCAACTTTAACTTTAACTTAATGGGTATTCAGCCAACTTACTTAATCGTAATAAGGTGTAAGGTGCGTCCTCTATTCGAAGGAAGTCATGACGACACCTTGGCTCATACTCAATGTCGAATTCTAGAAACTCCACCACCACAACCTTTCCTGGATCTGCCACGATTTTCCAGCTTAAAGAACAAAAACAGGTCCTTCAATTGTGCGTCTAGAAAGTGTCAATATAACAATGATACAAAGAAAGCCAAGTCGTACAAATTTCTCTATTGTCCTGCCAATCATTGGATTTCCGGTATGACGATAAAAAGAGCCAAAGAGACCTATAGGTGAAAGGTTGCCTCGACGATATCAAAACGTAATTTTGCACAATTTTCTCGACGATATCAAAATGTAATTTTGCACAATTTTCTCGACGATATCAAAATGTAATTTGTAACACTTTTCTCGGCTATATCAAAATGTGATTTTGTACACTTTCCATAATAAACAAAGTTATTCAAAGCACAATTTTGTAAAGGCAGCTTGAATACCGATACATGTTACATAGATGGCTAATATCATGTTGTACCTGCAGTCCATGTTAGCTGGGTACCTCCCGGTCATGACGTCACGCGGAGGCACAATCTCTCCCTCCTCCTCGTACAAATAGCGCCCTCCAGCGGCTACGCACGCATGTGCAGGGTCTTTTGTATGCACAGGGCAGAGAATTACATCATTTTCGAAAGAGTAAGATCTTTACATACAGAAAACGATTTTTCGTATAGACTGTAAAGATTTAGCAATTTCAGAAAATAAAGGAAGTTTTTTTAACATGTCCAACCTTCACAACTTGGAGTGTAAAAGTCCCAGTCTATTACATCAACATGCACAGTACACGTCAGTCTTTCCTGGCCCAACAAAACGTAGCCGTCGTTACAGCCGAACGAAACAACCGACCCCACAGCGAAACTGTCTCCGGTCCTGTAGCCGTTGTTGGGAGCGCCGGGGTCCAGGCAAGGAGAAGTCATGTCAAATGCTAATGTCGGAAGGAAAGTAGGACCTTTAACTGGATATAATACAATCATTAGTATCACAATCTACGCTCAAGCTTAATTCTATACATAGACATGTGAATAAGGGTAAATCTCCAGTATTAGATTTTGTAAAAACTTCCCAACGGCTATCTTAAGTAATCTTAAAGCACAACAGTCTACATAATTCAGTATGTAAAATGTTCTACTTGATGTAAAAAGGCAATTCAAGATAATCTATGGAAAACGTCACCCATATATTTCTTATACAGTAGAAGCCGCTTAATTGCACACCCTATTTGCCAGTGAATTTTGTGCAATTATACGAATGGTGCAACAAAGTGAAGTTATTCAGCTGTACTGCACCACCACAGGATTTTTGGGATTTCGTGCAATTAGCAGAAGTGTGCGATTATCCGCTGTGCAATTAGCTGGCTTCTACTATACCTGTTTTGAGAGGCATCCCCAGCTGACTCATAAAGGCTGAGACAAGGTAGGCCACGTCGGTGCTTTAAACTCCACATTTTTATTTATCTTATGTATAGAATTTACGCAAATTATATTGTTAGTGAAGACTTCCTTTATATTTCCTAAAATTTAATAAATATATTAAACTACTAAGTCAGCAGATGCCCATGACTATCCAGTAACCACAGTGTACCAGCAAGACAAAATTAGCATATTTCATAGTTTCATAAGGATGGTGCGTCAGTGAATAAAGAGACTCTTCTTGCACAACCACAGCTTTATTCTCACCGACGTTTCGGTGATCGTCTGTCACCTTTAGGCCGATTCTGACACTCCTTTGCGTTTGGGACCGCATAGTAAATATTTTGCAGAAAGATGTCTGTACATTTGTAAATACTTTACGTTTTGTGACCACATCTGAACTGTGAGCAGAGACACCTGTCCTGTAGTACAATGTGAACCAGTCAGAATTGCCCTGAAGAAGGTGACAGACGGTCACCGAAAATTGGTGAAAATAAGGAAATGATTGTGTCAAAATAGTCTCTTTGTTCATATTTTATATTTCATCACTGGTTTTATTACCCTCGAAGTGGATCTTGAAACCGTCCTTGTCGTCAGCTAACGCAGCGGCTCTTGTAGTAAGAACTAGGTGGACCATGTTGGAATTAATGATGAGTTCCTCTGGAAAGAATTGTCCTGTTGAAAGTTTAATAATGTGAAATTAGCATAATCACTAAGCAGATCTTGCGGTGGTTTAAGACAGTAACATAAGCTGGGGAAGGAGTTTAGTGGGCAGAGGAGTTTTATTCCTCCGCAATCCTCTGCCGGCGAAACTCCTTCCCCAGCTTATGTTACTGTCTTAAACCACCGCAAGATCTGCTTGGAGATTACAATTAGCATATTTTCTAAAGCTGGTTATAAGATATGCACGAAATAAAGATACATTTGATGTCATATAAGCTTGTGGTAATTTCGTCATTCGGAACACTTCTTTTAAACACTTTCAAACTTTAATATCTTACCGCTGCACGTCTTGTCTGCAACAAATTATGACACAAAACTCGCCCGTCAACATTTACTGAATCGGGGCAAGGGCCGATATCGACTTCTGACCAAATTTGACCCTTTACTGACGTCACACTTTAGTAAGGTCTCTTGGCAAGGTTTCTTAGACATGTTGAAAATACTGTAAATGCAGAAATGTTCGCGGTTTTCGCGGTGACCACTTCACCGCGAACTTAAAACCACCGCGAAAATTTTTCTATTATGACTGCAGCCTATGGTGTTACCGCGAAATTAAAACCACCGCGAAAAGTCCTTTTTCCGGCTACCGCGAAATTAAATCCCCGCGAACTTAAATGCATTTACAGTACCCAGAGGACTGGTTGGAAAAGCGGTGAGTCCACCAACTTTCTTTTTAGCCGAAACAAACCTGCCACAAAATTGGATTGAACTGTACATCCCTTCACTTCATAATTGGAATATCAAGTATTGTTGAAAAGACAACAAAAAAGCGTAAAACGATTCGCTTATCATTGTTTTAACTATGGGATTCATTGAGTAATCTGGTCACCATCCATAGGGGAACGTGCTCGCTAAAACTGAGACAAGCCTACCGGTGTACGATCCCAACCAAGTGGGGATGTCGTGATCTTCCTTGTAGACGTCTAACCAGTTAAAGTCTTCCCAAAAAGAAAACGACACTGGTGTCATCTTCAGCCCCTTCTCTTCGTTGACTTGTATGGTCCACGCGCGTTGCAAGGTGTTGTCGTCCTTACTAGTATAGTTGAAAGAAACGAAGCCGTAACGTTTCCCGGTAACAAAAGCACGAATGTGACCTAAACATTATGGGGAAATGTCAGTATACTTTCTAATTATTCTCCTTCAAACTAATCTAACTTCTAAACAACATTTCAGCGACTGTAAGGGGTTCTACCAGTGCTTGAAAACAGTATGCGTTCTTTTGCCTGTTATGAACTCTCTATGATGTAAATAAGCATTTGGGAACAAATTCTGGAAAATCACTGTAAATACACCGAGAATATGTATATTTCATCGGTGCTTTTATTACCCTGGAACAGGATGCGGAACCCATCACCAGCTGCAGCGATCGACTCGTCTGCACGAAACACGAGGTGGGCTATGTTGGATGTAGCGATGACTGCGGGTGGGAAATTGTTTCCTGTTGAAAGTTTTAGAATGCAGAAGTAGCACCTTCATTTCACTTCAACCTGGTTAATATATATTCATGCAGGCTATGGATCTAGAAACGTTTAGTTAGAAATGTTAACGTTAATTTCTTGCTTCAAACAGTGCCAAGCTGTAATTTATTGTACTGTCCGCGATGTGCAACAGCAGAAGTAATTAATAAAACTGGCTCAATTAGAAAAACTGGCCCAATTTAATCGCACTATCCTTGATTAATGCACAATTACCAAGATGGAAAGGATATTGGTAATTTTTACAATTTCATAAAGAAACTTGGAAATTATGAAATAATTTTTTCAAATAATTGTGGGACAGCAAATCCCCATTTTGTGTGGGAAACAACAAAAGGCTTTTTTTCCGGGGTCATTGTATAAAGTTTTCAAGTTGGAGAAATAAACAATATTTATCCAGAGAAATTGTTTACAAAGGCACATTGATAATATGTCATCTCCCCCGGATTCTATTCTAGATGAGTTGGACGATAAACGAAAACCGCTGGAGTTACTTTATAACAAACGTTTGCAAGGTATTTAAATTCGATCAAAAACTCGATGAATGAAATTTGGAGAGAACTGCACTAAATATTTTTTAAAAATTATTCCACGGAAATCGGAGTCAAAAACATTCTAAAGTTAAAGATACAGTAGAAGCAAGTTAATTACACAGCGGATAATCGCACACTTCTGTTAATTGCACGAAATCCCAAAATCCTGTGGTGGTGCAGTACAGCTGAATAACTTCGCTTTGTTGCACCATTCGTATAATTGCACAAATTTCACTGGCAAATAGGGTGTGCAATTAAGCGTCTACTTCTGTATCTAATGAAACCTTTCCCTGTGATCCCAAGGAAATTTCACAAAAAGAAGTTGATTTTTTTATTCTTTCCCTCTACTCATTTGAAGAACCTCCAATACCCTTAACAACCCCCAAAAGGTTGTGAGCATTTTTCCCTGATGAATATGAAAAACAGCTGGAAGCGTGAGAGGGCCTAACTACTGAGGAGGAACTACTAAATGCTATAAATTATTTTTCTTATGGTAAATCACCTGGAATTGATGGAATCCTTGTTGAAGTTTACAGACATTTATTTTCTATTTATAAAGCCCATATGTTGGATTGTTTTAATTATTCCTTGTCACAAGACCACACAAAGACAAGAAATTATGCAATTTTGTGATTTTACTTGCCAAATTATGTTTGTATATTATATTATATCATATACAACTACATTTTGTTATATTGTGGAGCATAATTTACCAAATATTTGGTAAAAGTATGATAGTGTGAAAGTGTGATATTTTTCAACATTAGGTACGGGTAATGTCATAAACCTTCTATTGCACAGTTGATGACTAGTACAAATGGCGGTTGCTAAGGGACACGTACCTCTGGGTACACTACCATATAGATTTACAGCCATAAGCATGGGTCCTGTGCACTGGGTAAGGGTTTGGCTCTAAATTCTAGAGGAAACAATCAATGTAGTACATATTAGGGAAACAGCATCACATCATCTACGTGTATCGGTTGGGGGGGCGTGGGTATTTCAATTCGATTGCTCTATTTATTCATTTATTATTTATTATTCTGTATTTCAGGCACTACAGGCCCATATAAGCACATACAATTAAAAACCAAACATACAACATGATGATGCGAAAATATATACAAAGCATTACCGCTTGTACTTGTAGACAAGATAGTAGTGTTGCCAGTAGTTACAGAGAGTGAACATGTCTGAATGGATCGTAAGCTTAATCATACCATTGTTCGAGTTGAAGAGGCGAGTGACAAAAGAGTGAGTTAGTTTCCTTCTACGGGCATCAAGGGTGTCTACTCCCATTGACACAAACCTTAGGCTGGCACTCTCGTATCTTCCATATACAAACAAGATACCCAGCATACCAACTTAGGACCGCACTTGTCCCGTTGCTCTCGTCACAATTTGGGAGGTAAGTGAGCAGTATATAATACGCTCCTTGGACATGTTACAGGAGTCCAGAGGACAGGTGGAAACATTTGCGAGTCCCCACGCTCTGTTTTTGTGGAACAAGGTTAATCTCTTCTCCACAATGTTCTTTATCGAAAAGTGTGAGACAAGCCTACCTGTGTACGATCCTATCCAGGTGCGACTGTCTAGTGGTCCCTTGTAGACGTCCAGCCAGTCATAACCGTCTTCCAAATTAAAATCCTTCGCTACCAACCCCACCAACTCCCCTTCGTCGACCTCTATGGTCCACGTACAGTGCATGTTGTTTTTTGACACGTGTATGTACAATTCGGGGCGCAAGCGAACGTAGCCATAACGAACTCCCGTAATATTAGCACCACAGTAATCTAAATATTGCGGAAAAAGTTTCAGTATGTTTTTATGATTGTTTTTATACAAACTTGGAACAGAAGCTGGAGGCGCTTCAGTTCCTGCTGAGTGGTTATCAAGTCATGAATGAAGCACAGTTCTTACAAATGAGAGACAAGACAAAGATTCCGATTCAGCTTTATTTCTGATTGACTCGGCATGTGATATTCAATATGAGATACAAAATACACATGAAATGCGCCGTCAGTCACAGATTCACTTGACAGTGATACAATTCACTTTAAAACATTCATGCATGAATACAACTTTAAAAATTCGACAGCAATCGGATTAAAATCGAGACATAATAGAATTAAGATTCTTCACTGATTAAGTAGCATTGTGGTAGAATCAACTACTTACCGAATTCTGGTGTGCGGGATACCACAGGTGGTTGGGCTGTCAGGTGGTGTAACATGCACGTTGTTACCAGGATGACTTTAAACCACCAGACCATGGCTGGGTCTGGTTGAAGCGACATCTTTGTCTCCTTGCAGCGTCCCAATGTCTCCACACATGTACTGGTGTCCTTCCACAAGCCAACTGTAAAACTGGACGTTTTACATGCGTCACTGGACTGAATAATTTAGTGTTTGTCTCACATTCCAAACAGCACGGGACTCCTCATCTATCGGGTATACGGTATCACATTTCAACGGATTCATGTCAACAGAGTTTTATTCATGTCTAAGAAATCAACAGTTGTTTTTCTATTTGACTAACTTAGATCAGTGTTTGTTCCGATCAGTACATTACAGTTGTACGATATAAAGGTAATTTTGTGAACACAGTTGTTGGTCAACTCGGGCTATCTCTATATCCGTATCCATGTGTCCACCTAATTAAAACACCGAGTTGCCACCACGCCGAACTTAATGTGAGTGTCCGGCTGATGAGTACACGCGATGCAGCCTGGGGTAAGCAGCACCATGTTGCTGTGGGGCGTGGGGGGGGGGGGTTGTTGGTGGGGGAAGTATCTCTAGAAGTTACCTCTGGGCCGCGCCTGCTGGCAATTGTTTTGAATCACATTTACCACATGTTTGCACCCAAAAGCGGGGAGCTTCCTCGAAATGTGTAGCAGGGTGAAAAAGTATTTATAAGAATTAAACTGCCGTAGCCTGAGTGTAAATTTAACCCTGGTAGAATAAATGAATGCAATGTTTATTCTCAAGGTACAATGTACAAATTAAGTGAAAATGCGATCAAAATTACCTGCATGTTCTCTACTAAAAGCCACTTTGATTTTACCCCCAGCGGATGTCCTCATACTGCAGGCAACATTCGAAAGTAGGCGTTCATGTTCAAAATCCAATTCAACCGAACAAACATCATAACCAAATTCATTTAGTCTTAGAACTGATGCATTCTCCTACAATTCTCAAACACAGAAGAATTTCTACGGCTCTTTCAAGTACTGTGAATCGCTTATACCTTCCAATATTGTAGTTCTTTGATCGTTCTTGGCAATATTTTAAACATCGATTACTTCAGCTGAGTATGTTTGGACGAAGAAGAAAACCTACCTAGGTACCTGTTCCTACTACAAGTTAAAACTCGTTTCTTGTGATAAACTGTGTTTTATTGTTCAGTTCGTTCCCATAGCTTTGGGGTCCTGTGATTTAGCAACATTTTTATTTGTTGCTGGATTTCTATTTTTCGCTCTCCCGCATAAATTTGGGAGTTTCCAGAGGATGTGCTCCATAAAACCTCTCAGTGTGGCCTTAATGCGGCGAATTAGAAATATGCAGATTGTTGGGTCGTGTGCTTAACTCGATAGTATCGACCATTAAATTCCCATTGTAACGGCAATAATCCCTGGCAATCAGAACAAAATCGGTTGAAAATCTGGGACGGGCGCCATTGTGTTGGAATAACTTGTAATTCAACCATATGCATCTTTAAAAACTTATTTCAGTATACATCATTTTCATGACTTTTTTTTAACTTATAGTAATACATACAAAGCATAAGTATCATAATACAAATACATAATGATACAACAAAATATTATATACAAATACATACCAATACAGATATTAGTACATGTATATTAACCGAAGCAGAGTTAGGCCGAGATATGTCAGACATATCATATGATATGTTCTTGAAGGAGGCTTGAAACGCTTGATTCTCTGGTTTCTGGTAATGTACAAGAGACTTCTCCATGCTGTGCGGCCCAAGGGCCAGGAAAATGGAAATGGACGCCGCCCTATACACCACTAGGAACATGCACATATAAATGAATGTCGTGGAATGAATTTGAACCTAAACTATCTACAGGTCCGTTAGTCAAGGCACTGGGAATCGAAAATCTATGTCTAGCATTTGCTAATGCGAAAGAATACGGAAGTTGAACGCAATGGAGTAGCCCCTGAAGTATGGCCTAAGGGCTAAGTAAACAGGGATGGGCGCCACCCTATGCACCATAAGGCTTGGAAATGAACTAGCTGCAGGTCTATCCGTCAAGAAAGCGAAATTTTCTGTGTATCTGCTAATAAGAAAGAATATGGAAGTTGAACACAGAGATAAGACAACTGCTGTAAGGCCTAGTAAAGGCTAAATAAACAGGTATGGGCTACCTACACATCATGAATAAAGAACTTAAACTTGAACTAGCTGCAGGTCTGTTCGTTAAGGATCCGGGAAGCGAAATTCTCTGTGTCCTTTGCTTGTAGGCGGCGGGCATCTAAAGTAGTCCAAGGCCGCTACCCTGGGGTACCCCCGCGTCACCTCCAGCTCCTGCTCGTCCATTCTGTACACCTGGGATCCGCTGAAGAAATACAGCGCTCCTGAAAAATACAGTCATCTTCAGTTACTCCAAGTTTTCTTCAAGCAATGACTGTTTTTAAAGGTAAGGTACATACCTCCAATTTTTCTACGGCTGACAGTCCATCTTGTTCACGGAGAGTGACCTAGTGTCGATCTCGCGAGAGAACACAAGACTAGATCAGGCTTGCGTAGATCATCTGCCCCCTCCCCCCGCCTCCTTGCGGAGCAGGGGTAAGTAGGACTTGGGAGCTCTCCTTGAACAAGATGGAACCGCCGAAAATTTGGAGGTATGTACCTTACCTTTAAAAACAGTCATTGCTTGAAGAAAACGTGTGTAACTGTATTCATATGTGACTGATGAATCTCTTCAACGACACTTATTTTATGTTCAATCGTGAATATTTTCATCAGGTTGGTATGTCACTGAATAAAGAGACAGCTTTATTTTCAGTCAGAACCAGTCAGAACTGCCTTGGGGAATGTGGCAGACTGTCACCGAAACGTCGGTGAAAATTAAACTGTGGTTGTTTAAAAAGAGTCTCTTTATGCAAAGTTATTGTCATTTTAATTTCTGGACTGCACACTGTCTTCCTCTGCAAACACCCTTTCCCGACACAAGAGACCATAGCCAACGTTGAAAATCGCGAACCAACGCCCCCCCCCCCCCACCCCAATAATACAGCCCCGTTCCGAAGACTGCAACAGAGGCTAGCATTTATGACGCCTCCAAGTCGCTCACTTTAACAGTCTTGCTACTGGACTGGCGCGACGCCACCTACCGTCGTCGTGCCGAATTGCAGCATCCACGCCGTCGTGTGGCAGCCCCTTCCACATCCTGCGGATGGGTTTTGGAGTCCGCGTGTCCAGTCGTCTCTCCTTCTCATTGTACAGCCAGTAACGTCTTCCCTGAGATAGAAGATAGAAAAGGGAAGATTTCGTGTCTCTCAGAGCTCACAGTTTGAAAGTTTTTAAATCCCCACTATTTTGTTTGTTTGGTAGTCCGCGTGTCCAGTCGTCTCTTCTTCTCATTGTACAGCCAGTAACGTCTTCCCTGGGATATAAGATAGAAAAGGGAGAGTTCATAGTTTGAGAGTTCTTAAATCCCCACTATTTTGTTTGTTTGGTAGTCCGCGTGTCCAGTCGTCCCTTCTTCTCATTGTACAGCCAGTAACGCCTTCCCTGAGATAGCAAGAAATGGAAGATCTCATCATTCTCATGTCTCTCAGAGTTCATAGTCTGTGGGAGTTTCCTATAGGCACAACATGTGTTTGTCTGCTTGTTTGTTTGTTTGTTTGAAGCTTTGTTTATTCATGAGAAGCTCAGATCGACCTGCAGGACACTTTTCATTGAGATGTTGAGGGAGGTAAAGCAGATAGAGATACAGAGATACAGATTACATCGAGTCCTAATAATTCTATTAACCTTGTAACACATGTCTTTTCGAGAACAAAACCTTCATGTGAATGAAATGTACAACCACTTTCCAACATGTCAGCATACAACATCATGTCGTGGTATTTCTGGTGTTTGCGAACTGTGCAAAGCAATTAAAGCCACACAAAGTTTGCTGACTTTCTGAAACCACTTCAAACTAGACCCTCCTGTTCTAAACCACAACATACTTTGCTACACTGGTCTGACAGATCACAGTTTCTGCACCCCACAGTTATGCCACACAAGCCCATAACTACTCTCCAAGCAGTGGTTGAGTCGCGTAGATATAGTAGTAGTCAGAAAAATTACAAGAGGAGCGCCAGTGTAATTTTTCCGACTACTACTATATCTACGCGACTCAACCTCTGTCTGGAGAGTATCCACAACGTCTTAAATATGTACAAAAACAGGCCGAATCTTAAGAAGAAGACTAAGACTATTCTGACCCTGAAGAAGTATGTATTTCCGCCCCACGTCAGCACGGCGTCCACGTAGTTTGGCAGGCCCAGGTTAATGATGAGGTGCGGGCCGCTCTCCAGCTTGTTCACGTGGAACACCCAGTAGTGACGTCCTGGTGGGGAAACACAGAGGTCAGAGTTCTCAAAAACTAGAAACAAACATCGTAAAAAAAGCCTTCCTGGACCGCCTTTTACCTCCCCAACCGAAATCAGGTACGGTAGCCATTTTTATACCTGAGTGGAGTGAGAAAATTCATGTGAAGTCCCTTCGGGCACTGGGTTTTTGTCTCCTTGTCACGAATATGCAAATAAAGACGTGCCAAATTTGCATATTCATAATCATCAATATTTGCATATTCGTGACGAGACAAATGCGACAGTAACTCCAAATGGGTATGTTATAAACTAAGCGAAGTTAGCAACAAACAAACAAACATCAACAAACAAACAAACATGATTGTTTACCTTGAAAGATGAGCACCTTCTGGTCCGTCTCCCGCTGGTAGATGGCGTCGATGTGGCTCGTGTGGTCGGACAGTCCCCGCCAAAAGTCGCTGATAACGTAAGGCCCGTTCTTCCCGTCAGGTCCTCGCCAGAAATACCTGCCAATCAAAAAGCAAAGGCTTTGAAGGAAGCGAAGTGACTATAAAAAGAAAAGAAACAAAATTATCAAACGGTAAGACCCCGGTCACGTTCGTTTTAGGGATATCCCTGTAGCTCAGTTGAGGCCCTGGTTTCAATGAGGCAATGGGCTCACAGCTACACCAATAAATGAATGAATAACTGCCTTGTTTTGAAGACCCATATTTCGGTGCCATATTTATGTTGTTAAGCCTGCGTTTGATAAATGAAAATCACCTGTTTTTGAAGACCCACGTCTCCGTGCCCATGCGGGCAATGGTGTCGATGTCAGTTGCCGCCGTGCAGATGTGCATCTTCCCGGGGGGGTCGGGGTAGGCCGGCCCCGAGTCCCCCAGGTCCGGCACCCCAAGGGGACACTGGCAGGGCTGCGCCGTGTACGCCGAGCGGTGCACGTACCTGCTGGGTCCCGAGCCGGAACGGGCTACATTCGGAAAGTGAGGGATACAATGGATCAGAGAGAGTAAAATGTGATGAGAGAGTAAAAGATTCTGCATTGTTAGTGGTGCACTACCAGCATGCCCTGCCCCGGTCCCTGAACGGTGCACGTACCTGCTGGGACGCAGCCCGGAACAGGCTACATTTGGCAAGTCAGGGATAAAATGATGAGACCACGCATACCAAGTTTAAACGCCGACTAGTAACACATGATGGTACTGCAGCCTTAAATTGACTGGCCTATATGGAATATTCATTAGGCTGGACCTTGTAAGCCGACCGGTGGACGTTACCTGGAACCCGACCAAAAAAGTGCTACCAGAGTCCACAACCTTTGAACGCCGACTAGCAATGCATGACGGTACTGCAGCCTGGAATTGCATGGCCTGTATTAATTGGGCACACACAGCAGACAATGGCCCGTACCTAGGACCCAACCCCAAACGAGCTACATTAGGAAAGTGAGGATAAAGAGGATGACATAGTAACAGACTACGCAGACAAACTTTAAACGCCGACTAGCAATCCATGCTGGTACCGCAGCCTCTATAAAATCAGATGGTACTGGAATGGGAAGATTTGTTTCTTCGTAGGTTTGTTTATCATCCATACTTATTTCCTTTGCTTAATTCATTTATCTGAATTGTTAACGGTTTACTCCTGCCTTTATCGCACTGTTTATTGTTATGTGTTCGTTATTTAAGAACAAATAAATACATAAACATTTTCATTCGTGTCAATTATAAACAGGAAAGTGGAGTCAAGTGCCATTCCCACGACTACAACGTCGGAACCTGCTAAGTCTTAGACCTAAGTCACATTTCAAAGCCGGCCGCGGGGCCCGGTCAGGCAGCTTTAGGAAACGAACTGGCACAATACTTAAAGAGAATGGTCGTGGGTATTATGTTTGTATATGTGTGTATATTATTACATATACATTTCTATCTTCGTTTCCACAAACAGCCCGCCCGGGCTCCGGTTTGAAATTGTGACGTCAGCCTTACTGTCCGTGTCCGTCCGGGGAGGTCCGTACAGCTGCTGGATGTCCCGGATGTCGTCCCGGTGTAAGCGGAAGTGACGTCGGAGCCCGAGGTAGTATGGGTACATGACGGAGTTGTGCTGACGGGAGTGGCTCAGACCGAGGCTGTGGCCGATCTCGTGTACTGCGAGCTGGAACAGGTTGATACCTGTGGCAACAAACAAACAAACAAACAAACAAACAGATAGATAAACAAACAAACAAGGTAATCAGAGCTGGAACAACTTTATACCTTGTGAGAAACCACACACACACACACTCACACGCACACTCACTCGCACATACACACACACTCACACCCACGCACTGGCACGCGCGTACGCGAAGACAAGACTGCAAGCAAGAAATAAGAAAAAGACCGAATTCTGTCACTATGTATATATAAGATATGTTCATAAAGCCTGATTTATATCTTAAACAATGGACGCAATGTATGAGAAGACAGAACAACTCCCAACCTTCCGTCTTGTCCATCGTCCATTTCTCGGCGTCGTCGAAGTGGACGTCTCCCCGGAGCTCGGACTCGATGTCGGGCGGGAAGGCGTGCGCCAGGTTCCCGCCTCCAGTCCCCGATGACGGCCCGTCGAACGGCTCGGCGTCGCCGAAGTGCTCGCCGTACACGAAGGAGAGGTCGATGTCCGGGTGGCCGAACGTGCGCGTGAAACGGAGCGAGGAAACGGACTCCCACACCTGGATAAATAAAGGTGTAGGATTTGGGGATGATGGCATGAAAATCGATTATTCATGCATTCATTTATGTCTGTTTCATTCATTCTTTCATTCATTCATTCATTGCTGCAGTGTTACATATTTCTGAACCCCATGCTAATGTTACAATTGTAACCCTAAAAGACACGTTGTAAAATATGATAAAACGTTATGGATACATTGTGCACAGCATTTGCGTGTGGCCATTTGCTAACGCCGACCCTAATCAAACCCGGCCGAGTGTTTTCCTGAAACAGCACCAAAAAATAGATAGAAATGTATAGCAAGAAATGTACACAAACTTTCCTTATTTCCGATTTTTTGGTTGTTTTGTTGTTTTAACATAAAGAAAGAACCTACTTTTTTCCCTTGCAAGCTGCTCGGCCGGGCACTGGTTTGGAAACGTAGCCATAACATGATACTGTAAATGCATTTAAGTTTGCGGGGATTTAATTTCGCGCTAGCGGGAAAATGGACTTTTCGTGGTGGTTTTAATTTCGCGGTAGCACCATGCACTGCAGTCTCTTACTGTTATGGAAAAAATGTTCGTGGTGGTTTTAAATTCCCGGTGAAGCGGCTGCCGCGAAAACCGCGAACATTAATCCACCGCGAACATTTCTGCATTTACAGTATTCATACATGTAACGTTATATTCATTACGCACACTGAAAGCATCTGCGATGGCCGTGTCCACTTCCTCCCTTGTGAGGTCCGCGGTGTAGTAGCTGATCCTGTAGCTCAGGTCGGTTTTGTGCCACCGCGCGTCTAAAGGTCTGGGGTTCTCCTCGTCAGCCATGCCGCAGCGGGGGGTCCGCGGCGCCTGGGAGCTTGTACCCTCCGCGGCCGTTGCCTGGTAACCGTCTGCCGTTGCATGGTAACCGTCTGCCGTCACCTGGTAACCGTTTGACGTCGCATGGTAACCGTCTGCTGTTGCCTGGTAACCGTCATCTGTTGCCTGGTAACCGTCTGCCGTTGCCTGGTAACCGTGTTGTAGCAGGTGGCGTAAGGACGATCTTTCATCTGCCTGTAAATGTGCCATAGAATTATATTTTTTAGAAATAAGCATAAAATATGAAATACCAACATCGAATTACATTTTCTTTTAGAATTAAACATAGAATATGAAGTACATTCACAGTGGTGCTGTACTCAAGCTAAGAGCTTATGTTAGCGGTGCCACTAACAAAATACATTCGGCAACATGTATACGAGAATTCCATTCTGTAATAGGAGGTGGTCTATATAGCGAAGAGAGAAATGAGCTGTATAGGCATGTACAAAACTTTTTCCCTATTTCATATTCCTGGTGGTGAACCATATTCCTCGGAAAGCTAATTCCTCTGCCATGTTATGTTTCTGTATTTGTCTTATTTCTACTAGTTTTCCAGCGTTCCGTGGAGTCTGGTAGTGGCTGGGAATTCCATACGGGTCTCATACTGACTAAAATACATACGCGCCACGTGTGAACACTGAACACGGAACCTTACATCTGCTTGGAGATTACCTCAGATGACCCATGCCCTCAGCACTAAGTGCACGGGGGAAAGTGTTGCTCGGTAGTGAAGGCCTGAAGGCCAAACAACTTAAGCCGAAGACTTAGTGAAAGGTCTATTGTCTATCACTAAGTATATTTACGTTTCTTTGCCATGCGATGCGGTTACAAACGTGTAGGATTCACAGCTATCCATCTGAAACCTCCGCCTGGATTCTATAGTGCTAAGTTTGTGCGGATTTTTGTCCTAAGCTAAATGCTGTTCCATTACGACTTCTGTCTAGCCTGTATGCCTTCCTTATAATAGTTTACCTCTGGTTAACCACAAGCTAGCTAAAAGAATCAACCAGCGGTGTATTGTTAAAGGCAATCCCCGTTTCCGCCTGTGCATATATAATTCAAGTTCGCATGAGGCGCGTATTGACATTTTTGAGTAGGTAAAGCCAGGTTCACATATGCATATATATTCAAGTCCTTTTCAGGTCCGTATGGAATTCTTACCTCTGATCTACTGTGTAGCCTCTACCCGGCAGGAAAAAATGTACAAATATAGGCACATAACATGCCAGATGAATTAGCTGTCCAAGAAGTATGGTTCGCGACCAGTTAACTACGCTGGCATGATACCTGCCTGTATTTGTCCAATTTCTATTATTTTTTCCGGCGACTAGTACGTAGCTATAGAGGCCAAGGCGCCATTCGGACCTCGAACGCATGTGTGAACGCAACTTAAGATTTTGCGAAAAGAATTGTTGTTTTTCACGTTGACCCACCGTTATTACCGTAACAATATAAGTTGACCTCCTACGTACGCACTCTGCATCTGTATCAATATAGCCGGTACAACCGTCATTCGCGGTAACACACCAGCTTCTGTACCTGTATCTATATAGCCGGTATAACCGTCATTCGGCGTAACACGGCGCCTAATGTAATACGTTGATCGCGAGTTCACATGTAACCTTTAGCCGCGGGGTAACCTATATCCGTTGTGTACAAAAACAGTATATTTAGGGATAGTAAGTGGACGAACGGTCCAATATTTTCAAAAATACTGTAATATTTTGAAAATATTACAATTTGAAACCACCGTCCATCGACTTTATATCGCAAAATACCCTGTTGTTTAAAACAACGGATATAGGTTACCCGGCAGATAAAGGTGACCTAGCGTTACATCTGTATCACGTGGAGCCTAGTTTCCGGCCCAGAGCTTGTTAACTTAATTTGTGTGACCTTCGCCCTGTGTACATCTCTCCCCGGGCCGGATGGAAGTGTGTGTTACAGACGGAGGCTCCTTAATTGGAGGAGACACGTTACCGCGGCCGGCTGGAAAACTTACCGCGTGGGGATGATTTTAAACTAGGGGAGTGAGGATAATCTCCGACCAGAAGTTAGGGCGGACGCAAAAATTCTTCGACTACCTGTCTTAAAAAAGAACCACCTACCCAATAAACCTAAATACGGGTGTAAAAGCAATGTCATTGGTTTGATATTATTTATAACAGGCTCAGTTTTATTTATTGAGCAGAAATTTAGCACAAAACTAAAGATATGTATCTTCTTGAGACTAAAATATGTCAAAATTTTGTTCATATTTTTACGAGCGGCTGAGTTGGTTTCCAGATGATCACGCCCTTGGACACTTGTCAGAAGCAAATAGTAGTAAAAAAAAGGTTTAATACAAAGAATTTCCATGTCAACTCATTCCATTTAAAAAATGGACGTTTCAGAAGGAATGGAAGTGTTTTTTGCCTCATCCTCGTGCGTCACTTTTTAATAGAGGTCTGTTCTTCTATAGCACAAGTTGTCCGGGCGCGGAATTTGGTCGCGACCCCATTTCAGAGAAGACAGCTCTGAAGTGATTTGTCCTGAGGTTGGGGGCGTAGGAACACCGGCAGACTAATAACTAGTTCACGATTTACTGACTTGCAGAATGATTATTGTCAAGTGGTGAGACTTTGCCGACACTGCGTTTTCTCACATTGTTTCAGCGAAGCTTGAAGGGCAGTAGGAAAATGGTCTGTCACGTGTAGAAGTCACAATCAGCAGCTGACTCGAGCTCAGGCCTACTTCAGGATTTATCGTTCTGTGATTTATCGAGAGACAAGTGTCACGTGGTGGCCTCTATTTCTGACCTGGAACAACGTTGGTTCAAACTATTATTTCTAGCGTGTCAGAGTACACCGTTATACAGTCTAGCGTTCAATGTACATCGTTACAGTCTAGTTTCTGACCGGAAAATACACTTTGTATGCTCGGATATTGTTTCAGTAGTGAAGCTTCACTGAACGGTACAAGGAAGGTTTTGTGTCTTGCTGAGTGATCGGTGTCAAGCGGCAGCCCATGTATTTTTAACGTAGCATAGCCATTGTTCAAATGACGTGTGCACTGACACTGTGTTTGCACGATCGTTTCAGTAAAGATTCAAGGACATAGGAAAACCAACTTGTTCTGTGTAAAACAGCTGAGTGAGACCGTTTTCATGATTTAGTGCTTTTCTGAGCGATTTTTATCAGTGGAGGCGAGTGCTTTGCTTTATTTTTAGCCCAGCCGTCACCCAACCTTGAGTACAGACAACTAGACTGGTAAACAACACTCTAAAACCGCATAGTCTGTACCGTACCGAACACAATACGTGTCGTAATGATTGACGTCTGTCAAGTGGCGACCTATATTGTACCCTAGATATTCTTACCCCAGCCAAGGAGGTTATATATATAACCTCCTTACCCCGGCTGTCACCCAACCTTGGACAGAGACAGCCAGGCTGACAAACAATACTCTAAATCTGCCTCCACTCGAAACACGATCCGTGTCATAACATTTGAAGATTTCTTGTTTTGACAAGTGATTTCTGCCAACCTTGAACAGAGACAGCTAGGCTGATACTCAACACTCTACACCTGTCTCCGATCCGACGCAGTTCGTGCCAGCTAAAAACAACCATGTCTCCAAGCAGACGCTACGGTGCCTTAGAGATAGTATCAAAGCTGGCAAAGGAGTATAGCTCAGGCCCGTTTGACTCCCTTTGGCCGGCTACACTCCTTGGCCAGCGTTGAATACTATCTTAAGGCACCACAGGATCTACTTGGAGACTAAAAACAACCCGCTGACGGAGGGAACTTTTCTGGGTGAAACCGGAGACCGTTAGTCATCCCTCCGCTGTAACCGGACACCAGACACAACACCATTAAGGTTCTTAAACAAACGAGGGACGGCGTCCACTTTCACTCTTCCGTCACGTCACAAGGAAGAAGGTACAAACGATACACGCTCTGTTTTCTACACATGCAGACTGGGTTTTCAATGGACTGTTTATACATAAACAGACTGTACAGTAATACCTTTGGTCCAGGTCACGTCTAATTGTGCGTATCTGTAAGTCCATACAAGATTTGTATTGACACTTTTTTACTGGCTGAAAATATATGACTGAAGTAAACCCAACAGCGAACGATCTTGGGCGCAGAAAACAGTCTTCGGTCTATGGGAATCTATAGTTAAGGACCACAACTTTTAATGGTCACTCGCATTGATACACCGATTGGGCAAACATCATGATCTTTTTCATGCGATCTGAACGTCAACCCATTATACTACCTTATATAGCATGTTATGTTCATGCTCCACTGTCTTTAATGGTATAGTGTTAACAGACGTTACCAGATTTCGGCCGCACTACTTTTTACCCCTACGAAATAAAAGGGGGGAGGGTGGGGGGGGGGGGGGCTTAGTGACAGATAAAATCCAGTGCTGCGTGCATTTTGGCGCAATGTATATCTTAGCTTGTACTGAAAACCACACGTTTGTGTTACACACCAATTTCACTAGAGGCTGCGACCTCTGATAGACTGATGGTAGACCGCTAATATCCCCGTCACATTAGGCGAAAATCGATAAGACGACGAGTCTGCGAGCTCTAAATTACGAGGAGGCATGACCCTGACGGGAAGTGGGAACTCTGCCATTTCAGGGTCATGCCTCCTCGTAATTTAGAGCTCGCAGACTCGTCGTCGGATTAATTTTCGCTACATGTGACTGGGATATTAGCGACTGATAAAAGATCTTTGAGCGACTGATGTAAGATCACTGAGAGACTTATGAAAGATCACTGAGCGACTGATCGGAGATCACCGAGAGACACCTGACAGTGTGTTTAACATTGTGTTTATTGTAAAAACAGTTCTTTTACACTTTGCGTATCTTTTATAAGTCGTATTCAAGCACCTCGTATAACATTCTAATAATGAAATCCAGGGTCTCACAACCCCAACTTGGGCTGCTGTATCGTCGCTCAATGTTCGCTGTGTGGGTAAAATGGAAACTTCCTGACAGACAAGTAACCAGCACTGCCGTTGGGCTTACTTTGTACAGGTTTGTTCTAAATGGAAAGATCGGAAAGGCTCTCTGCTGGTCTTGCCTAAAGCCGCCGGGACTTAAAACGAGCCGAAAAGGTTAGCAGAACTAACAGGAAACCAAATCCACATACCGTAGGGTCCAGTGTCACTTTCATCGCCGCACACCATCCGACAAATACACAGCTCACCGCGGCGAGTACTCCTACAACCTGCATCTGCATAGTTCACGTCTTGATACTCCTAGAACAAGATTCTTACAGCAATCCACAAAAGACTCCAGGAACCTCCTTGCGCGATCTTGAAGGAAGTGGTCTTAAGTGAGGAGTGAGTGATGGGAGGGAGCGGTTTGTCCTTGTCCTAGCAAGGTCGCACGTACAGTGCTGTATCCCCTAACAGGTGCCGACACGCGTCTGAAACCTGCCCACAGCGCTCTGGAAACAGGAAAGCCTCGCAACTCCGCTCACAACACCAGCGCTCTCCGAGCTGTCTAGGAGAACGCCTTGTGTAACTCTCAAACGTTTGAAGCGAAGACAAGCGTTCACTGTAGCTTCCTAAAATATCTCAACACTCCGAATACAGGAAACCGCCGGATTGTACTCGTAACATCGGCACACACCGCACTGTCTGGGACGACAACGCTTTGTTTAACAAGTATGAAGAGAAAGCTGTGCACACGGGTTCACAGTTTAGATTGTATCTTCCGAATACTTCTCAACACTCAGGGGTACAGGAAACACGCGCAGCACTCAACTCACAACATCGGCACTGTCTGGCATGTGACAACGCGTTGAAGACGTATAAAGAGAAAACTGCACACACGCGTTTAGCAATTGTAACTTCACAACTGCCCAGAAACAAGAAACCCGCAGAACTGAACTCACAACATCGGCACACACTGTGCAGTCGGGGACAGCGCGTTGTTAATCCCTGAGACGTATGAAGAGAAAACTGCACACACGCGTTCACAACAAATTGTAACTTCCTAAAACCTCACAACAATCTAGAAACAGGAAACCCGCAGACCTTAACTAACAACATGGGCACACACCGCAAAGTCTGGAGGACACGTCGTTAACGATGCACCCTGAAGCCAGGGCTGTACGCACGCACGCGTTTACAGTTTAGATTGTCACTTCCGAATACAAGAAGATCGGTACGTACATGTATGCACACCGGCGTTGTCTGGGAAGAAGCAAAAGTGTATGAAGCCTGAGGACCGTCCACACGAGTAAAACCCTGGGCCCGGTATAAAGCGTTGACTGTTCACACGAGTTAAACCCTGTGACGAATGGAGCGATGACTGTCCACACGCGTGTACTTTGTAGCTAGTCCGGTGGTGTTTGGTACGGTACACCTGTGCGGCACGATTGTGACTGGATCTTTCCGCGTCAAAAGAGGGAAACAGGAGAAAGCGCGAGACGGAAACCCTGCCCGGCTCGCGCCCTTCTAAGGAGACTTTTGTTGTGACAAGTCGGCGGCGGTGTCGTCTGGTTTCTGGGGCTCTCCTGTGCGGTGTACCGGCGACGTGAACTGTAAACACTGAGGCTAGTTCTCCTCAGCTACTTAGATCCAAGCAAGGAGGTTTCCTCAGATCTAAGGGGAAACTTGTTTTGGGAACAGTCGTCAGCTGTCAGTCAGCAAGGTGGGGGGGGGGGGGATCTACATAGCTTTTACGTACATGAAGAAGTCTTATATAATTACGTATCCGGGCTGAAAATAAAACACATGTGCACTCTTCAACAGTCATTTTTTCAATCTGATGTGTTGGCAGTGTCGATATGTCTGATTCGAGCAGTGACTAAAAAAAATTTCTTTTTAATAAAAAAAATCGCTTCTATGAGACGTAATAAACGTAATGCATACGACGTTATTGTATGAGGATAAATGTTAACGAAAACATTTAACATTCTTCGTGAAGATAATAAACATGATATCTTCGCGATAAGCTAAGCTATTGTGCCAACCACAACACATTCAGGGCACCTGAAATCGTATCTTGCAAAGAAACAGAACTTAATCCGAGTTTACGTATAGCACGACTTGTGTCGAGGTGTCTGCATGGAGGTGAGGGGGGGGGGGGGCTTGTAACGCTAAAGGATCACCATTTAGGCACGCTTAACGATGGATTATGGATAACTAATGACGTAAAATTTCAGCGGCCAATCACGACTCATTGACTGACGAGTGACGTCGCCTGATTTTCAATAAGATCGGACAGGCTAAGATCTATTCTCCAAGCAGAGGTTGGGTCGTGGAGATAGTAGTTGTGGTTCGTAGAAGTGGTCGGGATTCTTACTGGTTCGTTCCCCTATTATCTCCGTGTCCCAACCTCTGCTTGGAGATCAGCTAAGATTAACAGCGTTTGATACGCCTCATTGAAAAGGCATGCAGACCCTCGAGCTTTTGACGTTTCAGTCAAGGTTCCCCCCGAATGTTCGGTGTGGGTCGCCTTGTCAGTCTGCGCTGTGGAAACCTTTTTCATCGCAAAGCAGGGCGCAGAAACAAGTAAAGTTATTGGTTGTCGGATTGTCGCTTCGTTTTATCTAGATTTACAAAAATGATAAGATGTACCTGTAAGATGGAGCTAAGATTATATAGAAAGTCATATCCAGTTGCTTGAGTACTTGCTATTTGGCATATCTTACTATCTGGATGTCTAACATTGATCGGCGTATGATAGAATAACGTTTGTCAATCTGGATATCAATCATATTTTGACACCAACGCTTGATGAAAGTGAAGAAATTGAAAGAAAGTTTGGCGCACTTTGATATATATAGAAGCTCTAAGTTTCTACTTTTGCCTCATTTGACAGATTTCTACGACAAATTTGGTAGGTAAACAAGGAACAGTTTTACGTTGTCGGTGTTTTGTTGTCTATTAGGTCATACGTATGCCTTTGTGTCGTATATCATATTCCAATCATAAATCCAGTTTGGGCCACCGTCTAGTTCAAAGAGGACCTGAGGCGCAACATTTTCTGAACGTCTCTCATATATAGCCCAACCTGTCACATATAGTCTGTATCTGTATCTGTATCTATATAGCCAGTATAACCACCCTTCAGCGTAACACACCAGCTTCTGTACCTGTATCTATATAGCCGGTATAACCACCATTCGGCGTAACACACCAGCTTCTGCATCTGTATCTATATAGCCGGTATAACCACCCTTCGGCGTAACACACCAGCTTCTGTATCTGTATCTATATAGCCGGTATAACCGCCCTTCGGCGTAACACACCAGCTTCTGTACCTGTAACTATATAGCCGGTATAACCACCCTTCGGCGTAACACGCCAGCTTCTGTATCTGTATCTATATAGCCGGTATAACCACCCTTCGGCGTAACACACCAGCTTCTGTATCTGTATCTATATAGCCGGTATAACCGCCCTTCGGCGTAACACACCAGCTTCTGTACCTGTATCTATATAGCTGGTATAACCGCCATTCGGCGTAACACACCAGCTTCTGCATCTGTATTTATATAGCCGGTATAACCACCCTTCGGCGTAACACACCAGCTTCTGTACCTGTATCTATATAGCCGGTATAACCGCCCTTCGGCGTAACACACCAGCTTCTGTACCTGTATCTATATATCTATATATCTTCCGGAAAACCAAGAAAGATTACAGAAATGGTATCCTTCAACAACTTAATTCCCTATCTACCAAAGACCCCACAACGTTTTGGAACTTAGTCAAACAGTTTAAATCAAATGACTCCATCATTAAAGATGAAGAAACAATTGATAAACAAACACTTCACAACCACTTCCAAAACTTATACGGAAGCGACACGAAGTCCCAAATTTCTAAAAGCGACAATCATTTCCATGCCCAGATTAAAACCAAATTGGCAGAACTCGAGAACAACTCCGCTAGTCAGAACAGTTTAGATGCTGAAATTCAACAAAACGAAATCAGACAAGCAATTTCCCAAGTAAAGAACAACAAAGCTTCTGGAAACGATTTGATACTTAATGAAATGATCAAATGTGCAGCCCATATACTTACAAGACCGCTAACTAAGCTCTTTAACCTTTTTTTGTCTTCTGGCCACTTTCCTAAACAATGGGGTGAAAGTCACATTGTCCCAATACACAAAAGTGGCCCCAAAGATGATCCCAATAATTATAGGGGGATCTCTGTCATTAGCTGCCTCGCTAAGCTGTTCACGACTGTAATTAACAAACGTCTTACTAACTATCTAGATGAAAATTATCTCATTTCCGCCAACCAAGCCGGCTTCAGAAATAACTTTGGAACTAATGATAACCTCTTTGTCATCGACACATTAATATCTAAATACAATAACACTAACAAACGCCTGTATGCATGCTTCGTAGATTTTAAAAAAGCATTTGACAGTGTTTGGCGGGAAGGTCTTCGTTATAAATTACTGAACTCAGGAATAGGCGGAAAATTGTACAGTGTAATAAAATCCATGTATAGCAACCCACAAACATGTGTTAAAACGCCAGCTGGTCTGACACCCCTATTCACAACAGACAGAGGCGTAAGGCAGGGGTGTAACCTCAGCCCTGCCCTTTTCAATTTATTCATAAATGACCTGGTAAAAGATTTAGACAGCCCTGACTGTGCCCCACCCTCCCTGCATAATCTACTTGTATCCTCCCTGCTATATGCTGACGACGTAGTGTTGTTTTCAGAATCTGAAACAGGTTTACAATGCGCTCTGGATAAACTCCATGCTTTTTGCGAGAAATGGAAACTTCAGGTGAACCTAAAGAAAACCAAAGTTATGATTTTTAACAAACTCGGACGAATCTTCAAAAACATGAATTTTACTTTCAGTAAAGATACTATAGATATTGCAACCTCCTATTCTTACTTAGGCCTGACGTTATCCCCCTCAGGTACCTATTCTCTAGCAAAGAAACAACTGTCCTTGAAAGCACGCAAAGCCATGTTCAGTCTCAAATCCCTGATGCATTCATCTCTGTCTCCAAAGGCTCTGCTCAAACTATTTAGTACATGTATCAAACCTATTATATCATATGGTTGTGAGATTTGGGGTAAAGCTTACTCAGATGACAGTTGCCCAGCAGAAATTACACAGAACCGCTTTTGTAAAAATATTCTCGGTGTACATAGAAATTCAAGTAACATAGCTAGTAGAGCAGAGCTTGGAATGTACCCAATAGACATAGATATATCCATACGTACAGTTAAGTATTGGCTGCGCCTCAACCAGTTGGACTTCTCAACACATCCCTTACAAGTAGACGCTTTACTCTGTCAGCAATCTATACCGAATAACAGCCGTAAGAAATACTGGTTACAACACGTAAAGGAAATTCTAGACAATACTGGTTACTCTTACCTATGGAACTCTATGAATTCACATCTAGACAATAAGCATATATGTACATCGTTAAGAAAAAGGTTAGAAGATATATATATCCAGACATTTTCTCATAGACTGTCCACAGATAATGGTAAGTTAAGATTTTTCAAGAAACTAAAGAAGGGATACTCAATGGAAACTTATTTAACGTTACTAGATAAATTCGAGGTCAGATCGGCAATGTGCAAACTTAGAATTAGCACCCACCCCCTTGAAATTGAGAGAGGGCGGTACAAAAAGCTACCTGTGGGCGAAAGAACCTGTAACCATTGTATGGCAAAACCGGTGGAAGACGAAATACATTTTATTTCTAACTGCCTCTCTAACGATCAGGAAAGAAATGAGTTATTTGAAGAGGCATGCAAATTCCACAAAAATTTCCAAACGCTTACCGACGAAAACAAAACTATAACGCTGTTAACGTCACATAACCCACGCATCATAGAAAAAGTGGGACACTTCGTCTTCCACTGCTTCCAGAAAAGAAGTCAAACCCTAAATACGTAGATTGTAGCTCTCAGCAGTCCATACCATTGATAGAATAGTCACTCGTTTACACTTGTCACCATTGTTATCTATACCAAAGTATTTCATTTTATACATGTTTATAATATTTTCTGTATGTTTCATGTTGCAATTAGCCCTCGGGCAAGAACTTGCAAATAAACTTCCATATATAGCTGGTATAACCGCCATTCGGCGTAACACACCAGCTTCTGCATCTGTATCTATATAGCCGGTATAACCACCCTTCGGCGTAACACACCAGCTTCTGTACCTGTATCTATATAGCCGGTATAACCGCCCTTCGGCGTAACACACCAGCTTCTGTACCTGTATCTATATAGCCGGTATAACCGCCCTTCGGTGTAACACACCAGCTTCTGTACCTGTATCTATATAGCCGGTATAACCGCCCTTCGGCGTAACACACCAGCTTCTGTACCTGTATCTATATAGCCGGTATAACCACCCTTCGGCGTAACACACCAGCTTCTGTACCTGTATCTATATAGCCGGTATAACCGCCCTTCGGCGTAACACACCAGCTTCTGTATTTGTATCTATATAGCCGGTATAACCACCCTTCAGCGTAACACACCAGCTTCTGTATTTGTATCTATATAGCCGGTATAACCACCCTTCAGCGTAACACACCAGCTTCTGTATCTGTATCTATATAGCCGGTATAACCGCCCTTCAGCGTAACACCAGCTTCTGTATCTGTATCTATATAGCCGGTATAACCGCCCTTCAGCGTAACACACAGCTTCTGTATTTGTATCTATATAGCCGGTATAACCACCCTTCAGCGTAACACACCAGCTTCTGTATTTGTATCTATATAGCCGGTATAACCGCCCTTCGGCGTAACACACCAGCTTCTGTTTCTGTATCTGTATCTATATAGCCGGTATAACCGCCCTTCGGCGTAACACACCAGCTTCTGTTTCTGTATCTGTATCTATATAGCCGGTATAACCGTTCTTCGGCGTAACACACCAGCTTCTGTATTTGTATCTATATAGCCGGTATAACCGTTCTTCGGCGTAACACACCAGCTTCTGTTTCTGTATCTGTATCTATATAGCCGGTATAACCGTTCTTCGGCGTAACACACCAGCTTCTGTTTCTGTATCTGTATCTATATAGCCGGTATAACCGCCCTTCGGCGTAACACACCAGCTTCTGTTTCTGTATCTGTATCTATATAGCCGGTATAACCGCCCTTCGGCGTAACACACCAGCTTCTGTTTCTGTATCTGTATCTATATAGCCGGTATAACCGCCCTTCGGCGTAACACACCAGCTTCTGTTTCTGTATCTGTATCTATATAGCCGGTATAACCGCCCTTCGGCGTAACACACCAGCTTAGTCACTCTCCCAATGTCAGGAAAACGGGGAAAACGTAAATGTCGACCAGCATCTCAACCTGGATAAACCTCACCAGACGTCAGACTTACCAAAGACCTTCTTAATCAGAGTCTAAGACTTTCCTCGGTTTTATCTTAGGCCGGCCTTCCGCTTGTTATGTGCTTAATGGTGACTTCTGGATCTAATAAGTGCGGCTTCGTTTTCCTACTAAACATAATTTATTTCAAGGTTTGTTATTTTCTTTTCCCTCTAATTTACTGCTTCACCATCTCTCTCTCTCTCTCTCTCTCTCTCTCTCTCTCTCTCTCTCTCTCTCTCTCTCTTTGTTACTTTCACACTTCGACTTTTTGTTTCTACATCTCTCAATCTTTTATGCCCCATCTGTAGCTCTTTCTCTGTCTCTTTTTCTTTCCCTCTCTCTCTCTGTCAAACTGTCTCTCTCTCCTTCTCTCTCTCTCTCTCTCTGTGTCTCTTCTTGTATTTCCCTCTCTTTCTCTCTCTCCCTGTCTCCCTCTCGTTTTTTTGCTGGCTTTTATTCTCACCCATGTCATCTCTTCTGTCTCCCTTTCTCAAACTGTCTCTCTCCTCTCTCTTTGTGTCTCTCTATCCGTTTATTTTCGTAAGTATGTGTGTGTGAGTGTGTGTGTGTGTGTGTGTGTGTGAGTGTGTGTGTGTGTGTGTGTGAGAGTGTGTGTGTGAGTGTGTGTGTGAGTGTGTGTGTGTGTGTGTGTGTGTGTGTGTGTGTGTGTGTGTGTGTGTGTGAGTGTGTGTGAGTGTGTGTGTGTGTGTGTGAGTGTGTGTGTGTGAGTGTGTGTGTGTGTGTGTGTGAGTGTGTGTGTGTGTGTGTGTGTGTGTGTGTGTGTGAGTGTGTGTGTGTGTGTGTGTGTGTGAGAGTGTGTGTGAGTGTGTGTGTGTGTGTGTGTGTGTGTGTGTGTATGTATGTGTGTATGTGTGTGTGTGTGTGTGTGTGTGTGTGTGAGTGTGTGAGTGTGAGTGTGTGTGTGTGTGTGCGTGTGTATGTGTTCATCTTTTTTGTGGCAATTACAAAGTTTGTTCGACTGACAACTCGTTTCCTTGCTTACTTGCTTCAATTCATGTTCCTTGACAACTGTTAGACAACTGTCATTTCCATTCTGTCTTTCAATCTCTTTATAGTTTCTCTCTTAGTGTCATGTTTTCGCTCCGCGCTGTTTACTCAAATTTTCAAATTTACCTGATTTACATTCTTATTGTTATTATTGCGTATACTTTCGTCAATTTCCTAGGAGTGAAGTAGTCACACAGAGTGACCACTAACTTTTGTCCTTGTGAGATAAACTATTCCCGGATCAGTGCGCACGTGAAGGCCAGAACGTCACGGTGACACTTAGTCTCCAAGCAGACCCTACGGTGCCTTAGAAATAGTATCAAAGCTGGCAAAGGAGTATAGCCGGCCAAAGGGAGATAGCCGGCTAAGGGAGTCAAGCGGGGGTGCCTTGCCAGCTTTGATACTATTTCTAAGGCACCGTAGGGTCTGCTTGGAGACTAAGTGACACTCAGGCAGACACGGTCCTTGACTTCTGGACTCCAGGAATCTATTTGCACGTATCTGTCATGTATCCTTCTACACTTCTCAAGGTGTCCTGAATTTTCCTTAAAGACCCGATCTTCACCTTTGACCCGGAGATGTCAACATTCGATGAGTTCGTCCTTGAGTGAGGCAAAGATTTTCGCAGGAATGTGGCGATGGTTGGAGCCTAATGATGACCACTTTTGTCCGCGGTGGAGGTCGCGATCCTCTCAGAGGTGAAGAAAAGGCCCCGCAGACTAGTCTCCGTACAGATGAACTGGTCGTGGTTATCGTGTGGTCTCTCTTTAATCTCCAAGCAGATCCTACAGTGAGATAAGATAGTATCAAAGCTGGCAGAGGAGTGAAGCCGGCCAAGGAGTCTGTATGCTCCCGTGCCCGCCTGACTCCCTTAGGCCGGCTATACTCCCTGGCCAGCTTTGATACTATCTTATGGCACCGTAGGATCTGCTTGGAGACTAGTCTCTCCTGGGTTATGTTCATGTATTCCCACGAATCTCTCTCATGGTACGCGCTTACAGTGGGCGACCCTCCCACGAGGAGCCTATAGTTTACATTGCATCTCTATTTAGTAGTGAATGTAGTAAAAACATTGCAGTAAAAACAAATGTGAACCGCTAAGACGGGGTCGGATGCTTACGTCTGCTTGGAGAAAAGCGCAAATGATCTCGAACAAGTTTGGCTCAAACAACCTTGATGACAGTCGACCAATGGATCTATACGTTCACTGGTCGTGACAGAGAGGACAGACGCTATGTACAGTATTTACAGGTTCATTGTACCGGGAACCCCCTAGCTATTTTCGACAAGCACAATGAACAGTGGAACACGGCTTAACGCCTAAGGACTGCAACCCTTTCCAGTAGCGTGCGCGTTGGGGGAGTGACACAGCCGATCGCGAGATTCGAACTCATGACTTATTGATCCAGATAGAGGCAGGGTTGCTTACCACTCGGACGTACCACCCGGAAACTACTAGAAATACTTGATTTCGAAAGCCGCAAAACAGGCGTAACACGTAGACGGAGCCGAACCTTTATATCTGCTCGGAGATATCCCCCGGTGATGACCTTGATGGAGGCGTACTGTGAGAAGCCTGTACGTGACCTTGAAGGTTCGGTAATGATTTACAGGATCTTATCTGACCTTGTCTGCTCTTAAGGAACCCCTAATGTGCCCCTGAGACACAAGGTCACGCTAAATCAGCCCCAGTAGTCTTCTTCATAGCTACTGGCCAGATACTGTGTCATGTTGGTAGTAAACATGGTTAGGCCAAAGCAATTAAATATTAGGGATGACATCCTCTACAGACTAATAAGATAATGAGTTAGGGCGAAAGGAAACAAGATGGGTAAAAGAAATAAAATGTCAAACGTAGACACCATAAATGTGAAGTGACAGAACATAATATCACAGACAACAAGTGTAATAGGAGTGACGCTAATGTGGTACCAGGGCTTTAGTCAGCTCGAATGTTTTTTTTCCGTCAGCTAATTCCAATCGTCGTGAAAACCTCGAAAATTAATTTTCCCTATGACACTAAATGTTGCCATTGAGACCTTGAAAAACCGGTTTTAATGAGATTATCGTATGCGAAAGAGCGCCGACACACATTGGCAACAATCATAAAAATAGCAAAACAAACAGTGTGTGGCTTTCACAGCCGTGGACAGCGCCCCCAAGCCGCCTGTAGCTTCCACCAAGGATTTTTGTCCTTCAAAGTTGCCGGATTGCTTTTAAATTTTTTCCGTCAGACGCAGCAAATTTCCTTCAATTGACTGAAAAACGGACGCTGGCTAGAGCCCTGTGTACACTTATCACTTACCAAGTTAGCAACAGTTACTGCATTCATGGTAATAGGAGTGACGCTAATGTGGTATACTTATCACTTACCAAGTTAGCAACAGTTACTGCATTCCTGTTACCACATTGGTGCACGTTCACAACCATCTAACTAGTCTCACTTCTACCGCTATGACAGTACCTCGCAAGTGGCATTGACGAAAGATATGGGATGTTATCTGAAACGTATGACCGTTTCCGAAATCATACCCAGTTGCTTGAATTTTTGGCGTACACATGTATTGAGTTGAAGATATTTCCACAGTGCGCGTTACTCTCCGTAACACTAGAATCTGTGTAACACTAGAATCCCTGCTGTATCTGTTATCTATATAGCCGGTATAACCGCCGTTCGGCGTAACACACCAGCTTCTGTATCTGTATCTATATAGCCGGTATAACCGCCGTTCGGCGTAACACACCAGCTTCTGTATCTGTATCTATATAGCCGGTATAACCGCCGTTCGGCGTAACACACCAGCTTCTGTATTTGTATCTATATAGCCGGTATAACCGCCGTTCGGCGTAACACACCAGCTTCTGTATCTGTATCTATATAGCCGGTATAACCGCCGTTCGGCGTAACACACCAGCTTCAGTATCTGTATCTATATAGCCGGTATAACCGCCGTTCGGCGTAACACACTAGCTTTGCAGGCACGCGGCGCGGCAGCAGCTGGTTATATTACACCGAACGACTCGTTACCCCTAACTTTTGCACATCTATCTGCAAGCGTTCTTTAAAACTACCCAGAGAAGATGCCCCTACTGTACTTGGTGATAACAAGTTCCACTCTACGATAGTTCTGGGAAAGTACGAATTTTTTAACACATCAATCCTAAGTTGGTAACTCTGGTATTTGAAGGCATGACTGTTTCTTGTTCTTTTTTGAGCTGGTATTAGATACTTATCCGTTGGTACGTCCACCAGTTTATTGGTCAATTTGTACATCATGGAAAGTCTGGACATTTTCCTTCTGTCTTCAAGTGACATCCACTGCAAATCTGTTTTCATTTTGGTAACACTATCACAGTATGGCAATCCTAATATCACAAAATAGCTCGGTTTCATTTGGTGCATAGGTTTCAATCGTAATTGTTGAATATATTCCGTGACCCATTGACTTCCAGAATGTCAATTAGCCATAGCTAGATAAAGACACAAAAATCAAAAGTAAACCTTTGACACTATCTGCTTTGATATCCTATTTTGACAAATAATACATTACTTCAAATAACTTTGTGTACATTATTGTGTGACCTCTCGATTCCCGTGACAGGTGGTCGGTAGACCGAATGAGAGCTTCTTAAGGTCAAATGACAAATAACATAAGTGACACAGAACAACAACAAACAAAAGTTCACATCTAAAGCTGTACATGTATTGCGTTTTTAGGTATCAATCAACACAAAACGTTAACGTACTAATGAAAGACTCGTTTCCTTCAGGATTCCTTTTTAAGAATTAAATATCACTTTTCTTGCATCATATTCGTGGTCACACACGTTACCATGGTGACATGACGTCATGTATACCATATGAATGGCTCCCGGACCACCAGTCACAAAAGTATCAGGATGTTGGGAAACAAAAACCCACTTCGTGACGCTCTTCACGTCCTCCAGAACCTGTCGGGTTATTATGTTCACGAGCGCCATAATCCGCGACAAATCCTCGTGAAATTCAAGTGCTCTTCATCGTCTACAATATTCGTGCGGTCTGTGTTTTTTTTTCTGGTTCTGGTTGTCAGATTTTTTTTCTCTTCCCTCTTTCTTGTTGCAGAAGACAAATCGCGAAGTTGTTTATTTTAGCCATGTTGAAATGATGCCGGGTGGTTGTTGGTGGATTGGTGTTGTTATTGTCAGCCTTGTCGCCAACCTGATATCAGTTGCAGGTAGGAAAAAAATTGCCTTTTCATACCTAGTAAGGTTAAAACCGAAATGGCGTAACAGAATTCCTTTAAAGTTACGCGAATGACTTAACTACGTCTATCCGAAATTGCGTAACATATAGCTGTACCCATGAGTAATATATATCTGCATTTAAAAACTTTATATCCAGAGATGTCAAGTCAACAGGGATAGACTGTATTTGCACTTTGTTTATTTCGTGTTGTCATTTATTACAACGGAGGATAATTTTTTTCATTGTAAGTCAACAGTTGTCGTGACTGGAAGTTTTTTTCTTGTTTCTTTTCCCTCAGATGCAGTCATGGACGTGACATTGGTGATTGACCCTTTTATTGAGGAGTACAACGATAGGTTTGTTTGTTTGTTTGTTTGTTTGTTTGTTTGTTTGTGCCTTTATTTAAACTCAATATGTGAGGAACAGGCTGGTGTTTTTATTATTTGGTCTGAGAGTAAGGGACATTCGATCAGGGCAGCCCAACTAGCAATGGCTACAACACACAATACACAGTATACAGCGAAATATTCATTAAACTAACATTTGTTACCTTTGCCACCAAGTTTTGTTTTAGATAGCGTTACGTTTGTAGCTTAGTTGGTTCGTTTCTGGATTTGTTTCTTAGTCCAAGTGTTTGTGGTTTCCTGGCAGTACAATTCAAGAAGCCATTGATGGATTACTATGATATTTAATGTGTATGCAGGTGTTGGCGAAGCAAAGCTAGTTACCTCCATGAAATGTCATGGAGGTTATATTTTACCCCGCGTTTGTGTGTGTGTGTGTGTGTCTGTGTGTGTGTAAACAAGATAACTCAAGAACGGCTGGGTGGATTGGTTTCATACTTGGTGTGTTGGTAGGGTGTGGTGAAAGCTGGAAATGATTAGATTTTGGGCCCCCTAGCGGCTCCCCTTGGTACTGCAGCGCAACTTCCGGTTTTGCTATTTCGGTGTTCTGAACATGCTATGGTCACGATTTTTGAGTATTAGATAGCTCTTGTGCTCAGGAAGAAATGACATAAGTTTGGGCCCCCTAGCGTCTAGTTTGGGGATAGCAGAGGCATTTTTGTCAAAAACTTCTGAAGACGATAACTCAAGAAGGGAACAACGGATTTTCATGATTTTTGGTATGTAGGTACCTCGGACAATATTGTGCAAAATGAAATACAAATTATGCAAAATAGGAGCAAATTTGCATAATTAATGACGACATTCAATCATAGCAGCTTTTTCTATGTATCTCTTGTCTTGGACGTGATATGGTCTTGAAATTTGGGTGGTAGATAGCTTTCGGTGTCATAACAAAGTGGGGCAAGTTTCAGCTCCCTAACATTTAATTTGGGAACTGCAGGGGCGTTTTTGTCAAGACATTCCAAAGAGGATAACTGCAGAAAGGATTGACGGATTGGCATCATATTAGGCATGCGGGTACCTTAGGCAAAGATGTTCATAATGATATACATGTTATGCAAGTGAGGACTTAATTTGCATAATTAATGAGGAAATTGTATAATTCCATTGTTTTCAATAACTGGACCTCAATAAATGTAACACATGTTAATTATGATAGGTGGAATATAAGCAGATACCAAATATGGTAATGAGGAACTTATTTGCATAATTTATGTAAAAATTGCAAAACCGCTTCATGATTAATAATGGGAATTTTATAATTGTAACATGTGTACGTTTGTCAATGATAAACAACACCATGCATAAATTATGTTAATGTCTTAGTCAACTGCATGAAATTTACAAAAGCTCTAAATTTTCATGGAGGTATGAGGTCGCCGAACTCTAGTTCGGATATGAATCTTGAGGATCCATTCATTCATTCATTCATTCATTCATTCATTCATTCATTCATTCATTCATTCATTCATTCATTCATTCTTTCTTTCTTTCTTTCTTTCTTTCTTTCTTTCTTCCATCCATTCATTCATTCATTCATTTATCCCTCAGGACCTATCTAAAGTGCGTAACAGATGAAGAAGTTTATGACATCAATTTCGGGCCAGTGGTGAGTATAGTTTGCTTTTTGTTGTTCTATTCACTGTAGGCCATATATATATTCACTGTTTGAAAACATGTATACGGATGACGTTCATGCGTTCACGACTATACACACTTCCAATTGGCATGGCTCAAATTCAGGTGTATATTATTCAAAATCTGCTCTAAAGCCCTTTATCAATGTTCAACACAAAAACGTCATTGTTGTCTTTTCCCCACTTTCCTTTCTTGTATCTAATTAAGCTCTGTAACGTTAATAACCAGATGCAGCAGTTGGGCCTCACTCGGACTGAATTCTTGAAGCTTTTTAAACCGTAAGCCCCAAATTCAGCCTCAGTCTTAAAATAATTGGAGTGGTCGCATTATCCTTATCGGTCATTTCCGCACAAGAAGTGCACCGTGACCTTGAAAATGAAATTTAAGATGGCAGCTTCATTAGAAACATGATCAGGGGAGTTCCCGTCATCCCCTGGGCGTAAACTAACAGATGGTGACGCGCGAATTTAGAAGAACCTCTGTGCTACCCTGTGTGCAAATGTTTTAGCACAAAAAGTTTATAATGACCTTGAAAATGAAATTCAAGATGGCGGTCACATCAGTGAACATGATCATGGGAGTACCCAGGATTCCCTGTGCATAAACATACAGATTAAGCGACGTCGGATAGTCCTAATACACGAAAGGTGCATCGTGACCTTGAAAAAGCTCAAAATGGCGGATGATTGCCTGAAACATGATCAGGGGAATACCTAGAATCCCCTGTGTGTGAACTGATAGATGGTAACGTGAAATCGAAGAACAGTTCTTTGTGTCACTCTGCGTGCGAATTCTTTAACACAAAAAAGTTGAACATGACCTTGACAAAAAAACTCCGGGCTCATTAGAAACATGGTAGGGGAGTTCCCATGATCCCCCGCTTAGTAGATAGCGACTTCCGATAGAAGAATGATTAACTGTGCCACCCTGCGTGTGAACGTTTTGACCTTGACACGGCGTGTTGACCTTGACACAGCTAGAAACGCAGCAGGAGTCGTTCTACGGGCTGACCTCTGACCAGACCGTGGTGGGTGACGTGTGGCCGGAGGGGTACCGGGGCGCCATGTTCTGGTTCCGCCAGGCCGCTGGGGACGCGCGCGTCGGGGCGTTCTACTGTGACGTCACGGGTAGAGGGGGCAAGGAGAGGGTTACAGGGGTCAAGATGAAACCTGGAGGTAGACAATAAGTCTGTTTGTTTGTTTTTTTGTTAGTTTATTTGCTTCATTAGAGCATTACTTTTGGTATCTTACTGCAGTGTTACTGGTAGATAAGAATGGAAAGGGTCACAGTGGACAGAATTAAACCTGGAGGAAAAATACTATCGACGAAAAGATTTTAGAAATGCGTCAAAGATACAAAGTAGTTAAATTGTTTCTGCGCTGTAATTCTAATTAGTTGTAATTAGTCAATTATAACACGGGACAAAGTAAGCACAAAAAATGATGTTTATTGAAGGTTTATGAGGTATCGAATTTTATCATTTGTTATTGCAACTGATAATGTTTGAAAAGAAGTGCTCCTCGTTGTACTCGAAACACCATACAGATCTATACACTAGCTTCTAGCTTCTATCTACTTCCATGGTTACCAGAGGTTGACATATATGATGAAACAGAATAAAATCTTACAGCCTGAAGACTTTCTCTAACGCTTGTCCCTCCTCCCAGCTCGCATCCAACCTGTGCTGCTCACTGCCACAGTTTCGGCGGGAGAGTCCGTGAACTTGAACATGACTTCCTTAGCGCCTGCCGACAAGATAGAGTGGAGAAAGGACGGAGACATTCTTACTGGGGCCGGTAAGAAGTCTTAAGTGTGCCTGTATTTAGTCTGCATGGCCTCTTGAAATATACGGAGGTATGGTATACACCTGCCACAGCACACATATTAGGTATTGCTGTACTGCTGTACTATCAAAAACCGCTAGATGACGCTGATATAAGGCATTTCTGACACATTCTTACTGCAGCCGGTAAGTAATTTTAAGTGTGCCCGATACTATTTGCACAACCCACTTGAAATATAAGGAGGCATAGCTTAGATTGTGTATGCACCTGCAAAAGACTCATCGGTATTGCGACACTTCTTGCCAAAACCGCTAGATGACGCTTTTAGTGTTTATCTGCAACGGTGCAACGATTTTGTTGTGGGGGGGGGGGGGGTGAACTAATAACTCAAGTAGGTCTTCGTATACATGCAAAGCTAGCTCACGTTTTTCGGTTTTAAATATTGCAGTATTTTGAAGATATTTCTAACTGAAACCTCTGTCCGTCGGTTTAACATGTCCCCAAACACCCTGTTTTTAAAATCGACGGATAAAAGTTACCCTGTGGATAAAGGTGAACTAGCGATATGTCTTACTGAAACGCCATGAAGTCTTCCTTGTTCTCCAGACGCGCTGCAGTTGAGACTTGATGACGTCAGAGTGGAAGACTCCGGGATCTACGAATCTTATTACGTCACTAACGGCACGGAGGGAGGGGAGCGCGCACGCGCAGAGCAGGGCATCATGAGATTATTAGTTAGAGGTGAGACGGGGGGCGTTTTTCATTACCATTGTTTATCATCATTTTATATCGTTTTCATCTACAGTATCATCATCAACAACATCGTTATCTTTTTGTTACCATGTTTATCATTTTCTGCCACTATCATTATCTCCATTATCATCAGCAACATTTTCAGTATCAGTATCATCATTTTTATTATTGATATACGAGCACCTTCCTGTGTTCTTGTGCTCCATGTGATCGCATATAGAAGACTTATCTTCCACATGAGTTCACTATAGGCATTCTGAATCCTGCTATATTGTACCGTAACGTCTTCCACACACAAAAGATATCTTATGTAGTTTTTATCATGTAGTATACATGGTGATGGTCCAGCATTCAGACTACATGGGAGATAGCTGAGTTGTTGAGACTTCGGCTGTTTGAACGTTGGCCTTGCTTTGAACCTTGAAATTACAACTTTAAAATTAGGCTACAGATTGAGAATTTTCTTTCTTTTCCTTTAACTTAGCCTGTCCAGTAGGTCTGTGGGGGGACGAGTGCAGTATGAAGTGCCCCACGTGTTTTAATGGCGGGGTGTGCCACCCC